>JAGPOW010000290.1:485990-501210 GCA_030014935.1 Caiman crocodilus | reverse complement strand
AAAATAAAGCCACAGCCACCATGTGGGAGGAGCAGGTGGATAAGGTCCTGGACCTGCCCTTGGCTGAATGTATCCTGAGAATGGCATAGATGATGTAGGTGTAGGAGATGAGTGATTCCTGAGGTGATCATTACGATGAAGCTAGATAAAACAAACATTACCAGTTTATTGATGTAAATGTCACTGCAGGACAGGTTTAGTAGAGGGAGATCATCACAGAAGAAATGGCTGATCTCTTTAGGCCCACAGTAGCTGAGTGAAAAGGTGAAGCTGGTTTCCACTACAGAATTGATGCCACCACAGATATAGGAGGCAACAATGAGCTGAACACAGAACCTTTTGGACATGATGACAGAATTGAGGAGTGAGTTGTAGATGGCTACGTATTGATCATATGCCATTGCTGTCAGGATGAGTGCTTCTATGATGACAAACACAGGAAAAAAAGAACTGTGCAGCACATCCATAGTAGGAAATAGATCTGCTGCCTTGTAGGAATATGGCCATAGCTTTGGGGGCAATGGTTGAGGAGTAGCAGAGGTCTAGGAGTGACAGGTTCATGAGGAAGAAATACATGGGGGTGTGAAGGTGAGGGTCAATTCAAATGATGAGAACCATGATGGTGTTCCCTAGCACGGTTGTCAAGTAAATAACGAGGAACAGCACAAAAGGCAGCACCTGAGTCCAAGCACCACTCCCGAATCCCAGCAGGATGAATTCTGTCACGGCTGTGTGGTTTTGCTCTCCTGCAGACTCCATAGCTCATCTCTGCCTGGAGGGAAAGGATGTGTGTGGATGAAGGAAATAGTAAAGTTTCTAACAGATTGCAGAATACTTCAAGTCCCTTTGGGCTTATTGTGAAAGAGCCCTTCAAAAGTGACTCGAACTTCAACTTAATAAGTCTACAGCAAGTCTATTGAAAATTCGGAGTTTTGTGCAATGAATCTATTTTTAAATATAATTTCTCCTTATAATAACAGTTGGGAATAGTGACTTTGGTATAGTATTAGCAAAATCTTCTGGTGTCTCTTGTCATTCACAGATCTATTTTTGGAATGAAGGGTTATTCAGCCTTGCTATGCTTGGTGGAATGTGGCTTCCAGTCTGTACATGGATATACTTTAAACTGAGAGGTTTGAATGGGGGGACATGGTCTGACTATTTTTGTGCTTCAAACCCAACAATTTTTCATTGGACTAGTGCATATTTACTCTCTGTGAATGCCAGTATGATCAAACACTCAAGAAATACTTAACAGGATGAGTCCGCAGTTCACCTGATAGCATCTTAGCAAGTGTGGTACATGTACCATAGCCAAACAGAAGCAATACCTGTGTCCTGTAGTAATGTCTATGGAACCTCAGCTCAGTAAGAATGAAATCAGCCAAGGCTGGAACCAGGGTGATTTTGAAAATTCCCCTTGGTGCCTACCTGTCTCCTGAGGTACTCAGATGCTTTGAGATACGTGCCCCAAACTCCTTTGGTTCCTTGCAAACAGCAACCACATGTAAATAGAAAAGAAAGACTGGGTTCTCAATAAAGACTGTGTCATTAAGCTCAGCCTCCCACCTTCCTTTCTTACATTCACAGAGCTCTCACAGGATGTCTAGACTTTTTGTTTTTAAGAATTCCAGCAATTCTTTAACAGAACATGGGATTTATGATGAAAAAAAATATGTTTACAGAAATTTCTGGCTTTTTACAACTATGAAAACAGAAACCTACATAATGGAAATAGACAGACATATACATAAGTAAATGCATAAACCCCGAACAGAACCAAAAGAAAATTAAGAACATTGGACTTAAGGAAAACACTAGGTTTTTTCCAGTATGATAAAGTATTTGTCTGTGAAATGCTAGCCTTTCAATGAAAATAAAAATTTTCTTTTTGTGTTGTTTTACTTTTGTTTTTAATATTAGAAAGTGTTTGACTGATAGGATGTAGCTTTTCAATAAAGTAAGAATGTTCATTTAAAATAATAGAACCAACTGTATTACCAAAGTTTAAAAGTACGAAAAATAGCTAGGTTAAGTCAGCATGTGCCTACCCACCTGTTGCAGTATGCACAGGGTGGATGACCAACCTGACCGGTATGAACAGGCCGGGGACGAATGGGACACAGACTCAAATTGAAATGATATAGTAACTTGAAGCTTTACTTACAGTTTGTGCAGGTAAACTTTTTAAACAGCTGTTAATAGGATTACACTTGAAAGCGGTAACACGAGAGCTCTTTACGTTCGAATAATGCGGTCGAGTTAGGGGCGTCCGAAGGGGTAGGATATCGTAGATGCAGAATCTCTGGAAAAGGTGATCAGGCCTCTCTGGTGTTGTGTGGATCTCCCCCAGTTCCAGAAATTTCTCCCCTTTTATAAGTTAGAGAGCCAATCCTAATGTGCCCCGTGTGTGCTGACTTTTAGTTAGAAGACTGTGACTGCCAACTGTGCAGTCACACGCCTCATTAACACTGTGTTCGTAACTGCCTCACACTTCGAACATAGTTCACTCTCGTGTTTTACATCGGACTGGTGTTTGGTCACCTTTTATTTATACATCCCCCTTGACCAAATGCCAGATTAGATGCCTTTGAGCTCTATCTCCTCTTCATTTACAGTAGGTAATTGAGTATACATGACAGTTGAAAGTGTCATTAATTGCCAAATAAGCATATTTAAAATACAACATCTAACACAAACGCAAAGTAAAATACTAAGGGTATTAATAACGTTAAACGTTGAGCAATTATGTGCATGGCTAATGATGAAAAATTCCAACTAAAACTTGAAAATAGGTCTGCAAAGCCAGCCATTACTAGTACCTGCTGCGGCATTGGTGCCTTTGCCTGCCTTCCAGATTAAATCAAGATGAGACAATAAAGGAACTGTAACATTTGGGATAGATATACAACAATATTCAGTGGATAGGTTCAGGTATTTACATACTCCCCCATTATGCACTAACATGGCATCCAAAGCCAACCGATTTTGTAGGGTCATTTGTGATGTTTCTTGCAATTGCCTATTTATTAAGCCTATGGCTTGATTAGTGGCATTAAGCCCTACTTCTACTTGTTCAGGTAAGCGGGCAATGGCTACACAGGCTTTCATTATTCCCACATATCATATGACTAGGCCTTCTATTTGCCTTTCAAATCATTTGGCCACCTGCTAGCCATAAGTCATTTTTGACCAGATGGTGCCAGCACACTTTCGTCTAGAGTCAGATTGCCGAAACCATGGAGTATACGGGTTGGAAGTATTGGCGGCGAGTCGTGGGCAAAGCTCTACATGTGCTATGAAACAGGCACCATCAAAATTAGAGGGTAAGGTTGTATATAACAACACATCATTACATGCCCACATAAGACCACGGGGTGCATTAGTTGGCAGATTACATCTCTTACACCACAACACTTGTACCCTGGGTGTGCAGTAAGGGTGAGTTAGATTACGGCTTTCAACATATCGCACCTCTACTCGTCTAAGGGGAAAAAATGCACTTAACAACGGGTGGTTACCATTAAACTCTGTTAAATTCATTCCTTTTTTAGGATCTCATCCCCCCTCTCCAGATTGGAGTGCTATTAAGAAACAAAAACCATGAGTGTGAGTGCCATGGTCAGCATGACAACAGAGTTTGCACTTGGTCATCATCT
Source organism: Caiman crocodilus (assembly GCA_030014935.1). NCBI lineage: Eukaryota > Metazoa > Chordata > Crocodylia > Alligatoridae > Caiman > Caiman crocodilus. The sequence goes on along the minus strand of JAGPOW010000290.1, from coordinate 497,551 downwards.
GTACCCCATTTGCGCACTCCCCATGGAATGCGATTACAATCGACTGGTTGTACCTTATATCCCTCTAGTTGCCAGCTCACGCAGTTTAAGCTTGTTATATTTTGTTTTGTTATAGGACCGGATGGCCAATTATATGCCACCATAGTCTTTCCTCTCATTGTTGTGTGGTTGGGGAAAGACAGCACCTGGCAACCCAGGCAAGGTATGGGACTGGCAGCCCTGCAGATGAAGGTCCACACAATTGTTGTGCCCCAGCCCGAAACTGGGTCCGTACCCAGTATGTAAGGCCAATATGGATACCAGGAGGTGGAAGCTTCAAAAAAGATTTTTATTGCCAGCAATAAAGGTGCAAGGTAACAAGCACACTGATCATTATTTCTAAGCATCTTTTATATAGAAATCTTCAAAGGCTAACAAGCATACTATTCGCTGATTGGTTACAAGTAAATGATGCAAAAAGTTCTCTACTGAGCATGTCTCTATACCTATGTTTCAACCATGTACCTAATTTCCATACATGTATGTTTCATTAGCATATTCTTTCTCCACCTACAGGTGTGTTTTTTAGTATTATAATGAGCCCTTTCACCCACTTTCCTGTGTATCCTTTGAGGCCTCTTGCCTGGTACACCCCTCTCCCCCTTATCACTGCATGCAGCTGGGCATTTTCTCACATAACAGTCTCACAGTCTCCTCTTTTATTATGCCTTGGGAGGATGGTTCGAGGCTGTTCTCAACACAATGGCCTTTGCACATCATGAAACCATCGGGTGATGTTGAGGGGAATGACACATCCCTTCGATTGTATTTGACCTTGGTATGCAGGCCGTTATGCCTGCCGGGTGCGGTCCAGTTGTATTTGCCCAGATTTCTATCAGCTGTAGCACAGATTTCCACTGCAAGGGGTCATCAGGGTCACTGGGTTCTGTGGCAACCTCTGCCATAAGTACAAGTAGATTGATGATGAAGAGGTTGGTTCGTAACATGCTTTTGTCACTTGAGCTGTAAGACAAAACTTAAGGTCTGTTAGAGATGTATTGTAAATTATATCATACATGGGAAGCTATACTATGTCGGCTTAGCCAATTGTGATGGGCTAAGACGATGCGTGTAGGTGCCAGGATACTGCTTGGGTTTGTAGATGATTCCCTTGTACACTTGCAGATGTAATTGGTGAGGGTCTGTGTTGGTCGGTCTCTGGAACAGTAATCAGGAGGGCTTGTAATACTTGTTCTTTTAGCTCTAGGTTCTTGATCTCGGGAATTATCAGAAGGCTGATGCCCCCTAGCACTGACCGTTGGCCCTCATCTCTTAGGATACACAGTCGTTGCTTCATGAGCTTGGAGTTGTTTAGGAGGAACCCGAACATGGCCCTTTTCTCCAGAGTTCTTAGGGGCACAGCCAGTGGCTCACGCCAAGGATCAGGCTGGATCCACGGTGGTCCTGGGCCTTCGACTAGGTACGCCGTAGGGTGCGGTTCCATCCCATCAGAGGCTTTCACTGCTGGATGCATCAGTGCCTGCAGCTGCAACAGCTGGCTTAGCAGGTTTTCAGCCAGGTGACCGGCCAGTGGCCCAAGGAGGAGTTGAAGAGTCACGGTCTCTTTTTCCCCGTAGACCTCTATGCATGCATCAGTACTGTCCAGGGTGGTCAAGACATCCCTGTGGTGACTGAGATGACGATGGGGCCACAGCGTGTTGGTCTGTGCCTGTGTCAATCCCAACTGATGTACTTGTGGGTTCCAGGACGCGTAGGATACTCTGATGATGGCTAGCAGCAGCTGCTCTGCGGTTGGGTCTGGCAGTCGTCCATTATGCCACATATGAGATTTATGGCACACTTGACCTGTAACGAGAGCTGGGAGCAGGATGGGCCAATAGATGCTGCTCGCTACCACGTTTAGATTAGTAGCATGCCCCCCCCCGCTCCATAAGGCTTGGCGTTTTAGAAAGCTAGCCTCTTCTAGATCTAACAAGTCTGATCCAAATTCCACCATCTGGCACCCTAGCCATATGGCCAGTGGTTCCCAGGTTTTATCTTAGATGCTCGGCACAACTCCTGCAATTCTCCCCAGGTGCAGGTGTGGTATGTGGTGGTGGTACGAGTTGCGCCTTGTGCATTGGTGACCTGTTTGATGAGCACTATCAGGTGGACTGCAGCCAGGAGAGGGTTAACTGCATCGGGTGGAAGCACTGGGTACAATTCCCCTTCCTCAGTTGGGAGCGCTGGATACAATTTCTCTCTCTCCTAGGGAGGCAGATTTTCTTTTAGCATCACTCCAGAGGCTGGGGCCGAGGGAAATGACATGGCCGGCCCCCCTCCTAGGGGAATCCCCACGCCCTCCTCATGTTCTATGGCGCCATTTTCTGGCAGCAGTCTCACGTGGCCGGCGCCCTTTTCTGGCAGTGGCTTGGAGCTCCCCACTGCCTGCTTCAGTGACTCCACACTCGCCACACGCAATTGCATTTCTAAACTTGCATTCTTCTGCAGCAGACTCATTACTGCATGGAATAACATTTATTATTTTTTCTTTGTTCCATTTTGGGTCTCCCCATTTTGTAGCCTCCTGCCTGTCAGTCTCAAGGCTTTCACGGATCTCATTCTCGGCGCCCCTGTGATTGAGGTTGGGGCACCTGAATTTATCGGGAGGAGTGTCACAGCCGCCGCCCTCCTTCAGATATTTAACGCACTGAGCATACTCTTTTGATGGGGTGCAATCATTTTTACTGGCGGGCTTAACGGGGTTAAGTTGTACCTCCGCAGCTGTATTGGATGGTCGGTATAGGACCATGGGGCTAGTGAGGCGACACCCTAGGGCTGCAGGGGTGAGACCAGTTACAACCCACTCTTTAAGTGGATTCCCGTTCGTTCTCGGTCAGGAGGATAGAGACATGGCCCCCGATCTTCCCTTCTTGCTGGGCCTGCTGGCATGCCACGTGGGCCCACAAATCGTCAGCGTTCGTGGTGGGGGGGGTCTATGGTGATTTCGCCATGGACAATGATGGACTAATTGGTCAATGCGCTCCTCATCTTCCCTTTGCCCCAAGTATCCTGTTCATGATGCCATGTTGCAGGATGCGTGGGGTGGATGACCAACCCTCAGGTACGAACAGGCCGGGGATGAAAGGGACACAGATTCAAATTGAAATGATATAGTAACTTGAAGCTTTACTTACAGTTTGTGCAGGTAAACTTTTTTTAACAGCTGTTAACAGGATTACACTTGAAAGCGGTAACACGAGAGCTCTTTACTTTTGAATAATGCAGTCGAGTTAGGGGCGTCTGAAGGGGTAGGATATCGTAGATGCAGGATCTCTGGAAAAGGTGATCAGGCCTCTCCAGTGTCGTTTGGATCCCCCCCTGGTTCCAGAAATTTCTCCTCTTTTATAAGAGCCAGTCATAATGTGCCCCGTGTGCTTGCTTACTTTCAGTCAGGAGATTGTGACTGCCGGCCGTGCGATCACATGCCTCATTAACACTGTGATCATAACTCCCTCACACTTTGAACATAATTCACTCTCGTGTTTTACATCAGACTGGCATTTGATTTTATTAACCTTTTATTTTATTGACCTTTTATTTAGACACCACCAAAAGCCTTTTTGCATGGAAAGGACGTAGAGGGTTTTAGCATTGCCGGATAACAGATACCTTTTTCTTTGGCAGGGATTTTATGGAAGGTATGGGAGTCACAGACCCAATATTGTCCTTTTAAAGCAGCAAGGTTTGAATACTTAGGAGGTATTCGGCCCCCATTTCTTAATCTTAGCACTTTGCATTCACCCTTTGATTTAAAGAAAGGATTTGCAGTTCCATTGAAGAAGCATTGTCCCCGGGAGGTATCTGTGTACAAACAATACCACAAGGTATTATTTAAAGAGGAGATGGGGGTGCAGATAGGATTAGTGCCCTTGGTTAAATTTTTGCCACTGTAGAAATCATTGTAAGAGCTGCAATAGGAAGGGGTTGCTGTATCATTATTACACTAGTCTCGTTCAATTGAACTAGTAAAATAGTGGTTACATATGCTGGTGCCTAAATTGATGCAGTTTGATACTGAGCAGTTTACATAAAAACACCAATCTTCAACAACAGGCTTTGCTAAAAGGAACTCCTGCTGACTTTGGTTCCAAGCTTGTTTATTAGAGGGATTTAAAAGTGACTCAATGGGGCCCCAGGGGATGAGTCATTGGATTTCCTCCTTGGGTGTGGAGAGGAAAATGACTCCACACTCAACATTACTTTGGTTTTCTGCTTTAGCAGCTCTCTCAACATATTGGAGGTACATATTGTTATCAGAGATATGGGCAACAGTAGGTTTAAGAGTAGTCTTAACCTGAGGAGACTCTGCAAGTTATCTGAAAACTGGGTGGCTAGGCTTTACACAATATTCTGTTCCATAAGTAAATACTTGAACTTTTGCTGAACTACAGCCATGTGAGGGAGGATACCAATGGGCAATGTTGACCTTCCTGTCTATTTCAGAGAGTTCAATTTAATCGCTTATCCAGACAGGAAAACCTTGGACACCAGGATTACCACATCTGCAGCAACTGGTAGCTATAGCCAACCCCTGTGAAAGACTTATTTCTCCAGCAAAGAGAAAGATTAGAAATAACATAGTTATAAAAACCATATAATAACAAAAATTAGCACAAACAGTATGAACAACCCTGCAGCTCCAATAACTGATCTTCTGGGCCATGTTACAGTCTCGAAGTGCTCGGTTCCGGCTGATCCAAAAGTGTCTAGAGGATACAGTACTTGGAATTGGGTGTACTCTGGGTTGGGCAGGACCCTAAAAGGGTGACAGTTCATTAGTGGACTTTTGTTAGTTTGAATTTTATATTATCTATGTGAAGAGGAATTGGGGGGGGGGGATTAACCCCTTAATTTGAACAGGCCGGGGACGAAAGGGTTCAGGAATGTTTTGCCCTGTTTTTCTTTCCGTCCAAAAAATCCGCAGACAATGTAAGAAATAAATACTTTACTTACAACTAGAACACACCGTAGACAAACTCCACCGTGAGGCACTTAAATGCCCCGTATCCACATCCGTGCTGGCAGTTCCCTTTACACTAAACTCCACAACCGAAAAAACCTCAACCGTAGGGAACTCGAGAGCTCTTTAACACCTATCCATTGCAACCTATCCGACAGGAGCGTCTGGGGGGGAAGGGAGCCATGGACGCAGGATCTCGGCGAGGGTGATCAGGCCTTTCCATTGTCATGTAGGTCCTGTCTTCCCTTTTTCCAGGCTTTGCTTTTATAGTGCCCCAACAGCCAGGGCAGGTCTTTCATTCAGTAGCTCAGGTCTTTCATTCGTGCGCTTCTTAAGCTGCATGAGCCGGGGATTTTGCTGCATGCATGCTTTGCGTGGCTAATTGGGCTGCACCTGCTGTTTCCCCATGCAGCAAGCACAGTTTGCTGACATCTGGTCACTGTTTGTCACCACTTATTTATCACATGCCCCCTTGACCAAATGCCAAGCTCGGATGTGTTTGAGCTTGAGAATTTCCCTCTTTACACTTAAATTTAATGTAACTCAACATTATTAACAATTTATCAAAAGTGCAGTCAAACGCATAAAAGTCCAGCAACTCCAATGATATCAGGTCTTTCTGCTCTGGCTGAGGTTCATCGCAGGCTGGTTTACCCACGGTGGTGGGTGTCGATGTTTCACTCCACGTCAAGCTTCGGCAGCTCCGTACTATCTCAGGAACTAAAAAAACAAACTTAATACTCATTAACAACTGTGCTATGTCGACTTAGCCAATTATGATGAGTTAAGATGGTGCATGCGGGTGAGACTGCTTCAAGAGAGATTAAGTAGGTATTTGGATACTTGTTGGGTTCGAGTACAATACTGGGAACTGGACATGGACGCTTGCTAACGGCTGTGGGAACGGCTAGCCACACTGCTTCCTGTGCCAAGTAACATGGCTTCCAAGGTGGACGTGGTACGCTCATCCCACAAGGCCTTGGTAGCGTTCATGGCGATTAGTATGTCATTGTACTTGGTCCAGTTCTTGAATGATCCATTCTCTTTTAGTCTCAGTTGTTCCTTGTACAGTCCTATCTGTTGCTCCACAACGCTGTTAAATTGTGGATGATAAGGCAAATGATGATGGCACTGAACGTTATGTTCCACTGCAAATCGCTTTAAACCTTTAGAGTTAAAAGGTGGTCCTCCATCAGAGTGTATGATGTGAGGAACTTGCCAATGAGTGAAAGCAAGCTGTAGGCATCCTTGAATCACAGGAGTAGTGGTCTTTCTCATTGGAAGGACAAGAATCTGTCGGGTTCCTAGATTCACAATTGCTAATCCTTTGTTTGGTAGCTTGGCTCCTGGGAGTGGCCCAAGTAGGTCTACTTGCCACACCTTTCCTGGAGCGTAATATGCTGGGTTATAAGTGTCTTTTTGGTGCCTATGATGCGCTGGTTTTTTCTTGTGCGCAGGCAGAGCAAGCTTGAATCACCTTTTGTCCATTGCTCTATGCTTGGTCCCTTTTTCCCTTGCTCTCTCCAGCAGGCTTGTGCCCTTTTTACTCCAGGGTGCCCCCAGTGTTCATGGAGCCATGCCAGAAACGGGTTGGTGTCGACAATGTCTGCGACCTGCACCTGAAGTGTGTCCTCTTGGTCCCTGGGTTCTTGTTGGGCTAGCAACTGATCCACGATGGCACGCACGGAGTCCGTGTTGGGTCAATGGGATCAAGTGTGCTTGATCAAGGGACGGATGGGGAATTTCAGCAAAACTGCCTTATCATCCCAAAGGTCCGTATGTTCTCTTATCTGTGCCATTCTGGTAACAATCCTGTATATGTACTCTGAATCTACAGCTATAATGGGCACTGGGAGTGTTCTATCATGGTGCTGATAAGTGTGTTCGAGAGCTAACTGGAAGCCTCATAGTTCAGATGCTTGAACTGATTCTTCTGGATAAGCTGCTTGGATCGTATAATTGTGGCAAGGGTCACAATAATATCCGTACCCTCCACTGTCACGAGATGTGCCATCTGAGGCTATCCATGCTGGAGATGTAGTTCCATACAGTTGTGGTACAGCAAAATTGTCCTCCTCAATGGTAGAACTCACTTCCCTGTTGGCGACTTGCCACGCCAACCAGTGATACTGATGACGGAGGACTAGGGTGCTCCAAGTCTTCGTTGTGCCTTGACATTCTGGATGTATGTTACCAGGATCAAGTGATTCCAGTATGGTTCCACCGGGTGCGATAAGCACACCTGGATTCACTGCTACATGCTCTCCCAGTTGAACCACAAGCATGATCTTCCCTAAGCAGCCATATCAGTGCTGGTAGTTTTGAAGTGTATGGTGACCAGTGTATGTAAGTTTCCCTGTTTCAGCATCACCGGCTGTGAACCAGATATGCTCCATAGCGTATCCTACATGAATTATCAGGGGATTGCCTGCAGGGGGCATGATTAAACGCATCTCCTTAACTTCTGCCATAACCTTTTCCAGTGCGGCTTGATCATGCTCGTCCCATGGAGTTCTACACCATGCCTTTTTGCAATCTGTTGCTGTAATCTTTGGAGAACTCTTAAGTGTGGTGGTGTTATAAAGTGACAAAACCAGTTCAGTTGACCCAGCAGGCCTTGAATTCTGCCTGTGTAGTTGGCCAAGGCAAGGTTAACTTGGGGGTGGCATTATGTGCTGACCCTGACCGCCACCGTCCCATGAATTTTGTCCCCAAAAATTTGATGTCCGAAGATGGCTCACTCATGGATTTAGTTGAACTCACTGTCCATCCTTGGTCACTCAAGTAGGCTTTCAGGTTTGCAGTAATGATGCGAACCACAGAGTCATCATGTTCTATAATAATGATGTCATCAACATAGGTCCAGATACGAACATCTGCAGCTTCCGGATGGAGACGAGTGAAACTTTCAATTGTCTCATTCATCACCGCAGTTGCCAATGCTGGTGCATTGCAATAACCCTGTGGACAAACTTTCCAAGAAAACATTTGTCCGCCCACACACATATTGAGAATCCTGTGAGGATCATGTATAGGGATCGAGTAGAACAAGTCCTTTAAGTCTAGAGTGATAGCAAACCATTCTCCGTCCCTCTGCATTTCAGTTATACCCTCAAGAATATCAGAGACAGTCTGTGCAGTGGGCATTTGGAGTGGTTTACAATGCTGATTTGCCTTCCGATAGTCTACCACTAGATGCATCTCCAATGGCTTTCCTGGTTTTGGAATGCCCCATCCAGCTGACAGATAAATGGAGGATTCTACAGGCTGGATACACTCCCGTTCGCACAAATTGGCCAAAAGGTTCGGAATTTGATGTTGTAGGTTGGTGCTCATTGGGATTGGCTGGTATCGCCAAGGCACAGGGTTTACTAACATTGGCTTATATTTTTCTCTTGGTGTAACAGTTAATGGAAGTGCTGAATATAGAACATCTCTCAAGGCCAATGCTCTAATTGCAGGGATACCTAAAATTTTTATGCCCGCTAAGACTCCATGCAGGGCCTTCCTATTAATCCAAAACTTGACTACAGGTGTGGATGTTGTAGCATTTAGCTCTTGTACAAAAATGACTCTGGATGTTTTAACATGGGGTGTCTCAGGTCTTAATACGTTCACTTGGGCTCCCGTGTCTAACAAAAAGAGTATAGGTGTAGGGGTGGAATCTGCGGTAGCACTTACATCATAAATTCCATATGGGTGTTCATCATCCATGTGCTGGCTGTCGTTGCCCGCATCAACAGCCACTACTCCGTTTTTTCTACTATCTGGTTCCTGTCCAGGTCTGAAGCCTAGAATCCGTGCCAATCTTCTTTGTCCCTCATCTCCTAACTTGCGAAGCTGGTTTCTTGTTAGGCCGCTTCTGGTTAGTAGAAATGTGAACATGGTGTGCTCCTCAACCATACGGTCTGGTGGTCATCCACGCGGCCAGTGATCAGGCTGAGGCTTATCAGGCATCACCTTCCATGTTCCAACTGCTTGCACTGCTGCTGGCGGGGTAAGTTTAGACTCATTCTCCGTGCTGTAGTGAGCTTTCCCAGGCTACCAAAGACATTTCCTATTGGTCTCTCTGTTAGTGGATGCAATAACAAACAGAACATATGTGTGTTAATACCTCCATAAATCTCAACACAAGCCCCTACTGCTGCTGCAGACACAGGGACCTTACTGGGGCCGTTGCACTATCGGTACAGCCAAACACTGTTTGCCTGTTGTAAAGTTAGATTCAGTGGGTAATGCCCTGTATCTCAGGTTAGATAACTGGCTCCTGCTAGCACGGATAAAAGCTGTGCAGGTGTTGCATCACTAGGCTGATCCCCATGCCAGACATGGGCTTGGGTCAGCAGCGCTGGAACCACAGCAGCACACAGGGGAATTGGCCAGGTTTTATTACATAATATTTGAGCTGTGTCATTGCATGCTTCTTCCCCCAATGCGGGTTGACGCATCAACATGGTACACTCTTCAGGGTCCACCAATTCTGACCTGTGCTCTAATATTAATCATCCCAGCCACATCACCAATATTTTACCCGGTGTCAATTGGGTATCCTTTGCCAGCTCCTGGAGCTTCCCCTAGCATGTGTACGGAGAGTGGTGAGAGTGCGGGTTTCCGCGCTATCAGTGACTGTCTTCACTAAGGCTACGGGATTTGCATGTAGGACGGGCACATCCGTGTCAGCAGGAAGAATGGAATATGGCCCCAGTGGAGTGCCGTATGGAGGCAACTCCTCAAACAGGGCCGACGGGGCTTCGCCAACATCAGAGCTTCCTCCCCAAGGCTTCCCAGTCATGCCCTTTCTTCTCCCACAACGCCATCTTTGAGCAGTGGCTCAATCTGTAAAACACTCTGCCGCGCGGTTGCCTGAGTTAACGTACTTATCATGTTAGCTTGGTTTGCCGAGTGCCGTAGTAAAGTGGTTATTGAGCAGAACAGAACATTAATCATTTTCCCTTTATTCCATTTTTTCCCTGTCCACCCTGTCATGTCCCGTCCGTCAGCCTCCAGACTCTCATGGAGTGTCATTAGAATTTCACTCTCGGTGCCTCCTGGCTTGAGATCAGGGCATCTAAACTTGTCGGGGAAAGTTTCACAACCGGTCTGCTCCTTTAGGTACTGTACGCACCTATCGTATTCGTTCTCAGAGTTGTACTCATCCATACCCTTAGACTTAATGCGTCCGAGTGAAGCCTCCGATCTTATATCGGGCGGGTGATAAAGAACCGCAGGGCTGGAAAGAAGATATCCCAGAGCTGCAAGGCTACGGTCGGACACGACCCACTCGTTATGTGGCTCCTTGGTCTTCTCAGTTGGACAAATGGACACATAGCCTCCCATTTTTCCGCCTCGTCCCCTCTGATGATATGCTATGTGAACCCGTAGGGTATTGGCATCCGTAGCCAGGGGTCGATGATGGTTTCCCCACAGGCAGTGCTTAACTAATTTGTCAGGGTCTCCTTCACTCTCGCTTTGCCCTGAGGATCCTGTTCGTGATGCCATGTGAGGAGGAATTGAGGTGGGGGGGATTAACCCCTTAATTTGAACAGGCCAGGGACAAAAGGGTTCAGGAACGTTTTGCCCTGTTTTTCTTCCCATCCAAAAAATCTGCAGACAATGTAAGAAATAAATACTTTACTTACAACTAGAGCACACTGTAGACAAACTCTGTAAACTCCACCATGAGGCACTTAAACGCCCCGTATCCACATCTGTGCTGGCAGTTCCCTTTCCAATCTCCACAACCAATCTCCAACCAATCGCCACAACAGAAAAAACCTCAACCGTAGGGAACTTGAGAGCTCTTTAACACCTAGCCGTTGCAACCTATCCGATGGGAGCGTCCGGGGGGGGAAAGGGAGCCATGGACGCAGGACCTCAGCGAGGGTGATCAGGCCTCTCCATTGTCATGTAGGTCCCATCTTTCCTTTTCCTGGGCTTTGCTTTTATACTGCCACAACAGCCAATTAGTTTGGCTCTTTCATTCACATGCTTTTCAAGCTGCTTGAGCCGGGGATTTTGCTGTATGCATGCTTCGCATGGCTAATTAGGCTGCACCCACTTTTTCCCCATGCAGCAAGTACAGTTTGCTGGAGTTTGGTCACTGTTTATCACCACTTATTTATCACAATCTAGTGGGCTGCAGGTTCAGGAGGTTTTTGTTTTTATTTTTTTGTCTGCTTCTGGCTCACCTTTGTTGCGGTCAGGTGGGCGTGTGGTGCTCCTGCGAAGTCCGCAGTCGTCGTCTTCTGGCTTCCCCTTTTCCAGGTCAGGGAAGCTTGCGTTGGAGCTGATCCTGAGCTCTGGTGAAACTTCTATCTTCTTTAAACGAGTATAATGAATCCAGTTGTCCTTTTTTGCTACTTTTACAGCAGTGTGGAAGGTGAGGAGGACTTGATATGGTCCTTGCCACTTAGGTTCAAGGGGAGACCGTTTCCAAGTTTTCACATACATCCAGTCTCCAGGCTGGATGTGATGTGCTGGGACATTGGCAGGTAAAGGTTGGCTTAAAGCAGCATACCTATGGAGAGATTTTAACTGAGACTGTAGAGATAAAATATAA
>JAGPOW010000290.1:383033-395945 GCA_030014935.1 Caiman crocodilus | reverse complement strand
CTGACCCCGGTGCTCTTTCCTGCCAAGGCAGGGGGTCAGACTAGATGATCTGCCCAGGTCCCTTCCGACTCTAGACACTATGAAACTATGAAACTATGAGTGGAAGGCTGTTACCAAATCCCCCCTCAGTCTTCTCTAAACTAAGCAAGCCCAGTTCTCTCAGCCTATCCTCATATGTCATGTCCCCTAGCCCCTAACCATTTTTGATGCCCTCTGCTGAATTCTCCAATTTGTCCACATCTTTTCCGTCATGGGAGGCCCAAAACTGGACACAGTACTCCAGATGTGGCCTCACCAGTGATGCATAAAAGGGAGTAATCACTTCCATTAATTTCCTGGCAACACTCCTACTAATGCTGCTCAGTACACTGTTAGCTTTCTTTGCAACAAGGGTACACTGTTGGCTGATATTCAGCTTATTGTCCACTGTAACCCCCAGGTCCTTTTCTGCAGGGCTGCTGATTAGTCAGTCAATCCCCAGGCTGTAGCAGTACATGGGATTCTTCCATCCTAAGTGTAGCACTTTACACTTGTCCTTATTGAAATTTCCTTTGGACCAATCCTCCAATTTGTCAAGGTTTCTCTGAATCCTTGCCCTACCTCTACTAATCCCCTTAGTTTTGTGTTATCTGCAAACTTGCTTAGGGTGCACTCCATCCCATCTTTTACCTCGATGCTGAAGATATTGAAAAAAACTGCTCCCAGGACTGACCCTTGGGGCAATCCACTTGATACTGACTGCCAACTAGACACTGAGTCATTGATTGCTACCCTTTTAGCCCAATGATCCAGCCAGTTGTCCATCCACTTTACAATCCATTCATCCAAACCACACTTCCTTAGCTTGCTTGTGAGAATGTTGTGGGAGACTGCATTGAAAGCCTTGCTAAAGGCAAGGTATAGCATATCCACTATTCTCCCTGCATCCACAGAGCCAGTCATCGCATAATAGAACGCCTTCCTGACTTCATCCCTGCATGCCAAGCAATACTTTTATACTCTTCCCTAGTTGTTTGTCCAAGTTTCCATTTCTTGTAAGCGTTTTGTGTTTTAATTCACTGGAGAGTTTCCTGCTAAGCCAAGCTGGCCTTTTGCCATACTTATTAGTATTCCTGAATATTGGCACTGGATTTATGACCCAGATACCCTTGTTCCAAACAGACACAAACCCTCAGACCAACCATGACCTTTCCATACAATAATAGGCAACTTTTATTGATACACGGTGATAACAAAAAAGAATAATGCAAACAATTCTATGCATCTACCAATCCTAGGGCTGTCTCAAAGTCAAGGAATGTCTGGCCAGGATGCTAGCTTCACTCTGTGGTTCTCTCTTGAATGTCAGATCTCAGCAGTCTGGAGGCTGGAGGCCAAGGCTAGCCCTCCACAGTGAGGTGGATGAGATGGGCTGGTGCTATGCCCTCTGTTTATTATGCCTCAGGTTCCTCTCTCAGGGACCCCTTGCTGTTCTAAAGTCCCTTGTCCTTTCTTTTGTATTCTTTCCCCCTCCCAATGATGCTTCATCCATGGCTATCACTGATTGGTCTTTCTGTGGTCATCATACTGGCCACATTCTGTCCTGTCAGCATATTCCTTTGTTTCACAAACCCATCACATGTACACATCCTAATTTGGGCTTTCTGGGTCTTTTCCTAATTTGGTCTGCTTCTCCAAAACTGAAACTCAGGCCCCCAACTCTCAGGCTTTGTGAGCTGGTGCTACCTTATCTCATGTTATGGAACAGTATGGTACATGATCACAAATTTCCCAGACTATGTGTATATCCACTGGCCTTGTTGCTTGCTTGGGTTAGACACCCTGTCTGTCTTGAAGATTATGAAACTGTGTGACAATCAGGACTTTAGAAACCAATTAACCAGTGCTGAATAGAGGGGAATAATCACTTCCCTCCTTAACCTGCTGGCAGTACTCCTACCAATGCAGCTCAGTATGCTGTTTGCCTTCTTGGCAACAAGGGCACACTGTTGGCTTATTCAGTTTATTGTCCCAGCAGATCATCACACATAACACAACACACATTTTTCTCCAATTAGAACAAAACTAGATGCTTTACTAATATGCAACTGGTTAGGCCAGCAGATGGATGCCTCCAGCCGCTGCAGAAAGGAGTCTTCAGAGATGTGGGCAGTGGTGTCCCCCAGAGCTTGGCCCTTGGACCAGTACTGTTCAATATCTTCATCAGTGATCTGGATGATGGTATAGAAAACACTCGGTCCAAATTCACAAACAACACCAAACTATGAGGTATAGTAAACATACTAGAGGGTAGGAAGTGAATTCAGGTGGATTTGGATTGACTGGGGAATTGGGTGGATGAGAATAGGATGCAATTTAACAAAGATAAGTGCAAAGTGCTGCATCTGGGGAGAAAAAAAAAATCACCAATACACCTATAGACTGAGAAATACCATTCTATGTTGCACAGCAGTAGAAAGGAATCTCAGAGTCACAGTTGATGCAAAAATGAACATGAGACACCAATGTGACGAGGTAATAAGCAAGGCTAACTGCACACTGTCTTGCATTAGCAGGCACATCACGAGCAGGTCTAGGGAGGTGATTCTTCCCCTCTATGTGGCATTGGGGAAGCTGCAACTGGAGTACTGTGTCCAGTTTTGGGAGCTTCACTTCACGAGGGACATGGATAACTTGGAAAGGGTTCAGAGGAGGAACTACTCATATGGTTGACGACCTGTAGGTAAAATCCTCTGAAGACAGACTGAAGGACATGAATCTCTTCAGCCTCCACAAGAAAAGGCTGAGAGGTGATCTTATGGCAGTCTGCAAGCTCGTCGGAGAGGTCAGCAGGGAATAGGGGATACTCTGTTTACCAGGGCACTCCTTGGGGTTACTAGAAACAATGGCCATAAACTGAAGGAGAATAGATTTAAATTGGACATCAAGAAGAAATTCTTTATGGTGAGGATTGCCAAAATATGGAATGGACTTCCCAGAAAGGTGGTGCTTTCTCCTACCTTGGAGGTGTTCAAGAGGAGATTAGATAAGTACCTGGCTGGGGTTACTTGACCCCAGCACTCTTTACTGCCCAGAGAAGGAGGTCAGACTTGATGATCTAATAAGTCCTTGCTGACCCTAGACATCTATGAATCTATGAACCATCACCACCTATCAATTCTTCTTGGTGGCAATGGTCTTGATCCTCCCAAGCTTGGGGATGCCTTGACCTGGCCTCTTCCACCAACAGAATGTACTCCTCCTCTTCTGTTGCTAGAGCTCCATATCTGTTCTCCAAGCAAAGTGCTGCAGGTGGAGATGAAGGCTTCTGCTTACTGTCAGAGGTCATGAGTGTGGCAGGCCAGTAGGGGGTTCCGAATGCCTCTCTGGGGCACCTCACATCCGGTCGACCCCTTTCCTGAAACACATCTACAAGCCTGGGGGTACTGCTGCCACTACCCAGGGTCTGGATTGTTCTTGGTCTTGTGGCCCCTGAAAAACATATGCCTTATAATCCTAGAGAGTGCTTGACCCACTGCTAGAATCTGGGGTGCTTCCTTTAGCCTGAAGCATAACTAGTGTTCTCCCTTAGTCAGCCAGACCAAGGGGACAAAGTCATGCCCCTTTCCTTCTCCCAACCAGTTCACCATGCTTAGAACAAGGGACAACTTTATTGGTTACAGGGAATAGGTTTAGGGTAGGGTACCGGATAGAGGTATCACAGAATAACCTTTGAGCAAACTGTGGCCAGGTAGCCATTGATTATGCAACTGCTGTGCTGCAAGCTATATATCTAGATAGATCTCAAGTAACTTACCCACAAGTGTCATCCAGAGGCTGGTAGCTTTCCTCTGGAGGCAGGCAGTTTGTGTGTCCAATTTCAAGAGAGGAAAGGGCTGCAGCATTCAGCTGCTCTTACTCTCTCTGCTGGAGCCCTAGGCCTCCAGCATAGAAGCTCTTTCCCTGCTTTCCAGCATGGCTCTGTCAAAAATGGCTCTCCTTCTCCTTCCTCATGGTGACTCCTTTTAACCCTTGTTGTGATCTCATCACTAAGGTCCCACCAGCAGCAGCCCCACTGGCTGAAGCCTGGTGCTTTCATATGACTTCACTTTCATGGTCCAACCAGGCAGGTGTTAAACTGATTGGTTGGCATCAAATAAAAAGCAATACCGGTCAAGCCTCTTTCTCCAAACTATGAGGTAAGTGCCCAGCCCATGGGTGACTGATGTCTCCTGAGTCATGGGGAGCACTTGCCCCCCCGGTGGCCAGTCGCATGCACTGACCTGGAAGCAGCGTTCCCTCTAACCTGGCTGTAAGAGGGAATGCTGCTCAGAAGGGCCAGTGGCATACCCAGAAGGGCCAGGGATGTGCCCAGAAGGGCCAGCGATACTTCTCCTGGCACCCTCACTCCCTGGCCAGGACTCTCAGGGGGGACCAGCACTCTCGCCTGCCCCCCTTGCCCACTGCCTAAGTGGGGAATGCTGCTGTGAGGGGGGTGCACCAGCGCTCTCAGGGGGTGCACATGCATCTCTGTGCACCTCCTATGTGTTGCCGCTGGTCCAGACAACAGGGCTTAGAGCAATCCAGCAACTAGCTTGACAGACGGGTGAGAGAACTGGTCACTTGATCTGCAAGGGCAGGAAACTTGCCACAGGGAGCAGGCTCCCCCCCCCCCCCCCGCTCGCTCAGGAATGTATCTGGCTCAGGTTACACCTCAGGATTACCTGAAGCAGGGTGTGGGGAGAGCTTCCTGCCCACCACATTGACCATGTTAACCAAACTGACAGACCGGTAATAGAACAATGGCAAGAAGAAACCCAAAGACAGGTCTTGGAAGATGCAGCAAGGCATTTTGCCATAACGAGGTTCCACCTTCTACCTTCCTGGGATTTCATGTCCTCTTCCTTGTCTAGAACTGCCTCTGGCAGTCCTTCCTCTGCAGTCCTAGAGGTCTCCTCCAGCACTGAATTGATAAAGTCCTCATGGCAGAGGGTGTTTCAAAGCCTCACCATGTCCACCTGTAGCTCTCTCGCCTGCTTCCTGAGGGACATCACTAGGAGGCACTACTTGCATTGTAGCCACTTTCCCCACCTGGCTGTCCTTGGAAGCACAGTCTTCACAGCACTGAACCAGAACCTGGGTGCATGCCTCAATGGTGAGCTGTCCTGCCTGGGCAGACACCTCACAGGTGAAAGCAGATGAAGAGCTGGTAGAGGCAGTGGCTCTGGCATAGTGACATCCTCCAGCCATTTCTCTACGTCTCTTAATCTGCTGCCTTTCTCTTCTGCACCCTTTTGAAGCAGACCTTCCCTATCAAACTCCCTTGTAAGCTGGCCTGTTCACTGCTTCTTGGTTCCAAAAGGTCCCCCTTTCCCTGCTAACCCGCTTCCTGCTTACAGTAAAGGAAGGCAAGAGAGAGCTTCCAGGTGAACCTCCCCTTGAACTTCCCCTCACTCTGGGCTGTAGTTAAACAAGGGACTTAAGTATTGGTCTAATGCCTAACTTGGGGCTGGACAATTATTTGGGTTGACAGACTACTTAATGAACTTTGGTGACCTGTCAAGGACCATACCCCTCAGTCTGTCTGTCTGTCTCTCCTGCTTCCACCTCCTCTATCCTGGGGCTGGGACCAGTGCAGAAGCCTATACCTGCCTGCAGCTTTAGCATACCCTCCCCCTGACACCCAGAGCCCCAACCTGGAAGCTGCCAGCTGTATTTGGACAACTGTAGAGGCAGCTGCTGAATCCAGAGTGGGGGTGGAGCTGAGCATATTACAACTGTAGGCAGGTTCATGCTTCTGTTTCCGCACTGGTGGCAGCTCCAGCCCAGAGCGCCAGTGAGTGAGTGTCTGGTACACTGGTCCTGGCCTCCCAGCACCATGCAGCTGCTGGAGCTGAAGTTGTTGCCAGGTCCACATCCAATCAGTTGATGCCTGGATCCAGCCCATGGGCTGGATTTTGTCCACCCTTGGTCTAACTGCTGAGTTGTAGTTACTTACACTAAATATATGTAGGTTAGTTGCTCTTAATTAAAGAAATAACTTGCCTTCAAAGATGGGGCAACAATCTGAGCTGCAAACTGACTTGCAAACTGCTTGCAAACTGCCCTGTTTGCTGACCCTGGTCATTTGTTACCCGGTTAATAGGAGATTATGCTTTTATACTCTCCTGGGCCTGGACTGGGTCTGTCCCCAGGTTGTTTGTTCTTATAAAAGCATGAAGATCAGGCAATGTAGCGGCTGAAATTTTCAAAGCAAACCAGGGTATTTGAAAACAGAATTTCCATAAAAATAATGGGAATTGGGTATCCAAATCTGTCAGGAGTAGGGGGTGCACTGATAGAGAATTTTTGGGCTGATACCAGTGGCTGATTTTTAAGGAGCCATATCGGCCAATACCAGCCTGATTCTGATATGCAGCCAGGCAGCTTAGAGACCAGCATTAGGCTGGTAAGTCTGGTGTGGAGGAAAGGGTGGGGGGAAGAAAGAGGTGTAGGGAGTGCAGATTGAGCTCCCTGCAGAGAGGGAGGGAGTTGGGGCAGGGGCAGGCACTGTACAACCAGAGTGGGGCAAGGTGCAGGACAGAGCCATGAGTAGCTTGTCTGAGTGTATGGGGAGTGGCTCCCAGCACTGTGCACATCCCAGGAGGACATGGAGGTGTGTGTGCCCTGAATCTGCATGCGGGACAAGGGTAGGCTGCCACTGTAGGCTAGGGCCAGGGCTGCACTGGGCTCTTCCCAGTGGTGGTGGCTGGGGGTATTGGGCTGGGCTCCACTCAGGGTGGGCAGCGGTGCTGCTGGAAGGGGATTATGTGGGAGGGGAGGGGGGGGCACTGCAGCCACTCCAAAATTCACCGTAGCCCCCCCAATCCCACCTCCTATTGCCATCACCACTGCCCACCCCAAGTGTAACACAGCCCAACACCCATGCCAGAAAGAGCCCCACACAGCCCCCGCGCCAGCCCACAGCAGCAGCCTGCTCCACTCCATGCACAAATCAGGGGGCACCCCCCCCCATACCCTCCTGTGCTGTGCACAGTGGCAGGAACTGTGCCCCCAGATGAGCCTTTCATGGCTCCATCCCGCGTCTGCCCTGCACTGGCTGTGCAGTGCCTGCTCCTACCCCACTCTCCCCCTTACCACGGGGGCCTCAAACGGCACCCCCCCATGCCCATTCCCTTCCCCCACCCTTCCCCCACAACAGATTTACCAGTCTGATGTTGGTCTCTAAGCTGCCAGGCTGCGCTCCTAGCCCAGTGCATGCTGTGGCTATGCGCATGCATGGTCATTTATCATCCACATTATTGGCCACATCAGGCAAAAAAAAGCCAATTTCTGGTACTGTCAATCTTCCCTATGTAACAGTGGAGGTCCTGCAGGAGGGCTGTGATCTCCTTGAGGCCCCCTCTGTGTCAAGTTGGCCCAAGGCACCCTCTACTTCTTTCCTGCCATGTCTTTGATGGTTTGAATTGGTTGGGAGGCTGCCTTATGCCCTTTCAGACACGTAGACTCCTGGACCCCTCGTGGGTCTTGTGCCCCAAAGCACCCATTTGTACAGGACCGTAGCCTTATGGGCTATGTGTAGCTCCAACCACCCTGATACCACACCCCAAGCCTTGCAGATGGGATAGACGTTGGTTTGTCACTCTCTCTCTTTCTACGTACACTGCTGCCCCTTCCTGGGGTTCTCCTCTCCCTCTCGAGGTCTTTGTGCGCCATCACCCTCTTTCAGGGCCTTCTCTGCACTGTTGCCCCCTGTCTGGGGCCTTCTCAGCAGTGTCCCCTCCTGGGGCTCGCCACGCCTGCACTGGGCTTCTTCAATGCTGCCCCCTTTCTGGGGCTCTCTGCACCCATGGAGGCACTGGGGTCCTCACACCGTGTTGTGAGTCTCCAATGAGTAGGTTGCACCCTCACTGGTGTCAGGGTCTTCACGCCACTGGGGTTTCCCTGAGGCCTCCTCCAACCCCTAATAGCCTCACCCAAACCACCAGTGTAACAACAAAACAAAACACAAGCCCCTAGGCTACAACATAACTATAAGCCACCTGGCTATAACCACATTGCTCTGACATTTTAGAGCTACTTTCTTTTATCTGGCTTAGGCAGTACCTGCAGTTCTCACTGCTTCTAATATCATGGCTGAGCAAGCTCCTATCCCTCTAACTACTGGCAGGGAACTACCAGCTTGGCCTCAGCCCTGGGCTTTATAAGAACCCGGCCCTGCCTCCTACAGGCAGCTGACTGCTGGCAGGTGTGAGTCATTTGCTCCCTCCAGTTGCCCTGGCAACCCACAGGTGGACTCCTGTTCCCTGCTAGGGCTCTTTTCCCTGGCAGTTTCCCCTCTCTAGGAGCAGGGCACCTCAGTGCTCTGTGACACACTATATTGGTGCTGATCTGATATGGGACTGATGTATCAGTGCACCTGTAGTTAGGAGCCTTTGAAAATTTCAGCCAATCTGCAGAGATGGGAAAAGTCTCAAATTCCAGTGAAGGGTGCAACTGGAGAAGAGAACAGACTCTGTCTACGGGTGGTAGGAAAATAAGGGAGCTTTAATTCTATCAAGTAGCCATGTTTGCATTATAAGATCATAGGAAAGTAGGGCTAGAAGGAATCTCACAAGATCTAGTCTAGCCCCTTGCTCAAGGCAGGATCATTCTTGACTATACCATCTGAGCCAAGTGTCTGTCCAACAGGCTTCTGAAAATTTTCAAGGATAGAGATTCCAAAGGTTCTCCAGGTAGCCTGTTCTAATGCTTAACAAGTCTCATAATCATAATCATAAAGTTCCTCCTAATCTGTAACCTAAATATCCTTTGCTGCAGCTTGAAGCTACTGTCTCATCCTGTTCCCTATGGTCCCAGGAAAAGGACTAGCTCCATCCTCTCTGTAATCATCCTTCAGGTGTTTGAAGACTTGTCAAATCCACCCTCAGCCTCTCTCTTCTCCTAACTAAATAACCCCAGTTCTTTCAGCCATTCTTCGTAAGTCTTGCCTTTCAGGCCCCTAATCATTTTTGTTGTTCACCACCAAACTCTTTCCAAACTGTCCACATCCTTCTTGAAGTGTGGGCTCTAAAACTGGACAAGAGTACCACAGGTTAGGCCTCACCAGTGCTGAATAGAGCAGAAGAATTGCTTACCCTTAATTTGTAAGTGACACTCCTATCAATAAAACCCAGTATTTTTTGGCTTTTTTTTTGGTAACAAGAACATGTTTTTGGCTCACATTCAATTTATGCTCCACTCTGGTGCCCCAAGTACTGTGGCCTAGCTAATCATTCCCCAGTTTGTGCTTGTGCATGCAAGAATTCTGTCCACAGTGCAGGACTTCGCACTTGTCCTTGTTCAATCTCATCTGATTGATTGCAGACCATTTTTTCCAGTCTATCCAGGTCCTTCTGGATCCTAGCCCTGCCCTCCAGAGTGGCATTATGTCCTCATATTCTGAGTGTGGGCTTGAAAATACCTGTGAATTTATATGAACCATGTCACAGTAGTATCATATGGACAGACTAACAGGTAACTTTACTCATCCACTATGTTTCTAGGGAGCACAAGAATCATGGAGGTTTTATGGCACGTTAGTTTCTTCCCACATAGCCCCCAGCAACTGTTTAATAACATCAGTATGGACCCTACCCTGGAATAGTGGTTACAGTCCACTATGCAGGATGCATGCACCCCTCTGAGCCTGGACCACCCCAGTCCTATCCACTAAAAAGTTATGTCTGGTGATGCTGTGTTTGAAATATCCCTTTCCTCTTTTCTCATTAATGCATAATTTCAAAGAAGTAAATGACTTGGAGAGAATGGGGAACCAACTACTTGAAAAAAAAAAGAAAGCATCTGAGAATCAAGAGCAGAACTTAAAACTATTACTATTTATATTTCAATAGCATGCAGGTCCTCATGAGTATCAGTGAACGAGGTTTTTGTGTCAGAGCTTATAGGCTATGGTTTCGATCCATCACATGTGTAACTTTACACATGTGAGCAAATCTGTTGATGTTAATGAGAGTTTGACTTGGCTAAAACATCTGCATAACTGCTTGCAGGACTTGCTAGGAATCCAAACAGCATACAAAGGATGTGCAAGATAAAGTTTAGTTCTGACTATATTCTAAATATACAAGTAGATTTTTTAAAATAAAAAATTGTCTTCAATCTCTTGGCTGCCCTTTATCCTAATTAGCTGATTGCTGGTAGCATCAACTAGCAAGAAGTTGGAGGAGAAAAGGGTAACCACACTTCAGATCTGTTCAGGAAAGTAATTCCCTGGATAAAAGAGGGGAAAAAGAAAGTAGAATAACAAAGAGATGCTGAGGCAGAAATAGTTAATCAAAATCTGTGACTGGTGTATACTGAAGTGCAGCAAAAGTCTGAGCTGGAAGAAATGAAGTTAGAAGCAGAGGATGGAGGAAATAATTCTATTTGGAATAGGAAGCTGGATTCAAATAGAGGAGAAATCCAAGGATTAAAACTAGAGAGACAACTGAAGTCGTCAGCACAACTCAGAAATAGTTTCCTCATAGTCTAAAGTGCTTGGGCTGTTTTCACTGTAGCCACCTCATAAATTCTGCCTGAAGCTTTAGTTGGGTCTTTGTGCCTCAGACCCCGGTGCAGATGCAAACTACTCCTCCACCCAAACATTAAAACCTTGCCTGACAAGGGCAGCAGCATTTTTGTTCAGGCAGTGCTGAAGGAGTCAAATGACTTTCTGGTTTATTATAATCTCCCTCCTTCTTGCTAATCTCTCTCCTATCCTTTTAATAGTATTGATGTTTCACTATTCAAACTATCCTTCTGCAGTTTTGCTGTCTGTTAGCCATTCCTGGTAATGTGCGTCTCAGCTATTTCACAGCCCTGCTGACTGTTTTTAGCTCTAGCTAAAAACCTTATCTCAGTTGTGGCCATATGAACTTAGAACTAAAGAGACAATATCTTTTGACTATTTTGACTGTATTTTGCTTAATTGTAATTTTTTAAAAACTTTATATAGAATCTAGCAAATCAATGCACATTCCAACAGTTATATTTGTTTTTGCTTTGATTTTAAACAAAATAACATAGGGATAGCCCACTAACATATTAGTAAAGCATCTAGTTTTGTTCTAACTGAAGAGAAATGTGTGTTGTGTTATGTGTGAAGATGTGCTAGGACAATAAACTGAATGAGCCAACAGTGTGCCCTTGTTGTCAAGAAGGCTAATGGCATACTGAGATGCATTGGCAGGAACATTGCCAGCAGGTTAAGGAGGGAAGTGATTCTTTCCCTTTGTTCAGCACTGGTGAGGCCACATCTGCAGTACTGTGTCCAGTTTTGGGCCCCCCACTACAGAAAGGATGTGTACAAATTGGAGAGAGTTCAGTGAAGGGCAATGAAAATGGTGAACAGGCTGGGGCACATGACTTATGAGGAGAGGCTGAGGGAACTGGGCTTATTTAGTCAGGAGAAGAGAAGACCGAGAGGAGATTTAATAGCAGTCTTCAACTACCTGAAGGCAGGTTTGAAAGAAGATGGAGCTAGATTGTTCTCAGTGGTGACAGATGACAGAACAAGGAGCAATGGTCTCAAGTTGCAGCTAGGGAAGTTTAGGTTAGATTTGGAAGAATTTTGTCACTGGGAAGGTAGTAAAACACTGGAACAGGTTACCCAGAGAGGTTGTTGGCTCTCCATCCTTGGAGGCTTCTAAGACCCGGCTAGACAAAGCTCTGGCTGGGATTATCTAGTTGGGGCTGGTCCTGTTTTGAGCAGGGGGCTGGACTAGATGACCAACCCTAATTTTCTATGATTCAATGATCTTCATCTCTGTGACAGGGGGTGATCTCAGGGCTCAGACACAATGTCGGCCCACCCACCTGTTTCTGGGCTCCCCACCCACCTTCCTCATCTGCCACGCCTTGATGGTAATAATTATGAGAGATGTTACTAACGCAGGAGGCTGTCCATTGCTTGCCCTGGTGACAAAAGCATTACACACAACTCCGACCTTCCCTTATCATATCCCATGCCTTGCAGATGACAACCTAAGCTGATGAATAGCTCTAGCCTAAGTCTGGGTCAAGTTCCTTCCCTTGTAAGGCCTCTAACATTCAGTGCATGCACGTTGCCTCCCACTGGGCCTCTTTCACACCACCCTCTCTGACAGGGCCTCTTGTACTCTGCCTGCTCTCACCAGGCCTCTCACATAGTATCCACTTCCTGGACCACTCTCAACCTGCCTTACTCCATGCAGCACTTTGGGTCCCCCTCAGGACCTACTCTACATGCAGAGATGACCTGAGCAGGGTGCTGGCCTGGGGCAAATCAGCCTGTGCTGGGCCCTGCCCTGTGCACCCTGGATGCAAAGAAGCTGGCAGTGAATTTGGCAGGGGGGTGCTGAGTGGCTGAATGTGAAGCACGTGGTGGCACTGAGTCACTGTGGTCACTCTGACCAGTTCTGCGGCCCCCACAAGAGCAGAGCCCAGGGGTGGCCACCCCAATTCACCCTCCACAACAATGGCCCTGTCTATGAGGCACTTTTGGCTTCACTACTAACTCTCCAGCCAGGGTGCACATAGTACTTCAGGTCGTCCTCTCACAAACATTACTCTATGTGACCCACAGCTTTATGCTGTACTCCAGGCTGAACTCAGCTGCTGGCCCCTCTCATGCACAGCACTTTGGGCTGCCGTCGCACCCCTGCTTTATGCAGGCCTTTGTGCACTTCTGCCCCCTCACTGGGACCACTTGGGTCTTTCACCCTGTGGGGCTTGGGTGCTTTTCTTAAGTGTGCCTGGCCCTCCTAGCACTGGTCTCTCACCATATGGGCTCAGATGTCCCTTTCTAGGGTGTGCTTGGCCTCATGTCATTGGAGCCTTTCCCCCTATGGGCTCAGGTACCTCTCACTGGGTATGTCTGGCCCCATGTCATCAGAGTCTTTTACCCTATGGGCT
>JAGPOW010000290.1:70353-83387 GCA_030014935.1 Caiman crocodilus | reverse complement strand
CACATGTGTGTGTATGGTGGGGTGTGTGAACAGAACGGATCAAAATGATACACCTGGCTATTTCCTATCAGTGCCACTCACAATCGTCACCATGCACACAGACTATACACTGTACATTCATTATACAGCATTCTTATGGTTCCATCTTGTGGCAATCAGAGCACCCTGCAGCAGTTTGTAGAATAACGTACCTAATTTATCATTGTCTACAGCTTACATGGATACCATATTCAGAATAAGTTGTAGTATGCCTCCCTCTAGTGATGACCAGAGTACTTCACAGCTTCTTATACAGAAAAACCTTGAGGTTGGAACCTGGCACAGTTATCCGTGTGCGATGGTATAATTTATTTGTTTTTATTTGTAAAGATGTATTGATTGGAAAATACTCTACACATACATGCAGCATTAACAAAGGCAGCCATTATCACAGAGATGTAAAAAATGCATCAGTGAAAAGACCCAAACTCTTCCGCTTGCCACAACTGCACAACAGTAAAATAGAGAAACCTCCAATCTTACACTTATATAGGTGTTCTCCTGAGATATTTGAAGTTTTGTTTTAGGAGTGCAGGAGTTTAGCTATTTTAAGTGTCTTTGGCTCAGTTTGTTGTATAACGAATGTCTTGTCTGATAATGCACGTACATTTGCCATGTTTTAGGGTTAGGACTTTTTTCATTTAATATAGATAACACTGTCCTAACTTCTTGTTGTTACTAATTTCCCTAAATTCTGCCTAGTTATTAATGTCCAGGATTTCAAGCCTCAGCAGATTTTAAAACAAGAAGCTGTGCAAAGCATCCTTATTGCCACCAGAGGGAGAGCTGAATAGTCTAATGCTTTATGCTCTATACGCTACTGACCATGTCTATCGCTGAAGATTATAGCAGTGGCACTTATTCTTCCATACAGCAACATAATCTGTTGTTTGTTTTAAACCAGTGCATCCAAAACCCACACCATCGTTTTTACTGATTTATACCCAAATGAGGCATCATGAACAATGCACAATCATATAATGAATTGAAAATGGACCATTTGACTTGTTACAGTTCACTGATCAGCAAGGACTAACTAGTGCATAGCAAGGTGATGCCAGGGACTCAGCTTTTGTTTTCCCATGCTCAGGATCTGGGTTCAGGGAAACAATAGGTAAAAATGAATTTATTTAAATTCCAGTTATGTTTGTGTAACTATTAATGCATCTGATTAAAATACCATAGTTATAAAAATATTTATAACACAGCCATGCTTGTTTCTCTTAAGCAAAGAATTAGTGCAAATTGCAAAACAGATTTATGATTTTGAATGTTTTTCTTTCCTTAGCACTTGATCTAAATTCAGTGTCCAGGGAACAAATGATGCTGATTTCGACTCTAGAATCTGTGTCAGTAAGTCTAGCAGATGAATCATTATCAGCTACCAGAGTCTACTCTATTATTATCAAAAAACAAATGTCGAACATTTAGCTTTATAGCTATATCTCCTTTCAGTTAACCAGCATATTTTGTTATCTGGCATCCCCCATTCCCCATGGGTGCCAGATAACAAAGCTTTTACTGTATATAGACATACAGCTTTTCAGCTTTATAGTAACCCTGTTTTTTGCATGCATTGACATGGTTTCCATAATCTGAATCACCCTGGCCTACCCTTTTAAAGCTTTTGTGTCAGTCGAAATAAACTATAAACTACTTAAACTAAGGCCAACCTGGCAATTTAGTAAAGCATTGTCCATTTGAGTCATTTGGGCATCTGATCCTGTCTGTCTCTAGTCCATTTTTGTACAATATTTTCATAATTTCTATATGCACAGAAAGGCATTACAAGACATACAATTACAGCTGAGGAATTAAGATTTTTTATTTTAATGTATCTATTTCCCGCCCTTGTTATCTGCTCTAGAAACCTGATTCATGAAACAAGTGAAATCAACTTGATTAACCTATACTGGTTAAACTAGGTAAAAAAAAATTACATGTAAATAGCAAAAGGGGCAAATTGTATTAATTAAAACTGTTCAGAAAAGCAGGGGTGTATTGCTTGGGTGTAGCCATGCAAAGCTGGGCTTGTGCACTGTGAGTCTAGCGTTTAAAGCTGAAGGTTGGACCCGTCTGTGGCTGGCCCATCACAGCAAGTATTGACTTCTCTGCAAAGCGCAGCAAGTATCTTTAACAGAAAGCTTGCACCACCCTCTGGTGGCAACAGGTCTGATTTGCAGGCCTTCACTTTGTCCCTGATTCAGCCAGGTAATAGAGCGTGCGCGTGGCTTAATATGTGAATAGTTGTGTGTTGTCCTTAATGTTACAGAAAAACAATTCTTGCAGTGAATATTATTTTTAACTAGGTAAAAATCTGCTCAGGGTGCTTCAACAACAGTGTATGGTGAATGGCTCGATAGTAAATCCTGGAACCCTGAATTGAACTAGCTTAACAAGTAGGCAATCCTACAAGAAAGTTTGCAACTAAAGAAATTATTTTATCTGTCTCTCACCCATTGACTCCTCAATCTACGTTCTCACTGACTACCTGTCTGGTATGTATACCAGCCCAGCCACTGGCTTCTTTACTGTTCATTCCCTCCAGGAAGAGCACACACCAACTGAAGAAACTTCTTCAGCCTGATGAAGGGTTTTTGAACCCCAAACCTCGCTTAAAATATTTTTTTCCAACTACTTAAGTTGGCCTAATAAAAGATATCAGATTCAGCCAAGGAACCTTGTCTGCCTATGTCCTTAGACCAACACGGCTACAACCTACACCTCCACAGCTCTTAATTTGCACTTTATTTTTGACTACAGAAAAATAATAGAGCAGTTCTGCTGTTGCAAAGGACTCCGAAAGCCCACAACAGGGCAGAATGATTTTACCATGATGGATTCCTATTTGAAATCTCTGTGTTTATCTTGTGACTCGTGTTTGCACTCCTAACAGTGCTAATATTCTCAACCAGGGTGATTGGGCACCCTGTTGAGAGCCACTGTTCACAGTTTCAGCTGCTCACACTCCAGGTAGCCGTCCTTTAGTACGGACAGCAAAGGCATCTATTTTGGGAAGCTCTAGCCCCAGGAGCCACACAGGAGCATGGTGGGAGTGGAGTATCTCTAGTGATTGCATTGCTAGCACATGCCTTCTAGGCGGGGAAGTGGGATGGACTCATGTTAACACAGCTGGGGCTGCAGAGGCAGGAATGGACCCATGCACTGGACCCAGCTCAGGTATTCCCTGAGGCATGGACACTGTGATTGTGCATAAATAGCAGCTGTTTTCCTTGTGAAACTGGAGGGGATAATGGAGAAAAAGTCTGTGTCACTTAGACAGAATGAATCCTGACTGTCAGCAACAAACCTCAGCATTTTCAGATGCTGCCCCAACAACAGCATCAGCTAAAATCAGTGAGAGTACTGAGAGTTAAATCCGTGCTAGGCCCATTGCCACTAGTCTGGACTATGACCAAAGTGCTGGAAAGAAGCATAGGTATAAGAGGGCCTAAGTGGTGTGTGTGCATGTGCGTGCATGTGCATGCATGCATGTGTGTGTGTGCGTGAGAAAGGGAATCAGGACATTACACCTGATTTTCTTACCAAGCCCTAGGCTGATGCTGATAGATCATTCCATTCAGTGGAGAAACTCTTGCAAGAGGCAAGCTCTGTGCAAGAATACCTTGTCTTTATATAGACAACATACCTGCTAACTTGTGACTATTAAAACAGCAGGGTATTAATAGTAATGCCTTCTCAGAGAAGGGGTGGCCATCTGCCTTGTGCCCCATCGTGATACCAAAGGTCATCTGCAAACAATCTTCTGCAAGCACCTTGAGGTTTGCTTGGTGAACGTGCGTGGGAGGTTGTTCTCGGCAGCACCTTCTTAGCGAGAGACCTCCCCGCCTCGTGGCCTAGCGCAGCGTGAGCTTGGGCATCTTCTGGAAGTGCCGTAAGACCTTCTGATTTGGGCAGGTGTCTAGCACGAAAGTAAAATGGGATTATACTGACTCATGGGGTATTCTTTAGTGCAGGGGTGGTTTTTCCATATTTTATTTTAATGCTTCACTTGTTTTGTCCCTTATTCTGCTGCCTTGCTTTAGAAGCTAATTTTCTTCTCTGAACAAAACTGCCTTTAGCTTCTGATGGGAAGGGTGGCATGTAAATCTAATAAGTAAAAAATAAATAGGCTGAACGTGCTTGTGTGTGTGTGAGAACATTGCCATCCACTGGTAAAATGAGGAAATTCACCTCGGTTTTCTTCACGTGAACTAGAAGAGAAAGAGGTTCCTGTCTGCAGGTAACATTGTAAGAGCTCAGGGCAGGGCTTTGCTTCAGAGACTGGTCATGATGAAGATTATATTGATTCATGGTCACATCAGCAAGAAGCTGATTCAAGTGACTTGGTTGGACTTTCTGAAGGGCTCTTGGCTGGGGTCTTCTCAGGGGTCTTGGCTGCAGGTTTTGTTGGAGCCTTGTCTGCTTTCTGAAAGAAAGTGTCCAAGGAAGTTTGGACAGTTGTTCTCCAGGGAGACAGGTGAGACAGTGAACTTGCTCACTGGCGTGGCGTGGTGTCGGATCAAGTGCTCACTGCAGGCAGGTGCCACCTCCGTTGCAGGTCTCTGTGCTGGGGTGCTGTGCTGGGTGGTCTCCCGAATCTGAATGGACAAGTGTCTGCTTGTACATGGGTTGTGGTCATGGAAATGAAATGATGGTGAGCCTATACCTGGAAGCCCATGTGCTTCTCAGCAGCTGTTTCTCATTACCTGGCAGCGGTGACAACAGACAGATCCAGGCAGCTTTTTAAATTCCCTTTCAGCTTGTTTGGGGCTTGAATGAAAAATTCTGAGTTGATTGACTGATTCTAGTTTGTATCTGCATCTCCCAATTCGCAGCTCCCTCAGTTGCCTGTTAGGGAGCCTTTCTAACTTCTAACTGCTATCACTATACTAGACAAAATAAGTAAAGCTTGCACAGGCTTTGCATCAAACAGCAACTGTGTCTCCTGGAGATAATGCCAAGGATTGTGGAGTCTTGAATCAAGAGAAAATCCCCCTTGGCACTTGACTATGTAAACAAAATTAATAGTGTTCCTCTGTCTAATTTAACTGTATCACACACATGAAACAATACTTAAAGTGTCTTTTATCACTATTTCCATGCCCTTCTTTATGTGGCTATGACAGTTCATTGCCTGATGGAAGTGCTACTGTTCAGCCAAAAGTGCTGCTTCCTTTCTAACCTGTTCCCATTTACTTAAATGGATTTTGGATCGAGAACCTGTGTTTTAAGTACATCTTTTTTTTTTCATTTTTTGCTAAATGATCCCTGAGGAATACTAAGCAGCAGATATACAAATGTCTGAGATGGTTTTGATCTAAACTAATAGTGCTCAACTTTTTGGCTCCATGGGCCAGAAGAGTGGCATGCTCCAGGTACCAGGACTGGGTCCTGCACCACACCTGCCTGGCTCCTGCATGCCGGGTTGGGCTCCATGCCACCTCCTGTGCACTGGTTTCATAGTATCATAGTAGTTAGGGGTCATAAGGGACCTAAATAGATCATCTAATCTTACCCCCCGCCACTGGTTGGAGCACATGCTGGGATCACACGACCCCAGACAGGTCTTCATCCAACCTCTTTTTGAATTTACCCAAGGTAGGAGTGAGGACCACTTCCCTAAGAAGTTGGTTCCAGATCCTAGCCACCCTAACAGTGAAATAGTGCCTCCTAATCTCTATCCTGAACCTATTCTCCAGCAGCTTCTGGCAATTGTTCCTCATCACCCCAGGTGCTGCTGGGGGGAATAGGGCCCTTCCTGTGTGCTGCTGATCTCCCCTAATGGGTTTGTAGGCAGCCACCAAATCCCCCCTCAGTCTCTGCTTGCTGAGGCTGAACAGGTTCAGGTCCCTCAGCCTCTCCTCATAGGGCCTGCCCTTTTGGCCTCCAGTCAAGTGGGTGGCCTTCCTCTGAACCCTCTCCAGGCTGGCCATATCCTTCTTAAAGTGAGGTGCCCAGAACTGGACACAGTACTCCAATCGACTCCAATGTCCACGTAGAGGGGGAGGATCACCTCTCTGGACTGGCTTGAGATGCACCTTTGAATGCATGACAAGGTGCGGTTGACTTTGCTGACTGTGGTCTGGCATTGGTGGCTCATGTTCATCTTGGATTCAGTAATGACTCTAAGATCCCTTTCCACCTCTGTGCTCACAAGGGGGGAGCTCCCCAGCTTGTATGTATGTTGTGGGTTCTTTCTCCAAAGGTGCAGCACTCTGCATTAGTCTACGTTGAACCCCATCCTATTACCATCCACCCACTTCTGTAGTCTGTCTAAATCTAACTGCAGCCTCTCTCTCCCTTCAAGTGTGCCTACCTTTCCCCACATCTTGGTGTCATCGGCAACCTTGGACAATATGTTTTCCACCCCCTCGTCCAAGTTGCTGATGAAGATGTTGAACAGTGGAGGCCCCAGGACCGAGACCTGGGGGACCCCACTATTCACATGCTACCAGGTTGAGTACAACCTCTCCACCACCATTCTCTGGGTGCGCGCCATCAGCTGATTTCTGACCCATCCAACTGTGCAGGAATCAATGCCACAGTCGCTCAATTTGTTAATGAGAATGGGGTGAGAGACAGTGTCAAAGGCCTTCTTAAAGTCCAGAAAGACTATGTCCACGGTACACCATCATCCAGGGATTTATTTACCTGGTCATAAAAGGCAATCAGGTTGGTCTGGCAGGACCTGCCTCTGATGAACCCATGTTGATTTCCCCTGGGCATGATCTCCCCTGCTGGCCCCTCACAGATGTGATCTTTGATAATTTTTTCAAGGACTTTCCCCAAGACCGATGTGAGGCTTATGGACCTATAGTTTCCTGGGTCCTCCTTTCTCCCTTTCTTACAAATGGGGACATTAGCTAGTTTCCAACCTCTGGGCACCTGGCCTGTGGACCATGATCACTCATACAGCTGGGCCAAGGGCACAGCAATGACCCCCGCCAGCTCCCTCAACACCCAAGAGTAGAGGGCATCAGGGCCAACAGATTTAAAAACATCCAGCCCTTCCAGAAGATCCCTAACTACATCTGCACAGACCCGAGGCCTGGCAGTGCTATTCCCAAGATTGGCCCTACCTGTGGTGGGAGAGCTGTCCTGGTTCCTGTCAAAGAGGACCGAGGCAAAGAACTTGTTAAAAATTTTGGCTTTCTCATCTGGCATAGCCACAAGATTACCATTTGAGTCTAGCAGGGGCCCTACATTACCTGGTGACCACTTCTTACTCCCAATGTATTTGAAGAAGGACTTTTTGTTGTCCTTAATCCTGGTCGCTAGCCTGAGCTCCACCCCTGCCTTGGCTTTCCTAAAGGCCCTCCTATGCTCATGGGCCAAGGAGTCCTTGGAGATGGCCCCTTTCTTCCAGCAGGTGTACACCTCCTTTTTGTCTTGGTCCTCAGGCATTCTTGAATGCCCTTGCTGAGCCATGGGGGTTTCAGACCACTCTTACCCCCTTTCTTTCTCCTGGGGACTGTCACACTCTGCGACTGGAGGATCGTTCGCTTAACGTACTACCATCCCTCATGGATTCCCATATCCTCTACCTTTTGGGCCCTCAGTGCCTCCCCCACTAATCTCCTAAGTTCATTGAAGTTGGCCCTTCTGAAGTCAGGGGCGTTAGTCTTGGTATAAGCCCTCAACACCCTGCGCTGGATGGTGAATTCCAGCAGACGATGATCACTGTCACCGAGGTGGTCAAGGACCTGCAGTCCCCTCACCAGGTCATCCCCAGTGGCCAAGACCAGGTCCAGCAAGGCATCACTCCTAGTGGGGCTGTGCACCGCCTAGATAAAGATGGAGGTCCTGTATTTTAGCTAGGAACCTATGCAAACGGTCAGACCTGGTTGACTGCTCCTCCCAGCAGATATCTGGGTAGGTTAGGTCTCCCATGACAATGACATACCTAGACCCAACTGCCTTCATAAGCAGTACTGAGAAATCCTGGTCCAGCTCAACACCTTGGCAGGGTGGTCTTTAGTAGACACACACCGTAAGGTCCCTTTCGCTTTCGCCCCCCCCTTGAAGTTTGACCCATAGTGTCTCTGCCTGACCTTCCTCTGCCCCAAAGCTGATTCTTGATGATGTGAGTTGTTCTTTGACATGGAGGCTGACCCCCTTCCCTCCCAACCTTTCCTCCCAGTCTGTCCCTTCTATATAGTGTGGTGTCAAGCCCTGTACTGCCCTGTGTATCTGATCCAGTGCACAGGGCTGTGCTATGTGGCCCAGGGGGTGTGGTGGGACAGTAGGGGGAGCTCCTGCATTGAGCCTCCGGCCTCACCACTCCTGTCCACCTTTCAGACTCCACGTGTCTCTCCAGGGGTGCCTAAGCCCTGGCAGACACCCTTTCGAGCCCTACCGCAGAGTCCGGGGGTAATCTGTGCGGCCACCCCACCGAGAAGGGACTGTCTGGGGCCTGTGTCCTGATGGAAAACAGGTACTTGACCCAATACAAGAACTTGGGGCACTTCCCCAAGTTGGGGGCCAAAAAAGATAGTATCCCTTAGTCTGCAGACCCAAGGGGCTTCCTAGGCATAATTAAACCCACCCCTCAATAACTCTCCTACACCAGTCACAAAGGAGAACTTTATTGGTTACAGAGGGTAGGGTTAGAATAGGGAACAGGGTAGAAAAATCCCATAGAGCAAACTCCTGTGGCTGGGGTAGCCTTTGATCTCACATCTGAGTTACTGCAAGCTATATATCTAGTTGGATCTCAGTTAGCTTTCTCACAAGTGTCATCCAGAGGCTGTTGAAGATCCCCTCTGGAGGCAAACAGTTCCTTGATCATGAGTTTTGAGAGAGAGAGCAAGTTTCAGATGATCCAGCTCTTCTTTGCTCCTGAGTACCCCTCATGGCTGCCGCCCCTCTTCCCAGGCAGTCCTTAACTTATATAGTCCTTGTGACCTCATTTTCCTGGTCCAATGGCTGGGCCAACCAATTTGAAATATATCACTAGATGCCGGGCAGACTCTAGCCCACCAGGAAGGAAGCCCCTCACCCAGGTATGTGATGCCAGTCATGTAGGCAGAGGGAGCAGGTTTCCCCCTCCCACAGGAATGTATCCAGCTCAGGTTACCCAAAGAGGTAGGGTAAGGATGTCTCTCTCTGCTGGGCCCAGCCTTATCAAATTGTCACAAAGCGTAGACTTTGGGGAGAGACAAAGGTGGCTTTCTGCCACATGGGGCTCCCTACAGGTCTGGAAATCTGGCAACAGGGGAATGTTGAAAATGTCATAAGAGAGAGTTGAAAACTTTTTAAAGTTGAGAGATGGTATATTATGTCCACTGCTCTCCCCCTACCCACAAAACCTGCTGCCTTTTCAGAGAAGAGCATCATGTTGGCCAGGTCTTTCTCCTTCCATCCTCAATACCTACTGCTTTCAACTAAAACCAGGCATTGAATGATTCAGCCTTTTCTGCTTTATCTATCTTTTGCTTTATTTTCCTTAGTAGGAAGCCTAAGTTTTTCTTGCCTTCTTGTAATATATGTATAGAATGCTTTGGTTTTTTTGCCCTGTGTTTCTTGCTATCTGTAACTCACCTTGTTCCTTGACTTTCTTGATTTTCCTCCCTACATGCACGTACTGCACCCATCCTTAACATGGCCAAACTTTCATATTTTATAAGATTGCATTTTAAGTCTGAAGTCATTGGAAAGCTTGTTGCTAGCCCAATAGCTCTTGTACAATACTTCCTAGCACTTCTCCTGTGAGGATAGCGTGCTCTCTTGCCCTTAATGTTAAGCCTATGGTTATAGCTAGAACAGATTAAAAAGATTTTGATGCTAGTCTCCCCTTTCAAAATACTCATTTCACAAATTAGTAGTTCTACATGCAGAGTTTGGCAAAAGTATCACTAAAAAATTAATTCTTTACATTTCAAATTTTTCTCATGTGCCCGTGTGTATGTGCATACATGTACATACATGTTCTTCCTCGCTGCAACTTTCTTCTCTTTGCCATTAGGTTTTACTTGGACTTGGAACTGAGTTTCATTTTGATGAGGGTGTTTCCATGTCCAAAAGTAATTGGAACTTTTTACTTTTACTTTTGCCTGTAGCGCACATGGCTAGCACCTGTATATCTGTTTCCATGTCCACGTTTTTAACTGTCTGCCATATAAAGTTTCAGAATCTCGGCATTTTAGCTTGACTTCTGATATAAATAACCCCTGTAGAGCTGGGATTCTCTGGACTAGAAACTGCATTTCCAAAATGATTCTTAAGACGATAGGAGGGCACTTTGGCTAATAAAGATGAGCTTTCAGACAGTGGTCAACAGATGGCAGCACTAGCCCTTTGAATGGGATCGTCTGAACTTCACGCCACTCATATGACAATTAAAAAAAAAAATCATTGTGCATGTGAAACAACAGAAAGATGATTTCTATATTTGTTGTTCTCCTCTACAGGATGCAAATAACACTGAGTGAGTTTGATTCTTCTCTCTCGTATTTGTTTAACCCCACTTACCTCCAGGAGACAACATCTTGCACTTTAAGCCACCGTTTTAATTGGTGCCATAGACATAGGATGGGAACTGCGGATCTTGGCCTGGTGGAATTTGATCAACTGGAAGCAAATCCTCTTTACACTTGTGGCAGAGCAATCTCTCTCCGTGATTTCAGTCATTATAAATGTGCTCCAGTCCCCGATTAACTGATCAGCACTGGGCAGTGCACAAACAGCTGGTGGCTGTGTCAAGGGCAAGACTCAAGGTCCCCTTCCGGAGCACTGACTTCAGAGGATCATATGTCACGGTCCTTTAGCTTGTGCTTAACACTGAATGAGTGACACTTTGATCATACTGTTGCAGATTCAAATCAAATTATGCGACTAACCATGCAAAGCATATGACTTTGTTTAAAGACACAAGTCAAGGTGGTGAATGGAAAGTCAGTGTGGCTTATTGCATTGACAGAAGTGCACTGGAAATCCATGCTGATATTTAGTTTGCATGCTCAGGGTTGAGCTGAGGCACCATGGGGTTTGAGAATCCCTAGGAGGATTCCTTGCAAAACCAGTGCATTGCCCTTGCATGAATTGACTAGGACAAGGCCCTACTCATGTCTTGTTTTAGGCACAACCCAGGTGTGGGGGTGGGGTTAGGATTAAGGGGTAAGAACACAAGGCTGGGCAGCCCAAGATCCAAGGGTCACCATTACTAGTGAGTCTGAGTACCAGGAGTTAGGCAGGGATGTAGGCAGTCTGGCTCTGGCTAGTTGGTACAACTCACCCAGCATCCATGAAGAGATCTTTAGTTCACTTCAATTGCAACTTTCCATCTTAAAGTCCAGCTTGACAGAACCAGTCCCATGCCTCAAATGTAAAAATACAGGCACTATGATGAAAGAAGGCCTTTTCCCACTCCTCTGCCATGGAGGTGCCCCCACCATGTGGGTTATCATTGCTGTCCTGTGATTCCTGCTTTTCTCATCTCGTTCAAGCCCAGGTGCTCATATGCAGTCCTGGCCTGTTGTTGGCCAGAGAAAATTTCTCTCTATGCAGCGAGCTTCATTGGGCTGTGGATTCCTGTGTTAGGCTGGAGATCATATCCAGTAACCCTAAAATCAAGATTTATAGAAATCCTACGCTCAGGCTTCCAGTTCGTTTACCATCTAAATCAAGTAACTTAAGGAAGAAACATGAAAACTACCTTTTTCTGACCCTCAAAGTATTATGTAGCCTGGCTTTCCCCTTATGCCTTGCAGGGCTGCTGACGGCCCTCTAGCAGAAGGGGTCACGGCGACTGGCCCTGGATCTGTCACAGTGGGTCTCCGTAAAGTGCAGTGAGTTGTTCCTTCCCTCCTGAGTTCAAATTCGCTGTCTCTAGAGTCCTCCCCGCCCCGGTTTCCTTAGCCCTGAGGCCATGGGGTCTGTCCCTCAACATGACAATGCTGCCATTAAACACTTTGTCTGTGGATGGTGACAAGCGGAGTTCATGAAGCTGCTGGAAAATCATGTCAGAACCGGAGGGAATGAAGTCATTTCAGCCAGGAGAAAATGTAGGTGAATTAGATACTTTCATAAGGAAGAAAATGTTTTCAGGAAAATGCCTGTATATTAGTACACAGGTAGAGATCATGAGTGCAGTGTGCGGTGCCCTTCAATCAAGGTAGTTCACTTCGCTGTGTTAAAAAAGAGGATGGTTTAGGAAATAGTTGCTATTGTGACCTGAGCCGCTCAGGGAGGTTTTTGTGCTGGTCTAGCACTGTGCGAGGGGCTGCTGACATTAATAATCTCCAGCACCTTCAGCTTCAGTGTTGCTGATTGGGAGAGTGAATTGGGTTTCAGACCCGCCGCCACGAGTCAGTCTGGGACTCTGGATTCAAGGGAGGAACCCAGAAAATAGACAAGGGGCTTAAGCACTTGCCCAGGTTTCTGCTGGTGCTAGGTTAAGTTAGTTGTGCTTTTTAAATCCTACAAGGCTGGAGTTGGCTTTGCCGGGGATGGTGGCAGTGTCCCCCAGAAATGCCAACATGGACTCTGGAGTCTGAGCCAGCACAATGTCCCCTCTGGCAGCTGAATTCATGAATGCGATATAATTAATAATGTGATGTGTAGTCAGTATGTATGTAACCATGCCAGGGGTTAGGTTGTAGCCATCTTGGTCTAAGGACATAGGCAGACAAGGTTCCTTGGGCGAGTTTGGTATCTTTTATTAGACCAACCCAAATGGCATTCCCTCCAGGAGGAGCACACCCCAACTACTGCAGCTTCCTTAGCCTGCCAAAGGGTTTTTGAACCCGAAAGCTTGCGTAATAACTATTCTCCAACCATTTGGGTTGGCCTAATAAAAGATATCAAATTTGCCCAAGGAGCCTTGTCTGCCTGTAACCACACCAGGCTTGCTTAAATATACCAGTGACACCCTGTCACTGAGGCGCCTGTGCCTGAAGAGGGGAAGACTGCGAGGGAAGGAGCCCTAGCAGTGACTACCCAGCACAGCTGTGGGTTGCCGGGGCAACCAGGGAAGGTCAGCTGACCAGAGGGGG
>JAGPOW010000289.1:0-33497 GCA_030014935.1 Caiman crocodilus | reverse complement strand
TGGGAGACCCTGAGCCCAGAACACCCCCGGGACCAGGAACGGCTGCAGGGGGACCCAGGCGTCCGACCTCCCAGTCCCTGAGCCCCTCCCAGGGCTCCCGGGCATCCGGCCCCCAGCCCTGCGCCAGCGGGTGTCTGCCCCGGGGGTGCTCCCCACCCCGCAGGCTCCCAGGCCGCCCCAGCAGGCGAGGGGGATGTTTCACGGGTGCAGCAGCTGGAAGGAGCCATCAGTGTCATCGAGGAGGTCGCACAGGTGACCCGTCGCGCTGGGCAGTGGCTCCAGGCATCAGAGCTGGGCCAGAAGCTCCAGTGAGCGAGCACCCGCCCCGCACCTGAGCCCAAACCCCGCAGGGGGTTGGCACTGCCCCAGGGGCTTCGCCATGTCCCCGGTTCAGGACCCGAGGCCCCTTGAGGGGAGAGGCCCCGACCCCTAACCCTTGGCCCTGTGGTCCTCGGCTTCCCCTGGCAGGTCGCAGGCCAGGGACCTCTCTGACCAGCTGGAGCTGGAGGTGTCCCCCAAGCTGCGCCAGGTGCTGAAGCAGGCCATCAACAGTGCCTTGAGGCTGGTGGATCTGGTACTGTGGGCAATGGAGCCCTACCTGGCGGCAGCCGTGGAGCAGGCGGAGGCGCTGGGGCTGGACCTGCCCGGGGTGCTGCGGGCGAGTGCCCAGTGGGCGCCGGAGCTGAAGGAGCAGCTGGTGGGGCTCCTGCCCAGCTGCCCCTAGCCTGGCGCAGCCCCCTCGCAGAGCCAATAAAGCAGCTGCTGAGATGCTTGAGCTGGTTGTACTGGTGCCCTGAGGCACTGCGTCCCCGCAGTGCTCCCCGCCCCTTCCTCCCGCCAACGAGGCCTGTGGGGAGCAGGTCCCGAGACAACCCAGGTGTCCAGGACAGGGCACTAAGCCCTGGGCCAAGGCAGGGAGGGTCGTAATTACTGAGTGCTGAGCCCCAGCCCCACCTCGCACTCACCTCCTCCCCAGCTCCAGTCCTGGCTCCAAACACCAGCCCCACGGGACCCAAGTGTCTGGACTCCCAACCCCCCCGGCTCCAGCACCGCAGGCGTGATAGGACCCAGGCATGCAGGCCTGCAGCCTCCCCTACTTGGCCCCTTCCGACCCCCCACAAAAGCTGGGGGAGCGCCCAGGCATCCAGGCTCCCCCTGAGCTCCCTGGCCGCACTGCTGGGAGCAACGGGAACCCCTCCAGTCAGACCAGAACCCCCTCCCCGCAGCTGGTGAATGGGGGGCAGCTCCGCCAGCCACGCAGACAGCCTCGCCCTGCGGTAACCCCGCGCCCAGGATCACGCGCACGCGAGTGTGCAGCTGGGCCATGTCCTGCCCGCACTGGGCCCCAGGGGCTCGGCGCAGGGGTCACAGCAACTTCGGGCAGGACTGAGGCGCAGCAGAGCCCGTGGAGAACCAGGCATCCAGGCTCTGAGCCCCTGCCACAGGGGTTAAGCTTTGCCCCTCGGGCTCCACGTCAGCAGTGGAGCCCCTGGGATGGGGCCAGGGATGCGGGGGGGGCTGCAGTTAATAAGTGACAGCCCCTGCCCCTCGCTTGCTCACCCCGCACCTCCCCGTCACGTCCAGCCCAGAGCACCTGGATCCCGGCACCGCCACCATGGAGCTGCGCGCTGCCGTCCTGGCGCTAGCCCTGCTCAGCCTGGCAGGTGAGTGGCCTTGGCCTGTCCCTGGGCACTGACGGTGTCTCTCCCGGGGGTGCTCCCCACCCCGCAGGCTCCCAGGCCGCCCCAGCAGGCGAGGGGGATGTTTCACGGGTGCAGCAGCTGGAAACAGCTGTTGACAACCTCATCGACAAGGTCATGCAGGTGACCCGTGACACTGACGAGTGGCTCAAGGTGTCGGAGCTGGTCCAGGAGCTGGAGTGAGTGAGCAGCTGCCCCAAACCTGAACCCAGACCCAGGAGGGGGTTGGGCACTGCCCTGGGGCTTGGCCAGGTGCCCAGATGAGGGCCTGTGGCTCCTGGACAGGAGAGGCCCCAGCCCTTGACCCCATGGTCCCCGGCTTCTCCTGGCAGGTTGCAGGGCAAGGACCTCTCCAACCAGCTGGAGCTGGAGCTGTCCCCCGAGGTGCAGCAGGTGCTGGAGAAGGCCATCCGCAGCACCATGAGGCTGGTGGACGTGGCGCTGGAGGTGCTGGAGCCCTACCTGGTTGCAGCCATTGAGCCGACGGAGCAGGCATTGAACCAGGCTTTGGAGCAGGTGCTGGAGCAGATGGAGGCGCTGGGGCTGGACCTGCCTGGGGCACTGCAAGCGGGTGCCAAGTGGGTGCTAGAGCTGAAGGAGCAGCTGGTGGGGCCCGTGCCCAGTCCCAGCTCCTGATAGGCCAGCGCAGCCCCAACCTGGCACCAATAAAGCAGCTGTTGAGATGCACGCACCAATCCTTCTGGTAGCCCACACCTGCTGTGTCCCTGTTGTGCCTCCCACCCCTTTGCCCTGCCCACGGGGCCCTGGGCACAGCAAGTCCCAAAGGTACCCAGGGGGACAGGGCATTAAGCCCTGGGCCAGGGGCGGGGGGGTGGGTCATGGTTGATGAGGGAGGAGCCCTGGTCCCTCCTGGCACTCGCCCCTCGTCCCATCCCCCCACTCCAGCCCTGGCTCCAACACACCAGCCCCACAGGACCCAGGCGTCTGGCCTCCCAATCCCGTGGCTCCAACACCCCAAACATGGTAGCACCCAGGCCCCGCCACCCCTGGTTCAAATACCCCAGCCATGATAGGACCCAGGGGTCCGCACCTGCAGCCTCCCCCACTTAGCCCCTCCGAAGCCTCCACTCCCCTGCAAAACCTGGGAGATAACCCAGGCATCTGGGCTCCCCCTGAGGTCCCAGGCTGCGCTACTGGGGAAAACGTCGATCCCTTGGGTCAAAGCAGAACCCCCCCCCCAACACCACCAGCACCGGGGCGCAGCGGCTGGTGAAAGGGCGGGGGGGGGAGCTCCACCAGCTGTGCAGACTGTCTTGCCCTGCAGTAACCCTGCAGCGGGGATCGTGCACACACCCACACACACGCCTGCAGCTGGGCCACGTCCCGCCTGCCCTGCAACACGGAGCCTCAGCATAGGGTCACAGCAACCTCTGGCAGTGCAGAGGTGCAGCAGAGCCTGGGGGAAAACCCCCACGTCCAGGCTCCCAGCCTGCCCTGCTCCTCTCCCAGAGCCTGTAGACAGCCCAGGCATCTGGGCTTCCAGCCCCGGCCTCGGCGGCAAGGGTTTGCCCCGCAGGCTTGATGCTAGTAGCAGTGCTCCAGGACAGAGCCAGGGTCGTGGGGGCTGTGGTTGATGACGGACCACCCCACGCACTCACCCCGCACTGCCCTGTCCCGCCCAGGCCTGACACCGCCACCATGGAGCTCCACACAGCCATCTTGGCACTGGCCCTGGAGTGGGACCACCGCACTGGGCACTACATGGGGCACAGGATGGGATGGTCCAGCAAACCCCATGGACCAGGGACAGCGGTGTGGGGACCCAGGTGGCTCCATGCTCTGACCTCCCAGAGCACCCAGGCTCCCATCCCTGCACTGATGGCAACTCCCCACCCCACAGGCTCCCAGGCCGTCCCAGGTGCCCTACGAGCCCTCGGTGAGCTCCTCGTGGAGGCTGTGCAGGTGGTGCATGGCGCCAAGATGTGGCTTGAGGGATCAGAGCTGCACTGGGGGCTCAGCTAGGTCCCTGGATTAGATCCTCTGCCCCCTGGAAGGGAAAGGCCCCCAACCTCTGGCTCCCCCCCATCCATGGCATGGATCAAGGATGTCTCCAAGCTGCTGCTGCTCAAGCAGGAGTGCCCCGAGCTGCAGCAGGCGCTGAGGCAGGTTGTCAGGGGCATCCTGGGTCTGCTGGGGCTGGCACTGAAGGTGATGGGCCCCTACCTGGAGG
The DNA here is from genome assembly GCA_030014935.1 of Caiman crocodilus. Taxonomy (NCBI): domain Eukaryota; kingdom Metazoa; phylum Chordata; order Crocodylia; family Alligatoridae; genus Caiman; species Caiman crocodilus. The sequence goes on along the minus strand of JAGPOW010000289.1, from coordinate 29,606 downwards.
CAGTTGCAATGCAAACAGTGCTGGAGCAGGCCCTGGAGCAGATGGAGACACTGGGGCTGGACCTGCCCAGGGCGCTGCAGGCAGGCACCAAGCGGGTGCTGGAGCTGACAGGGCTCACACCCTGCCTCAGCACCGCTGCAGAGATGCACTAGCCGTGACCCTGCAGCACCTCCCGCCCCGTCCCCACCCAAAAGCCAGGCCGCAGGGGAGCAAGCCGGGAGAGAACTCAGGGATCCAAAACAGGGCACTAGGCCCTGGGCCAGGGGACGGGGGTGGTTAATGAGTGATGAGCCTGGGCCTGTCCTCACCAGTCCCAGGGCAGCACGGAGGCAGCACCGCCATGGAGCTCCGCACGGCCACCCTGGCGCTGGCGCTGGCGCTGCTCAGCCTGGCAGGTAAGTGGCCTTTGCCCAGACCCCCCTGCCCTCCCCCCCGGGGGGACCCAGGCATCTGGGCTCCCACTATCCCCTGCTCACATTCTCCAGTCCCCGCTGCCCTCCAACAACCCAGGGATCCAGGACCCCAGCCCCCTGCTCCAACCCCATTCCCCTCGTGAGCACAGAAGAAACCCGGGCATCTGGGCCCCCAGGGCTCTGGTCTGGCAGGACCCGAGCCTCACCTCAGCTCCCCCCGCAGGCACCAGCGCTGCCCTGGCTCCGGCCCAAGCCCCACGTCTGCACCGGCTACGCAACGCAGCCTGGGGGGCTGTGGCCAGGGCGGGGGCCGCACTGAAGGAGGCCGAACGGATGCTGGAGACGTCCCGGCTGGGCCAGGGCCTGCCCGCACGGCCACCCCTGGACGCAGCGCTGGCCAGGCTGGAGGCCGCACTGCCCAAGGCGCAGCAGGCATACGAGGCAGCTGAGGCAGCAGCAGCCGAGGTGCTGCAGGGGCCACGCCAGGCACTGGAGCAGGCGCTGGAGCCGCTGCGGCACAGGGGTCAGGTGCAGGGGGCAGCGCTGGTGCAAGGCCTGCGTGAGGCGCTGGAGCCCACCATGGAGCAGGTGCTAGAGCAGGTGGAAGGGCTGGGCCTGGACCTGGCCGCAGTGCTGGAGGCGCTGGGGGAGCAGCTGGAGGCGCTGGGCCCGGGGCCCTGAGCAGCACCACCCCCTCCCCACTCACCTGGTCCCTGTGACTCCAGTAAAGCAGCTGTGGGATGATGACCCCGTGCAGCCTCCTTACGTCCCACAGCATCACAGCCCTCAGTACAGTTCAGACCCCCACCCCATTGAGCCCCGATATGTCCTCACACCCCCGAGACAAGGGGAGATCCTGGCCAGTCCGGCACCCCCAGCCCACGAGCAACCACAACCGCCAGCCCCCAAGACCCAGGCATCCAGGCCCCCACCACCCTCCAGGCTTGAACCCACCAGCCCCACAGACAGCCAGGCTCCCAGCACCCCCTGGCTCCAACACACCAGCCCTGATGGGACCCAAGTGTCTGAGCTCCCAGCACGCCACAGGCTTGAACTGGCCGGTCCCCACAGCACCCGGGTATCCAGACGCCCCCAGGCTCAAACAGCCCAGCCATGACAGGACCCTGGTGTCCAGGCCTGCAGCCTCCCCTGCTTGACCCCTACCAACCCCCCACAGCCCCCCCAAAAGCTAGATGAGAACCCAGGCATCTGCCCCCACCCCAAGCCCCCAGGCAGCACTGCTGCAGGCAGTCAAAGCAGAGTCCCTCCAGGTGCTGCCGTGGGGGAGCAGGGAGCTGCGCCAGCCAGGCCTTGCCCTGCAGTAACCCTGCAGCAACACTCATGGACCCATGGCCAGGGAGGCAGTCCAGGCATCAGGGCTGCCCCCACCTCCCGGCCCCACTTCCCCTTTCAGACTTCAAGTTGCACAACGGCTGGGGGAGCACCGGATGGCACTGAGACAGCTGCTCCCCACGGCGTGAATCCAGGCTGGGCAGCCACCAGCTGAGCGCAGCACCAGCCCCAAGACCCACCCGCCTGGGCTCTCTGCGGGGCTGGGGCTCTATCCTACCTGGCTCCAAGCCCCTCCTCAGGGGCAAGAGCCCCTCAGCCCCTGAGGCAGGACCCAACTGCATGCGCAGCCCAGACAGGACAGGGATCCTGGCAGCTCCCCGCTGCAAGGCAGACAGACAGCAGCGCCAGAGGCGCGGGTGATTTATTAGGACGCGCATGACACAGGTGCACGCACGTGTGCGGCACCAACATGGGGGGGCATCGTGTACAAGACCCTCAGTCCCATAACTTATGCACATGATTCACAGCAGTCCCAGGCTCGGCTCGCAGGGGCCAGGCAGGACCCCTGGGCCTGAGCTCTTGCGGTGCTGTTGTGGGGGTCATGGCCCGGCTCCCCCCAGAGGCATCTCCTGGTGCAGCCTCAGGGCCCATTCACGTCTCCTCCCGCCCCTGGAGTCCCCCCAGGTCCTGGCCCGCTCCCGCGGCTCAGCTCAGGGACGGGCCACACCACAGACGGTTCCTGAGGCCGCGGCGCCCCCTGGCGGGGAAAGGGGGGAGCACAGGGAAGGTGGGGCTGGGTCCAGCAGCCCCCAGACCAAGGGAAGACAGGCGATGGGGCTCCGATGCCTGGGTCCCGCCGGCCGGGGGGGTGAGGAGCAGGAGCAGGAACGGGGTCTCTAACCGATGGTAAGGCCAAAGCCACACTGGAACTTGCTCTTGCGGTGGTTGAGGAAAGCGCCCATGGCCAGTGTTAGTGGCAACGGCAGCAGCTTTTTCTCCAGCACCGCACCCACGATCCAGTTGCTGTCCACAGAGCCTGCAGAGGCAGTGGGGTTGGGAGTCATGGCTGGGGGGTGGGGGGCAGCAGGGTCAGGGGGGGCAGCAGGGAGGAAGGGGGGGCTGTACCTCTAAAGAGCAAGTTGGCCTTGGGCAGGTCCAACTGGTACCCAAACGCCACACTGGTGTCCTGCATGCGCGTGCTGGCCTCAAACTCCACCCCAACCTGCAGCTGGAAGCGGGAGGCAGAAGTCAGCAGAGCCCAGGCCACCCCACAGCAAAAAATGCCACCCAGGAAGGCGTGCTGGGCTGGGGCCCCCAGAGCACCCCCTCCCCTCCACACCTAATCGCCAAGCGGTAACGATCCTGTTCAGGTGCACGACCTGCTCCCCACCCCCTGCAGGGTGCGATGGGAAGCCAGGTGCCCAGGCAGCGCCTACCTGGTCGTTGGCTTTGTGGTAGTAGGTTGCATGAGCTCCAGCCTGCCCCACCGTCAGGGTCCCGATCCAGTTCGGTGCTAGGAACAGGGAGAGCAATGGACGGGTCCGGCTGAGCCCAGGGTCGGAACCCAGGTGTCCTAGGCCCCCCCATCCCGCTAGACCCCACCAGCCTCAAGAGAACCCAGATGTGGAGTCTCCTGGGGCCGGGGCCCACGACATGTCCTGGCTTCCAGCCCCCCACAGCCAAGTGAGCCCAGGTGTCCTGGCTTTGAACCCCCTGATACCAAGAGAGCCCAGGCATCCTGGCCCCCAGCTCCCCCATCCCCAAGAGACCCCAGGCATCTGAGCTCCCAGGCCACGCTGTGGCACCCCAGCGCCCCCCCACCCCAGGAGAAGGGAATGGGGGGCGTACCCGTGTACTTCCCAGCCAGCGACGTGACGGTGCCCTCCTCGCCGGGGCGGCGGTGGTAGACCAGCTCCCCACCCAGCGCCAGGCCGGGTGTCACGCTCTGCAGGTAGTGCACCACCAGGATACCTACAGAGAGACGCCATTAGGGAGCCTGACTGGGGAGCAGGGGCGTCCAGTTGAGATGAAGGGGGGATGCGGCCTCACCGGAGCCCACCAGCATGTCGGGGTTTCCGAGCGTCACGGCAGCCGTGAAGTCAGTGCCGCGAAACTCGCCGTCTACCTGCCAGTTCACGAACTTTGACTGCTGCGTCTGCAACAGGGGAAGGGGTCAGGGCAGCCCGGGACCCCAGAGCAGGGTCCAAAATGCTTCCCCCCCGCAGCAGAGCAGGACCCAGGCATCTGGGCCCCGGGGCACACCTGAAAAGCCAGCTTGGAGCGCAGACGTGGCGAGAGCTGATGGATAACCTGTGCGTTGAGGCTACCGCTGTTGTCCATGTCGCCCACGAGCACCGGGAAAGCCTGGGGGGACAGCGGCAGTGACCCTCCGCCCCAGACCACCCCCGCTGCCCGCCCCAGACCGCCCCGCGCTCACCTCAGTGGGGCTGAGCTGCTTGGTGCCCACGTAGGTGGCTCCGAAGTGGTAGTTAGAGTCGCCCACGGTGCTGAGCGCCACGGTGTGGTTCACCTGGGGGGAAGGGGGCGTCGGGAACAGCGCCACGGGCCCTGCTTGGACCTGCGCCCCCGACTCAACTGCCCCCCGGAGCCCTCCCCCCGCGCAGCCTCACCTGGAAGTGGTTGCTCAGCCCCTTGTTCACCGTCAGCTTCACGCCCTCCATCTGCACCGGGAACAGCTCTGAGGGGGCCGGGGGGGGGAGGGGGGGGGATGAGTGCTCTGCGCCCGCGGGGCCCCGCACCAGGGCCCGATCCTGCGCCGGGCACTGCTGGGGGGACAGACCGCGGGCCCGCTCCCGCCAGCCCCGGCCCCGCACTCACCCTTGCACTTGCGGTGACACTCCTCGAAGGTGCCAGGGTTGGGCAGCTGGTCGGCGCTGGGGCCGGGGTCGGCGGCGGGGGCGCCCAGCCCGCTCACGGGGGGCAGCGTGAAGCCGGGGGGCAGCGACACCAGCCCGGGGCCGGGGCCGGGGCCGGGGGCCGGCGCGGGGGGGGGCGGGGGGGAGCTGGCGGCCAGCACGTTGCCCATGGCGGGGGCTGCGGGGGGCAGGGGGTGAGCGGGGTCTTCCGCCCGCTCGGCCGCCCCCGCCTCCCGGCAGCACGTGCTCCGGCTCCGCCCCTTCGGGGATCACGTGACTCCGGAGCCCCCGTCCCAGACCCCGATACGTGACCCCATCACAGCGCCCCAAGAGACACGTGACCCCGACACCCCCAGGCCCACGTGACCCCAAGACACCCCCAGGCCCCAGCAGCACGCGGCCCCAGCGCAGCCCGCGCCCCCCCAGTCCCACGTGAGAGCCCCACATTACCCCCGAGTCTGCCCACCGCCCGGGCCCGTCCCGCACTCACGCGGCAGCAGCAGCGGCGGTAGCAGGGGCCGGAGCCGGGAGACAACCGAACGCGCCTATCGCGCAACCCCGCCCTCCGCGCGCCGCCATTGGCCAGCCTCCCCCAGGTCCCGCCCGTTCCAGCCTCTTTCGCTCCCCTATTGGTCACAACCCGACTGAGTCCCGCCCACTTCCTACGATGTTCCAGTCCTCATGGGCGCCGTGCGGCCCGCTCCCACCTCTTCAGGCCTACCGGTCCCCGCTATTGGGCAGCTGGGCGCCAAGGCCCGCCTCCCCATGCCGCCTGCCATTGGGCAGCAGTCAGCTCTGTCCCAGTCCTTCCCTGGGGCGGCGTGTGCCCATTGGTCGGTGCACCCCTGCGATCCTCCCCTCCGCCTGCTCCGTGCGCCCATTGGCCACAACAGCCCGAGGCGGGGCCAGGCCCTGCACGCCGGTTGGCTGCTCGCTCCACGGGGCGGAGCTCACGGCCCAGGCTTGGCTGCAGGCGCAAGGTCAGGGCGCCGGCGCGGTCCCGACGTGCATCGCGGGGCTACAGAGAGGGCCAGGGCGCGCGGCCAGAGCAGTGCTGCGGCCGCCATGCCGGGGCCGGGCCTGGAGCCAGCCCCACCCCCCAGGGCCCGTCTCGTGTGATCGGCCCTCCCCCCCGAAAGCCCCATGGCAGCTTCCAGCCCGCCCCGGACCCGTGCCCTGGCACACCACGGGGCCGCGGCTCCGGCAAACCTTTATTTTAAGAAAATGCAACAAATACAAAAACAAGAGAAAGCCCGGAAATGGCCCGTGCCCCCGACCCTGAGTCGCCGCGCGGGCCCGGGCAGCAGCAGGGCAATGGCTTCGGGGGGCAGACGGCGCCCCACTAGTGTTTGCAAAGGCACGCGGGGGGGTCACCGACCACAGCAGCGAGGGCCCCGGCCCCGGGCAGGGCCCGTCGGCCCCAACCCAGCAGCGAGGGCCTGAAGCCCCAAAGGCACCAAAAACCCAGGAAGCAGCCCCCCCCCCCCCCGGGGTGCCGAGACCCCCCGCTGCGAGGGGGGCGGCAGCAGCAGCTGCTCAAGGCGCAGGCCCGGCGCGAAGCACGTTCACATTGTCCGGGATCGGGGCCGGGGCCGGGGGGCGTCAAACGTACATGGCGCGGGACATGAAAAAGGGGGGGCTGCGCTCGCGCGGGGGGGCCGGGGCCGGGGCCTCGCCGTCCGCCAGCACCAGCGCGTCGTAGATGGGGTTGATCTGGTCCAGGCAGGCGTCGGCCAGGCCGGGCTCCGGCCCCAGCTCCGACTCTGACTCCGGCTCCTCCAGCGTTGGCAGCTCGTGGTACCGTGGCGCAGCCTGCAGCCCGGGGGGGGAGGGAGGTTAGGACGCAGGGACCTGGGACCCAGTTGGTGCGTGTCGTGCCCCCCCCCAGCCCGCCCGTCCTCCTCGGGACTCACCGGGCCGTCAGCAACGCTGGGCTCGAAGTACGACGTCTTCAGCTGCTCGGGCGCGGGGGGGGGCTGCGGCGGACAGGGGTGGCGTGAGCGAGAACCCGGGCATCCCCCCGAGCCGGGAGCAACCCGCAGCGTCCCTTACGCCACCAGCCCCGAGCCAGGGGCCCAGCACCCCCAACCCCAGGGTCAGGCACCTACCAGCTCCACCTCCTCCAGCTTCATGCAGGGCGGGGGTGGCTTGTAGGCGGGGGGCCCATCGAAACTGGGGGTAGACAGAGGTCAGTCCTGGGGCCATGACCCTTGACCCCTACCCTGCAGCAAGGGCTCCCCAGGCCCCATCCTCTGCCCCCCCAAATCCAACCCCTGCCCCCCCATGGCTCCAATCCCAGCTCCCTCACACCCCCAGCCTCACTCACTCTTCATCCCGCTCCGTCCGGTCCTTCTGCTGCTGCCGGCAGATGAGGACCCCGGTGGCCACGACTGCCACAGCCACGACTGCTGCGATGAGGCCCCCGATGATGCCGCCTGTGGCGCCTGCACCGTCTGTGTTGGGGTGTGCTGGGGGGGAACACATGGTAAGTGAGGGGGGAGCTACAGCTCACTTGCACCCATGACCCCCCCATGGCAGAGTCAAGAGCAGGAGGCGGCCACCAGGGGTCACTGCTGCTCCCCCGGCCCCCACCAGGGGGGGCTGGGTCAGGACCCACCCTGGCGTTAGCCCCAGAGCAGGCAAAGGACCCAGGCAGCCCAGCTCGTACCCCCACCCACCCACCAGGCCCCACGCCTGGTCCAGAGGAGGGAGAGACCCAGGCACCCGGGCCCTCCTCCACGCTCACCCCCCCACCCCTGCTGGTGCGGGGAGGGGGCCCAGCCGTCCTGGGGAGCGCTGCTGACACAAGGTGGAGGCAGGGTGGGGTGGTGACATCACAGGAGGGGTGACATCACCTGGTGACTCAGGCACCGAAACTGCCCAGCTGTGGGGGAAGGGGGAGGAGAAATCGAAGCCGAGTTTCTCTCTATGCTCAGATTCCAGGATGCCTCGGTTGTGCGTGTGCACCTGCATGCAGGTGTGCTTCCGTGTGCCCCAGCCGCCTGGGTTCTGTGCGTGTGTGTATTTGTGTGCCGCTGTGTTTGCATGCAAGTGTCCCCAGACCTGCGTTCTGCATGTGCATGTGCAGGTGTGTTTGTATGTGTGTCCCCGGACACCCAAGTCCCCCCTCCAGTGCCCCCAACGCAGCAGGGCCCTCCCAGCCTACACCCAGCCTGCCCGCCACCGCGCTGGGCACAGTCCCCCCTTATCTAATCACCACCGGGGCAAAGTCCAAGTCCCGGCTGCTGCCTGCTGCGCTCCCCACCCCCGGCATGACCCATGCACGCCCCCCACACCTGAACCAGGGCAGAGACTGCAGCCCCCGCCAGGCGGCACGACCCGCTCCCCTGCACTGCGACCCCCATCAACGAGAGCAGCCGAGCTAGGACGAAGGCCTTTTATTGCACGTGAAGTGGAGACACCAATGGCCCCCAAACCCTGACCCCCGACCAAAAAGCAGCTGGTACGAAAATAACCTCTCCCCCCCGCCCCCCACGGAGCCCCAGGCACAAGGGGGTACCCGGCCCCCCGACCCCCACACAAACAGACATAAATAAAACAATCGCCCTGGATGCCTGGGTCCCCCCCGCCCCCAAACCCCAGAGTCTCTGCCCCTGCAGGGGGTCAGACGTAGACGGCCGTGCGCGAGATGACGGAGCCGTCGTGCTGCGACTCCATGTCGTCCTCGTCTGGGAATCCCAGGGGCCCCCCCAGGCGCAGCATGGGCCCCACCTCGTCCAGCCGCTCTTCCTCCTCCTCCTCCTCCTCCTCCTCCTCGCCCCGGGGGGGGCCGGGGTAGCCGTAGGGGCCAGGGGCCGTGGGCTCGGGGCTGCAGGGGGGGGCGGGGGCCCCATTGCCGTAGGCGCGGGGGGCCGGGGGGGCCTCGTAGGTGCCCTTGGTGGCAGGGGGGGGCCCCCGGGCACGGCGCAGGCGCAGCAGCAGGACTCCTGCCGCCCCCAGCAGGGCCAGGGCCAGCAGCCCTCCCACGACGCCCCCCGCCACGGCCCCGGCCCCCGCGCCGGCCTCCCCGCTGCGCCGCACCGCCGGTCGCTCTGCAGGGAGAAAAGACCAGTCAGGCGGGCAGAGGCGTGGCCGAGGGGTGCCAGGGGGTCCTGGGGACCCCAGGGAGGACAGCCGGGGGGTCCTGGGGACCCCGGGGGGCCAGAGCCGGCTCCTGGGGCTAAGGGGGCTCCCCCATCTGCATGCAGCTCGTGGCCCCGGGAGCATGACCCCCGTGTCCCACCATGCACCTGGGCAGTGGGCCAAGATCCCTGCATCCCACAATGCACCTGGGGCATGGTACATACCAGCCCCTCCTTCCACGAGCATGGGGAACCTCACCATGCTCCCACAATGCACTGGGGCAACGGCGCAAGCCAAATCCTCTCCCACAACGCACTAGGGCATCGGCTCCCACAATGCACATGTGCCCCCCTCCCCCACGTCACAATGCACTGGCGCAGAAGCACAGTCCTTACAACCCACAATGCACTGGGGCAGGGCACAGGCCATCCCCGCCCCTCACCATGCCCGGGGGCACCCCCCATTCCCATAGTGCATCTGAGCACCATGCCCTAACTCCCACAATGCACTGGGGCAGCGGCGCAGGCTATCCTCTCCCCTCCCACAATGCACAGGGGCACATCACCCCACTCCCACAACGCATCAGAGCACTGGCTCATGCCAGCCTCTCCCCTCCCACAATGCACCGGGGCACTTCCCTGCCGCTCCCACAATGCACCTGGGCCCCCCACACAAGCTCCCACAATGCCCCGGGGCACCTCGCCTTGCTCTCCCAACGCACCTGGGCAGCAGCGTGCACCAGCCCCTTCCCAGGCTGCACTGCTTCCCCCTCCCCCGCTCCCATTCGCCCTGGGGCCGGCGTGCCCCCGCGACCCCAGGTGCCGCGACCCCGCAGGGGCAGAGGTGGGGCCCGGCACTCACCGCGCACCAGGACGAGCTGCTCGGCCGCGCTGGTGCCGACGCGGTTGGAGACGCGGCAGACGAAGGTCGTGTTCACAGACGCGTCCACGGAGCGCACCAGGAGCTGCGGCCCCCGCACCTCCGCCGCCGGGGGCAGAGGCCCGCCCGCGCTGCGGGGAGGGGAGGGTCAGTGGACCCAGGTGCCGGGCCGCCCGCCCGCCCCGGTGAGCCGGCCCCGCTCCCGGCGCAGCCCCCCCGGTCCCCCAGCCCAGCACGCGGCACGGCCAGGGCGGGCAGTGGAGCCGGCTCAGCTCCATCCCAGTGCCGCGGGGACGTCCCGGGTCCCAGGCAGGGATATGGCAGGGGTGGCAAATCCCCACTTGGGTCCAGGCGTCCGAGCCCCACACCTCACCCCCCAGTGCCAACACCTTGGCATCTGGGCCCCTCCCAGTGCCCCCAGTCACCTCGTGCTCCAGCTGTACTGGGAGGGCGCAGGATTGCCCTTGGCGACGCAGGTCAGGATGGCATCACTGCGGCTCAGGTACCAGTTGTCGTCATAGCCGTCAATGGTCACCTCGGGGGGGTCTGCGGAGGGGGAGGCAGTCAGACCCTGTCGACGTCCCGGAGCCCCTGCGCTCACCCCCCGAGCCCCCACGCCTCCACCAGACTGCAGCGGAGCGCGCAGGGCCACCCTTCCCGCGCGGGAACCCAGGCGCCTGGGCAGACTCACGGAGCACGGAGAGGACGACGGGCAGGACCTGTGGCTGCGGCAGCGCGGGGTGGGTCACGACACAGGCGATGCTCTGGCCATGCGCGGCGCTGCTGGGCACCATGTTGTACTGGCTGGCGACGGTGACGGTGCCGTCGGACTGCAGCAGCTCCGTGGCGTTGGCCGAGCCGGGCAGGTTTGAGCGCCAGGTCACATTGGCGGCCGGCTTCGCCCCGGCCGCAGTGCACACAGCCACCGGTGTTGACGCGCCCCCGGCACGCACCTCCCGCGACTCCGCCGAGACGCTGGGCCGCGCTGCGCCAGCACCGCAGGGGTTAAGCTGCAGCCCAGGAGCCCCGTATCCCCACCGGATCGGGCTGCGTCCCAACCCCCCACTCCACCCAGGATCAGGGCCCCGGTCCCCATGCCCACACCCACAAGGACTGGGGCCCCAGCCCCCGTCAGGATCAGGGCTCCCATATGCCCCTAGGATCGGGGCCCCCTGCCCTCACATACTCCCATAGCCCCCAGGCCCCTGCCCCCTGTCCCCACACCCCGCAGGATCGGGGCCACTCACCAAGCACGAGCAGGCGGGTGACGCCGTCCCTGTTGCCATGGGGGAAGGTGGCGAACTCGCAGGTGTAGGTGTCGTCGTCCGACGGGATCAGCGGCCCCAGCACCAGGCTGGGCTCGTCCATGGAGGGCTTCAGGAAGCGCGCGCGGCCGAGGGGACCCTGGGGGTAGCTGGGCCCCAGGTCGGGATGGAAGACAGCCAGGCTAGTCTTGCGGGGGCCCGCGCCGCGCAGCCACGTCACCTGGCTGACCCTGACCTCGGGGCCAAGCGTCAGGCGGCAGGGCAGCGTCACCTCCTGCCCCGCCTCGGCCACCACCTCGGGCCGCACCTTCACCCCCTGCGGCAGCGACACTGGGGGGCGGGGGGGCCGTGCGTCAGGGTGTGCAGACCCAGGCAGCTGGACCCCCCACCACCTGGGAGAGACCCCAGGCATCCAGACTCCCCTTAACCCCCCACCCCTGGGAACCAGCTGAGACCCCAGGAGTCCAGACCCCCCTTGGCCACTCGCCCGACCCAGAGCCTGGAGAGAACCAGGGCGTCTGGCCCCCACCCCCAGAGGACGCAGGCCCCCCCCGGGCTGCGCTCTGCATGTGTGAAGGCCGCTCCCAGGCCTCCGGGAACAAAGCCGCCTTGTCTGCCCGGCGCAGCCCCTGCAGGGGGAGGGGGCGCCTGGCACTGGCCCAGACCCCTGGGAACGGCACGGGAGACCCGCGAGGCGCCAAGACCTGACACGCTCAACACGCCGCAGCGCTGCCCAGCGCCACCCCAGGGGGCACAGCACCCAGGCGTTCGGGCCCCCGCCGCCCGGCCCCGCAGAACCCAGGCGTCCAGACCCACCCCCACTGTCCAGGCACCGGCTGCACCTGGTTCCTGTTTGTTCTGGACAAGTGTGACCCCCGCGCACACATGTGCACAGACCGACTGGGCTCAGCAGGGGGTGGGGGGCAGGAGAAACAACAGCTGGGCCCAGCTTGACCTGGCTCCACAGGGAACCCAGGCGTCCGAGCTCCCGGCCCTGCTCTGCCCCCAGCCCAAGGCGGCAGGCGTTGGGGCTCCAGGCCCCAGCCCCGCTCCTCCCACACGCAGAGCGAACCCAGGCGTCCGTGGCCAAACCTTCCCCGTCCCATGCTGGAAGAGCCCTTAAATAGAGGCCTTTACTTAAGCAGCTAGGAGTGGGATCACCTGCCCCGTCCGGGCCGGAGCCCCGCCATCAGGACCAGGAGCGCATGCCCCTGCCCCAGCATCCCCTAATGGGAAGCGACAGGGCCGCGCGGGCACTGTGGTGCCGTCAGCCCAATGCGAGAGCATGAATGATGGCCCGGGTGGGGAGGGGGAAGGGGAGAATTGGGGCCAAGCTGCGGTTGGCAGAGACACCCCAGAGCCAGCAGCATCCCAGGGGTCATTACACCTATCCCAACACCCACCCCAGAGCCAGCGGCATCTCAGGGCAAGCCAGGGCGACCCTGCACACTGAGCCCCCGCCCCCCCGAGCCAGCCGCGGCCCAGGGCCATTATACCAGCTGTAACCGCATCACACCCCAGAGACGGCCGCATTTCAAGGGGTGCTACGCCCAGCCCTCGTGTGACACCCCAGAGCCAGCAATATCTCAGGGGACTTGCTATACCCAGTCCCAATGCCCACCCCAGAGCCAGCCGCATCCCAGGCCTGTGACACCAGCCCCAATGCCCACCCCAGAGCCAGCCACATCCCAGGCCTGTGACACCAGCCCCAATGCCCACCTCAGAGCCAGCCGCATCCCAGGCCTGTGACACCAGCCCCAATGCCCACCCCAGAGCCAGCCGCATCCCAGGCCTGTGACACCAGCCCCAATGCCCACCCCAGAGCCAGCCGCATCCCAGGGCCTCTGTTACAAATAGCAGGTCCCAAACTCCAAGCCTTGCTAAAGGGCGTTACTTGGGGGGGGGGGGCAGATCAACCCCTCCTCAAGAAGAAGGAGCTGAGGCCTGGGCCCCATCTGCTGCACGTGGAGAACGGAGATGCCCCAACCCCGGCTCTCACCCCCCAGCCCTGCACATCCTCCCTGGAGATGCAGCAAGAACCCAGGTGTCTGGGCGGCACCTCAGCCCCCAGACCCCAGGGTAGGGTGGGAGGAGGTGGAAGAGCATGGAGCTGCAGCCCCGCCTCACTGGCGCAGGGGAAGGAGCCAGGGCTGCACTCAGAAGTGGGTCAGGCGGCGCGGGAGCAAGGCAGACAGCAGCGCCAAGCAAGCGGGGGGGAAGCACCTGCAACCCCCCAGAGTCCTTACACACCGGAAAACTGAGGCACGAGGCACCAGGGGACCTGGCTAAGAGGGCGTCTGGACCAAGCCCCCGCAGCCCCCACCCCCCTTGCACAGCCAGCATAGAAGCCAGGTGTCCGGGCTCCCAGCCCCCTGCTCCAGCCTAGCAGACCACCCAGGCCGTGGTGTGGCAGCGGGGGAGCAGAGAGCCCAGGTGTCCAGGCTCCCAGGCATCCACCGGGAGAAGGGGTGGGGGGGATGGGAGAGCGAGGAGAGACAGGGCTGGGGCCTGCCAGACACTGCAGCCGCAGCCCTGCGGGAACCAGGAGTCCGGGCTCCCACCCCCAGCCCCTGCGGAGGAACCCAGGAGTCCTGGTGCAGGCAGACCCCGAGACCCCAACAAACAACCCAGGCGTCCGCCCGGCCCCCAGATCCCGCGCTGCCCCTCTGGGAGCAGGCGTCCAGGCCCAGCCCAGGGCACAGCACCCAGGCATCCGGGCGGGCGGGCCCTGCCAGGCCTCAGGAATGCAGACAAAGGCCCAGCGCCGCGCAGGGATTACGGCTGGCGGGGCAGGGCTGGACGCCTGGGTTTCCCCGCTGGGGGAGGGGCGGCCCCACCCTCCTGCCTCAGTTTACCACACTGGAAGCCAGAGCTGGCCCAGGCTGAGGGACCCAAGCCCCCCGCCAGGCCCCTGCAGCAATGCACACATGTGTGGACAGGCACAGGCACACACGTGCACACAAAACGCGCGTGCCAGGCCAGAGGCACAATCGCAGCTCTCCATCCCTTCCTCTGCAGCTGTTTGGGCATGCACACAAGTGTGTGTGTGTGTGTGTGTGTGTGTGTACGAGTGTGTGCAGGCATGTGCATACACGCGCATGCCTGTGTATGGGGCTATGTGTATGTGAGTGGATGCGTCTATCCATGCACGTGCAGAACCCAGGTATCTGGGACACACATGCAGACACACAGCCCAGGTGTCTGAGATGCACACACGCACAGAACTCAGGTGTGCAGGACACACACACACACAGAACCCAAGTGTCCAGGGGTGCACCCAGCTGGGCAGTGGGTCCTACAAGAGGCAGCCCCACCCACCCCACATGCCCCCACCCACTGCACCCAAACGTAGGCACACACATGTGCACCCTGGGACAGACAAGGGGGTTTCCCTCCCCAGAAATGAGTCATTTCCATGGAGAAGAGGCTCCGGGGAATGCCGGGGGCCTGATCTACTGGGGCAGCCCTGCCCCCACCCATGCCTCAGTTTCTCCACCTGGGGTAGCGCCCATTCGGTGCTTCTGGGCTGGGCCAGGCCCTGCTGTGACAACATCCTGTGCACACTCCTGGGAGTTGGCCTGTACACACAACCCAGATTTGCACATGCCCTATATGCACACACACACGCACATACAGGTGAACCGCAGCATTCACCTCCATGGCTTGGATTTGTGCACACGAGTGCACACAGTGCACAGGAAGTGCCCGAGTGCGCCTGTGCATGCACATACAACCACGCCACAGTACACGCTGCCATGGCAGCCATTTGCACACATGAGTGTGCATGCATAAGCACAGCTTGGTACATCCGTGCACGAGGGCTATCTGGCACATGGCTGCTCAGGGCACTGAGTACACAAAAACACACGCACATGCAGCTCCCTGAACACGCGTGTGCAAGCATGCCCACCACCTCCTCAACAGGCAAACATGTGTTAAGGCACGCCTAGGTCTGTGCACAGGCACAGCTCTCTGCACACACGTCTACGCTCACACCTGCTACTGCACACATGGCCCCCTCCCCCCGCTCTTGCGCACAGATCTCATGCTCCCTGTGCGCCCCCCCCCCGGCTCTGCAAAACCCCCCGAAATCCCCGACCCGGTTGGAACCGATCGTGGGGGGGCAGGGCTCCTGATCCGGGCCTCTGCCAGGGAATTCATCTCCCTCTTCCCGGCAGGGGCGGGGACGACACCTGTTCCCGGGGGGGGGGGGGACACGGGGGGGCAGCCCACCGGGAGGGGCCGCAGAGCACCCCCGCAAGTGGAGGGAGCCGGGGCGGTGGGGGCAGGGCAGCCCCGCCGTGGGAACAGCCCCGCCGTGGGAGCGGGGCACCCGGGCGGGGCCGGGGCCGGGGGACCCGCCAGCGGGGGGGCCGGAGCGGCGCGGGGGGGCCGGGCCGGGTCTCACCGTGCAGCAGCGCGGCGGCGGCGGCGGCCAGGAGCAGCGCGGGGCGGGGGGCGCCCATGGGGGGCGGGAGCGGGGCCCGGCTCGTCCGCGCGTCCGTCGTCCGTCCCGCTTCCGCTCGCGCTCCTGGTCCCGGTCCCGATCCCGATCCCGGCGCCGCCCGGCCGAGGCCCCGCCCCCCGAGCGCCCCGCCCCCCCGGGACCCCTCAGCGGCGGGGCCCGAGCACCCCCTGGCGCGCGGCCTCGGCCCTGCAGGTCACCGGCATCGGCACCGGGGGGACGGGGGTCCGTACAGGGGGGACGGCCAGGAGGGAGAGGGCTGCTGTGGGGCAGGGAGAGATAAAGGAGGTCGCTCCGGCCGGGGGGGTCCGTGCATGGGGGTAGGGACACAAACCCCCGGCTTCGGGGAGTAGGGACAGCCCCGAGCACCCCGATCCCTGCCTGCCTGGGGGGCCGTGCTGCCCCGAGCACCCCGATCCCTGCCTGGGGTCTGTGCTGCCCCGAGCACCCCGATCCCTGCCTGAGGGTCCGTGCTGCCCCGAGCACCCCGATCCCCGCCTGGGGGCCGTGCTGCCCCGAGCACCCCGATCCCTGCCTGGGAGGCCGTGCAGCCCCGAGCACCCCGATCCCTGCCTGCCTGGGGGGCCGTGCAACCCTGAGCACCCTGATCCCCGCCTGGGGGGCCATGCTTCCCCGAGCACCCCGATCCCTGCCTCCCTGTGGGGCCGTGCAGCCCCGAGCACCCCGATCCCTGCCTGGGGGGGGCCGTGCAGCCCCGAGCACCCTGGTCCCTGCCTGGGGGGCCGTGCTGCTCTGAGCACCCCGATCCCCGCCTGCCTGGGGGGCCGTGCTGCTCTGAGCACCCCGATCCCCGCCTGCCTGGGGGGCCGTGCTGCCTGGAGCACCCTGATCCCCGCCTGGGGGGCCGTGCTGCCCCGAGCACCCCGATCCCTGCCTCCCTGCGGGGCCGTGCAGCCCCGAGCACCCCGATCCCTGCCTGCCCGGGGGTCCGTACAGTCCCAAGCGTCCTATCCCGGCCGGGGAGGTCTGTGCCCCCCCGAGCACTCCCATCCCGGGCGGGGGTGGGGGTTGTGCAGCCCGGCGCAGGCCGGTACCAGCGGGGTCCTGGCCCCCCTGGCGCCCGCCGCGTGCGGGGGGGCGGATTCCCGGGATTCCTGCACGTGGGCGGGGCCGCTGCAGCCCGGAGAGACCCGCCCCCGCGGGCAGGGACACCCCGCGCTCCCCGGACCAGCCAAGCGGGGGCGCTGCGGACACCACTACAGCGCGGTTACACACGCACACGCAGGAGTGCAGCCAGGTGCACACCCCCATACACACACACACAACCCAGGCGCCTGACACAAGCACACTCGCAGACGCACATGCACACGTATATGCAGAATCCAGGCCTCCAGTACACGTGCACATACACGTACCCACACACACACAGACCAAACCCAGGCCTTCAATGCGCGCACGCGCACACACAAGTACACACAGGATCCAGGACACGAGCACACACACACATATACACGAGACGCAGGCTCCTGGACACACACGCGCGCGTATACCCAGGATGGAGGCTCCCGGACACACACACACACAAGACCCAGAATCCCGGGGACACACACATACACAAACACACACACACGACGCAGGCTCCCGGACACACACACACACACACACACACACACACAAGACGCAGGCTCCCGGACACGCACACTCACACAGAACCCAGGCTCCAGGACACAAACACACACACACCTATACATGAGACGCAGGCTCCCAGACACACACACACGCGTATACCCACGACGCAGGCTACCGGACACACACGCACATGTACACAGGACACAGGCTTCCGGACACACACACACACGCACAGAAGACACAGGGTCCCGGACACGCACACTTACACACACACGTATACACAGGACGCAGGCTCCCGGACACACACACACACACACACACACACGATTAAGTGCTGCCCGGGGAACAAAGGTGCCGGCGGAGGGTTTGGGGGGGGCAGATGGGGGCGGGGCCCGTGCCGCCCCAGCCCCGGGAGCACCGGCTCAGGCCCTTGTCTCCCCCCGGTGACCTTTGCCCCCCAGTTTGGGGACGGAGCCCTGGTCCCGGCACACGCGCTGTCCGCGGCTCCCGTGGGGGGGGGGGTCGCGGCCCCGCCGCGGTTTGCTCTGGGACCCCCACCGAGCCCTCTATGGCCCGGGGGGCGGGGCGGCCGGGGGCGGGGCGGGGCCGGGGCGGGGCCGCCCCGAGTTACTTGGAGCCGGTCGGTCCCGGTCCTGGCGGCGGCGGCGGCACCATGGACACCTCCGCGCGGCCCCGGCTCCGCCCGCTGCTCCCCGCGCTGCTGCTCCTGCTGCTGCTCCTGCCAGGTGCGCCCCCGCCCCCCGGGGTCCCGCTGCCGCCCGGGGCTGGGCACCAACAGCACCGGGGGAGGGGGCAGGGCCCCCGGGGCAGGGAACCAGCCAGGTCCGGGAGGGCAGAGCCCCCCCCTGCCCCCCAACAACCCAGAGCAGGATTGGGGCGGGGGGACCAGCCGTCCGGGTCCCCAACCCCCCCGGCCCCCAACACCCCGCAGCCCCCAGCCGTCCGGGTCCCGGCCCCCAACCCCCCCGGCCCCTAACCGTCGTGGTCCCGGCCCCCAACCCCCAGCCTCCCGGGTCCCGGCCCCCAACCCCCCCAGCCCCCCGGGCCGCTGGCCCCCTGGAGCCCCGCCCCCCAGGACCCAGGTGCCCCCCTCCCCCCAGCAGAGGAGCCGGGCGGGGCCGCGCCCTGCCCGCTCGGGAATGCCGGAGGCCGCAGCCCCCCCCCCGCATTCCTGCCCCTCCCGCGGCGGCGGGGGGCGGGCAGGTCCCGGCCTGTGCCCGGATACCAGCGCCCAGGTGTGTCCAGCCCGGGGCTGGGGGCCTAGGGCGCCGGGGCTGGGCACAGTTCAGGCCTGGCGCCGCGCCGGCCACTCTGTTTGCACCCCGCCCCCCGCCGCTGCGCAGAGAACCCGGCACCCGGCTCCCAGGAGACCCTGCTCCAGGGTTGCAGCCCAGGTGTCCAGTGTGGCCCTGCCAGGCCTGGCTCTGCACCTCGGCACAGGGAGTGAACCCTGGTCTACCCCCACCCCATAGACCCCGCTCTGCAGCCAGAACCCGGGAGAGACCCCAGGCATCCCGGCCCCCACTGCCATAGACCCCTCCAGGCCCCAAGGTCAGGGAGGGAACCTAGGCTTCCCCAGGCCCCGCTCGGCACTGGACAGAACCCAGGCGCCTCCACACGCCGCTCAGCCTCCCCCTCCAGCCGGACGGGGAGCCCAGGCGTCCAGCCCCCTGCTCACAGCTGGAGCCCCCAGGTGCCCAGGCCCTGCAGCCGGACAGAGCACAGGCGTCCAGGCACTAACGAGTCCCGTGAGGGGCCACGGCCCTGGCCGGACGCACGACACATGGGAGGACAGTCCTTTGCCGCTGGCTATTTCAGGGCTGCTATTAATAGTGTGCCCTCAAGCTGCTGCACTCTCAGGGGCTGCGCATGCAACACGTCTTGCATGTGCCCACCAGGCGCCTTGCACATACATGTGCACCAGCCCAGGTCCCTTTGCACATGCATGCACATGTGTGCACACTCCAGGCCCCTCACACATCCACACACACATGCAAACCTTCCCAGCTCCCTGCATACATGCCACACGTACATGCGACATGCGCCCCAGGCCCTTTTACACATGCACACACACGTGTATGCCCCAGCCCTGCCCCTCCCCCGAGCCTGTAGGCACCTGTCACTGCGGCGGAGGGGCTGGGCTGGGAGCCTGGACGCCTGGGTTCTGCGGCTGGCGTCTGGCACGGGGGGGCTGGTCTCCTGCACCAGATGCTCTATCCCGGTGCCCCGCGGGGCTGCACTAATGAGACTGATCTATCACATGCATGCATGCAGGCGTACCCCGGACACAGATGGGGGAGGGACAGGGCCCAGCAGAGAAACAAAGGGGCTGAGACACACCCCCTTACTGGGACACATGTGCATGCGCACACAATTGGGTATTGGGGCACACGCATGTGCCAGCCCCACAAGACAGGAGGGCTGAGGTGTGCTGCAGGCGTGTGTGTGCGAGCCCAAGCATGTCTCCAGCACACGCCGCACCCGCAGAGGAGCCAGCAGGCTTGTGCTTTTGGGCACATACCACGTTTGACATGTGTGTATGTGTGTGTATGCACATGTGCAAGGGACCCAGCCCTGGAGACCTGCCCCTTCACTGTGTCCTGAGTCCATGTATGTGTGTGTACGTATGTACAAGCCTGCACATGTGCACCAGAAGCCTGTAAGTGTCCATGTGTATGCATACACAAGCCTATATGTGTGTGTGCAGGAGGCTGTGAGCAGCTGTGTGTGCAAGCCTGTGAATGCCTGTGCATGCATGCACAAGTCTGCATGCATGCTCATGTTTGCATGAGCCTGTGAGCATCTGTGTGTACACATGCAGAAGTTCATGCATGTGCCTATACACTATGCATGCAGGAGCCCATGAGCAAGAGCCTGAGTGTCTGCGCACGTATGCAGCAGCTCATGCATGTGTGCATGCAGGAGCATGAGTGCTGTGAGCATGTGTGGGGGGGATCCATTCGCCATGTGCAGTGTCCCCCCACCTGTCCATCTGTCCCTGCCCCCACTCATTTGTCCTGGAACAAAGCCAGATTCCACACAGCTGCGTTCCCTCCCACCTCCCCTTCCAGCCTCAACTTGCAGGGGTGGGCAGGCAGAGGCTGCAGAACGCCCCCCCCCGACTGACACACCCTCCCCACCCCTGCAGGCACCCGAGCCGCGGTGCAAGTGCAGGTGCAGGTGCCAGTGCTGGTGGAGACAGAGCTTGGCGCCCGAGTCACCATCCCCTGCAGCTACAACGTCTCGGGGCGCGTGGGGCCCCCCCTGGTTGAGTGGTTCATTGTAAGTATCTCCATGCACACGCACATGTTCTGGGGGAGCGGGGCTGAGGCTCACACATGCAGGAGGAGCTGGGCACCAGGGTCCCCCCATGCACATGTGTGCAAGGTGCACCAGAAGCTCCTGACCAGAGAGGCCTGTGTGGGATGGGAGCCAAGCCTTTCCCAGCTATATGTATATATGCAAAAGGGGCCTGGGCACATGCACGTGCAAGGGAGGAGCAGGTCTATTCTTGAAGAGAGCCTGGCTTTTTGATTTGGGGAAGGGAGGGGGTATCCAGCATGATCCTGGCACATGTGTGCAACACTCATTGCATGCATGTGGAACCTGTGAGATGAACGCATGTGCATGACTCCTGGGGTATGCACATCTGTACATGAGCAGAGCTGCAGGGGTGTGGGAATCTCCACACATGCACGTGCCAGGCGGAACTGTACACACACACATTGGGCACACGTGTGTGTGACAGGCAGGGACTGACAGCATGTGTCCCACAGACAGAGCGCAGTGGGGAGCGACGCCGCGTGGCCTTCACTGAAGGCGGCCACAGTGCAGTGGACACAGGCACGGAGTACACAGGACGCTTGGCGCTGGACCCCCGTCATGGGCTGGAGCTGGAGGCTGCCAGCCTCGCCGATGAGCGCGTCTTCTCCTGCCAGGTCACGGCCGGCACTGCTGGCAGCGCTGAGGGCACTGCCCAGGTCCGCGTCTATGGTGAGGACCCCCATGGGCAGCGCCCCCATAGCAACCAAAGCCCATACAGCGACACTGTCCAGTCCCGTATAGCGCCCCCACCAGCCCCACAGGGCAGTCCGGTCCCATACAGCAGCACTGCCCGGTCCTATATTGCAGCCTGGTCCCATACAGCAACACTGCCCAGCCCCACGTAGCTGCACAGTCCATATAGCTGCCCAGTCCCATACAACACCTGGCCCCATCTCACCCACATCTCTCCCCACCCCAGCCACTCCCGAGCCCCCTGAGGTGCATGTGAACCCCTGGGCGCTGTCGGTGACAGAGTCGTCGGCATCAGAGGTGAGGGGTTGGTGGGGGAAGGGGGGGAGGCAGCAAGGGGGTCTGGGGTGACACTGGCCTGTGCCCCCAGGTTGCCACCTGCATCAGCCGCAACGGGCACCCGCTGCCCACCCTGACCTGGTCCAAGGACGGGCACCCCCTGGACACCCCTCCCGAGCGCAACGACGGTACATGAAGCCGGGCTGCATAGGGAGGGGGCTGCCCCTGAGCCCTGGACTGTCCCCTGACCCCCATGCGGGGCTTCAGAGCTGCCCCCGACCCCTGGGATGACCCCAAGCCCCATGTGGGCCCTGGTGGGCCGGCCCCCGGCTGCCCCGGCACTGACCCCCGCCCCCGGCCGCCCGCAGAGCTGTACGCGGTGCTGCGCAGCGTGCGCGAGGCCTCGGGGCTGCGCTCCGCCTCCAGCACCTTGTACCTGCGGGCGCGCAAGCGGGACCGCGCCGCACGCTTCCGCTGCCACGTGACCTTCCCGCGCCCCCACGGGCCCCCCGGCCGCACCGCCTCCAGCCCCTTCGCCCTGGAGCTGCACTGTGAGTCCCTGGGCCTGCGGGGGCGGGGCCTCGTGGAGGGGGCGTGTCCTGGGGGAGGGGCTTGGTGGGGGTGTGGCCTGGCATGGGGGCACCTGGATTGGGGGCGAGGCTTGTCACTCTGGCCCCACCCCCAGACTACACGGAGAACGTGAACTTCACCCTGGAGTCCCCCCACGGTGGCGTCATCAAAGAGGGGGATGACGTGGTGCTGCGTTGCCACGGCGACGGCTACCCCAGCCAAGCCTACACCTTCAACACGGTGGAGGTGAGGGGGTGGGGCCAGAACACCGGGGCGGGGCGGGGCGGGGCCCGATCGGGGCGGAGCTTGGGGTACGGAGGTGGGGTCAGGGCACAGGGGCGGGGCTAGAGCATAGGGGCATGGGGGGGGGGACAGGGGTCACCGGGCTGCAGTGACCTCTGACCCCACAGGGCCGTGACCTGGGCACGAGCGCGGACGGGCGGCTGGCGCTGCCGCGGGTGACGCGGGCAGACGCGGGCACCTACCGGTGCCGCGTGCTCGACTTCGACAGCCCCCCCGAGGTGCAGCTGGAGCGGGAGCTCCCCTTGCACGTGCACTGTGAGCCCCCCGCCCCGTGGCATGCTGGGATACACGCCAACCCCACTTGGGGCATGCGGGGAGGGCTGTCTACCCTGCCCCAGGGCATTCTGGGAGGGACACCGACCCTTTCTCAGGGCAAGCTGGGAGGGATGCCAACCCTGCCCCGGGGCATGCTGGGATACTGCGCCAGCCCCTGCCCCAAGGGATTCTGGTATACTGCGCCAGCCGCCACCCCCAGGCATGCTGGGATACTGCGCCAGCCCCGAGTGCCCCGTGGGAGGCAGGCCAGCCCCGCCCTAGAGGCTGCTGGGAGAACATACCAGCCCCCTTCCCCTTGTCTGCTGGGGAGCCCCAGGGGATGCTGGGAGATGCACCAAACCCCATGCCCCGGGCAGACATTTGCTGCCCCCCCACCCCCTCACCTGCCCCCCAGACCTGGACACACCGGTGCTGCAGCCCAACAAGATGGCCACCGTGCCACTGGGAGGGGATCTGGAGCTGCGCTGCGCGGCGACCGGCTCTGAGGCCCCCCAGCTGGCCTGGAAGAAGGTGCGTGGGGGCTGGGGGGGCCTGGAGGTGCGGCTGGGTCTGGGGCAACAGGGACTGGGTACAACAGGGGCCTGCACTGGGATGCAGCTGGCTCTGAGGTGGAGGGCGTCAAGCACCAGGTGTAACAGGGACTCAGCCCTGAGGTGCAGCTGGGTCTGGCAGGGAATGCCCCAGGGGCTGGGTGTAACAGCCCTGGTCCTAAGATACAGCTGGCTCTGGGGTGGAGCGCTTCAGGAGCTGGGTGTAACAGGGCTTCGCACTGAGATGCACCTGGTTCTGGGGTGGTGCACGTCAAGCACTTGGCGTAACAGGGCCCTGGCCCAAGATGTGGCTGTAGATCCGGCCCTGGGCCTAACCCGGCACCTCCCTGCAGGGGCTGGACCGGCTGGGCCCGGGCCCTGTGCACATGCTGCGCACGGTCTCCTACAGCGATGCTGGGCCTTACACGTGCGAGGCAGCTGTGCCCAGCGTGCCCGGGCTGCAACGCAACAATACAGTCCTCATCATGGTAGAAGGTACCAGCCCGTGGGAGGTGGAGTACTGGGGGGTGGTCCTGGGGATCCAAGCCCTGACTCTTCCCTGCCCCCAGGGCCGCCCAAGATGGAGGACCCAGAGCCAGTTTTTGGTCGTGAGGGGGACCTTGTCCGTCTGTCATGCCAGGCTCAGGGGCACCCTCTGCCCCACATCACCTGGAGCCTGCATGACGTCACGGTGAGCAGGGTGCACGCACACACCAGGGCCAGCCCTTCCAGGTCTGGGGCAGGCAGCCTGGGTGGCCTATCAGGTCACAACCCACCCCCCTCGCCCGAGGGCCACCTCCATGCCAGGCCCCTGTGCATTGCACAGGGGCATTGACTGCCACGTGTGCGCACGGGCACAGCCAGAGGACAGCGGCGCGGACGGCCACGTGAACAGCACTGTGTGGGTGCAGATGACACCTGAGCTCGCCAATGATGGTGTCCGGTGTCACGCTCACAACCGCTATGGCGAGGCCGAGACCAGCTTCAGCCTCCGCATCCGTAAGTCACTGGAGGTTCCTGGGGGGAAAGAGGGGGTTCCTGGGGCAGGGCAGGGCAGGGCGGGCATTGACCTCCAGCCGCACATTGACCTCCCCATCTGTCTGTCAGTAGGGAAGATCACGTTCGTGCCCACTGTGCCCACCGCACACCCCACAGGTGAGGGAGTTGGGGGGCTGGGACCTCTGCATCCCTCTCCTGGATGCCAGACATGGGCGTGCTAGGAGGGACCCAGGCATCTGGGGAGACTCCTCCAACCCACATCAGAGGGGAGGAGACACCCCCTCTTCCCCTGTCTCCACAGAGGAAGTGCAGCAGGGCAAGGAGGGGACCCAGGAGTCCAGCTGACCCATCTTCATAGTGGGGGTGTGCAGGGGACAGGGAACCCAGGCATCTGGCTAACCCATGTCCCTGTAGAGGGGGTGGAGGCAGCAGGGGGCAGGGAACCAGGCATCTGGCTGACCCCTACCCCCAGAGCAGGGGGGGCAGGGAACCCAGGTGTCCAGCTGACCCGTGTCCCCGCAGGGGGGCCCTTGGCCAGTCCGGGGGCTGCGGTAGTGGCCGTGGTAGTCTGCGTCCTGGTCCTGCTGCTTGTTGTCGGCTGCTTCTACGGGCTCCAGCGACGCCGGCACCTGCCGTGCAGGGGGGGCGGCGAGAAGTGCTCCCTGTGAGTCCCCAGACCCCTTCCCCTGCCCCACAGATGTCCCCACTGTGCTTGGGGGGCAATGGCCATGGCCATGGCCTCTGCTCCCCCATGCAGGCAGGGGGTCTGACACCCCACCCTTGTCTGGCAGGACCCCCAGGGCCGGGGGGGTCACAGCACAGGGGGGGGCCACGGAGCTGCGGCCGGATGGGACAGAGCAGTCTCGGGGGTTGCTGAGCCCCGGGGGAGGGCCCGGCCCCGAGGTGAGTGTGGATTTGGGGGGGCTGTAGGAGGGGGGCCTGGGGGTGAACCCAGCCTGACTCTTCCCCCCCCACACGCACACAGTGCTGAGGCTTCCCCAGAGCAGCTGGGATAAGGAGGAAGAGAAGACTCCACCCTGCACCCGTCCTACTGGCCTCACTGACCCACCCCCACCCATCTATCCGTCCTGGTGCCTGGGGGGTCCAGGTTCATCACACTGGTTTCACTGGGGGGAGTGAGGGGAACCCAGATGTCCTAGCCCTTCCACCCCCCCACCCCCTTCCCCCACCATTCCTGGCTGGTGGGGAATGGGGGGGAAAGGGGACCACCCCACTACCCTGCCAGCCTGGGGGGGCTGGTTTGGTGGTGGGGGGCACGTGCATGTAGCCAATAAAGAGCTGTCAGCGACCCTAGTCCTGGCTTGGTCTGTACCACCCCCCAGCTGGAGGGACAGGGCCCCAATCCGGCCCCTGCCCCTTCCTGGCTATCAGACCGCTCCCTGCATTTCCTTCCTTCCCCCAGGCTTGGAATAGAAAACCCGGGCGTCCGGGCAGCCCCTCCCCAAGCTGGCAAGGGCTAGGACCTGGCACAAAACAGCACCCACCCCACCAGCTGCTCCCCCCCCCTCACTAGAAGTGGATCCTGGGTGCCTGGGGTCACCCCCTGCCCTTTGGCCAGCTGCTCCAGCACAAAGGGCGCAGCGATGGGGCAACTGCGGGGGGCGAGGGGGTGCAGCTGGCACTTTCCCAAACCTCTGCCAGAACCACCAGAGCAGATCCACTCCTGGGCACCAGCAGGGCAGGGGGTGAGGGCCAGGAGTGGGGGTACCGGCAGGGATGGAGGGGGCAGGAGGTTGTGGGTTGCGAGTGAGGGCACCATTGGTCCTTCTGTCCTTGAACCAAGAGGTGCTGCCCCGCCCCCCCAGCAGCCACTTATGGACTGGGGGGGAGATGTCATCCCAGCTGTCCCCTCGACCCCCCCCAGCTGTCCCCTCACTCCTGACCTGCAGCCCCCCCCCCCAACCCCCTGGAGACAAAAATCTGCATTAAAAAAAAAACCAACAGAAATATTTTATTAGCTGCATCAGCAGCACAACCCCTCTTCCCCCTCCCAATAAGTTACCCCCCCTGGAGCCCCCCATTCAAGTATTTGATGCTGCCACCTGGGGGGGCAGGGGAATCAGATGCCCCCCCAGGCAGACCAGGCTGTGTGGGGTGCAGCCTGGCACTGGAGGGGTTAATGCTGTGCCAGGGGGGTGGGGGGGCCTCAGTGCAGGGGACCACCCCCCCCACCATCATCATCTCCAGCCAGGCCCTAAATACCTGCAGGAGCAGCACCCCTTTCCCACCCCACCGGGGGTGCCCCAGACGGGGGGGGCTAGGCTCAGATGCCCCCACCCCTGCTACATGCCACGGGGGTCATAGCCCCCCCAGCCCCCAATGCCTGGGTCCCGCAGTGTTGGCTGGGGGGGCGGACAGTGGGGTCCCACAGTCCTGACTGGGATGGGGGCCGGATGCCTGGGTTCCCCATGGGTCGGTGGTCACCCCCCATGCTACTGGCCCCAGGGAGGGGTCACCGGATCACTGCCCCTGGGCTGGGGTCGTGGGGCCACAGCGCCCAGGGCTCCCAGCGTCAGCTGCCCCCCCCACCCACTGCGTCAGGGGTGCGAAGCCTTGGCACTGGCCCTGCCCCAGGGGGCGGGCTGCCAGCATCCCTTAGAGGCACGTGATTGGACAGTGGTCCAGAGGGCAGCAAAACAATTGGGCGGTGGAAAGCAGCAGGGAGTAATGGTGCAAAGTGATTGGCCGGCACATCCAGGTTGTGATCCAGCCGTCCATTAGCCAAGGGCAGGGGGAGCTGACAGCCCATTGGCTGTTCCACAGGGGACAAGATGGGGCTGCTCTCCCGCTTCACCACATGGTGGGTGGGTCCTGGTGTTGACGCCCTATTGGTCCCTTCTGCACCCTCTGCTCTCTGATTGGGTGTAGCTGCTTGATGGGCCCCCGGCGTCTGGGGGGGACTGGGGGCCAGCAGGGGGGAGCTGGAGAGACCTGAGGGGGGAGGGGGAATCAGGAGCTGCCCCCAGAGACCTCCAAGGGCCTCCCCCACCCAGCCCCAGGGAGTCCAGGCAGGGGGGCAAGGGAAGGCGTCTCACCCGTGGGGCTGAGGACGGGGGAAGTGCTGCCGGTGGTGCTGGGTGCTGGAGAGGCCCCATCCCCTGCTCTCTCGGGGGTGGGGGTGGGGGTGGGGGCTGGGCGTGAGGCCTTACCCCGCAAGATGTCAATGACCTGGGGGAGGAATGGGGGGAGGGGGAGGTGAGCACCATGGAGACCCAGGACCCCCCTGGTCCTGGCTATGGGTCTGCCCCTAGAGGCACAGGGCAAGGCCCTGAGGGTCCCCACCCTAAGGTCCCCAAATGCACCCCCTCAGCTGTTGCCCATGACCCCTTCCATGGCCCCTGCCCTGACCCCCCCCACGACCTCCCAGCCTCCCCAGTGACTGCTGCTGGTGCTGCCACAACCCCTGCCCTGGCAGCCTGTGTCCTCCCATCTCTGCCACGACACCCCCAGCCTTCCTCAGGCCTGCCATGACCCCCCCTGACCTGTCCTGAGACCCCCCAGCTCTGACATGACCCCACCCTGACTGCCCCCGGGGTTACCCTGCTCCCACCCTGGCCCACGCCCTCACCCGGCGGTTCTTGGCCACAGCCAGGGCAGTGTCGTTGTGGCAGTTCTTGAGGCCGCCGTCAGCACCCGAGCGCAACAGCAGCCGCAGCGCGTCCAGCAGCCCCCGGCCGCTCGCCACGTGCAGCGCCGTGCACCCCGCGTATGACTGCGCGTTCACACTTGCCCCCTGCTGCGGGGCACAGGGAAAGGGGCTCAGGCCTGGCGCAGGCACCGTGACGCCCCAGTGCAGCCCCAGCCCAGGGTGCAGAGCCCACAAAGGGCTCGTGTGGTTGAGGGTCCCACCTGCAGCAGCAGCTCAGCCATGGCCAAGTCATTGTTTTCCACCGCATGCAGCAGCGGCGACCGCCCGCTCTTGATGTCCTGCCGGCAGGGAAGGGGGGGATCAGAGCCCACTGGGCCCCCAAACTCCTCCCCCACTGCCCCCCACCGAGCCCCCTGACCCCGCTCACCGCAGCGTCTGCGTCAGCGCCGTGCTCCAACAGCAGCTGGGCGGCCTCTTGGTCCCGCGCCGCCACCGCCACGTGCAGCGCTGTCAGCCCTGGGGGGGCAGGGGTCAGCTGGGGGTCAACGCCCCCGCAACCCCCCACGCGGCTCCCCCAGGGACCCCCAAACTCCCCGACCCGCCCCCAAGAGCCCCCGACCCCTCGGCCCCGCCCCAGGGCCCCCGCGCGCCCCCGCTCACCTTCGTAGTCGCGCGCCTCGAGGTCGGGCGGCGGGCGCGCGCCCAGCAGCAGGTCGCGCAGGCAGCGCGCGGCCCCGTGCTCGCAGCACAAGTGCGCGGCGCTGCGGCCCTGCCGGTCCCGGGCGCGCGCCGAGGCCCCGTGGGCCAACAGGAGCCGCACGAGCGCGGCCTGGCCCGTGATGGCGGCCACGTGCAGCGGCGTCTGCAAGTGGGAGGCGGGGGGTCAGCACAACCCCCGGGGGCT
Source organism: Caiman crocodilus (assembly GCA_030014935.1). Classification (NCBI taxonomy): domain Eukaryota; kingdom Metazoa; phylum Chordata; order Crocodylia; family Alligatoridae; genus Caiman; species Caiman crocodilus. The sequence continues at coordinate 1,236 of JAGPOW010000289.1, read as the reverse complement.
GCGGGGCAGGGGCCGCCGGCCGGCACCGCAGCGCCCCCGCCCCCGCGGAAGCCGGTGGGAAAGCCCCGGGTGGGGCCGCACGCGGTTCCGGGAAGGTCCCGTCCCCTCCCCCGCCCCGCCCCGCCCCGCCCCGCGCACCTGGCGCAGGTGGTTGTAGACGTCGAGCTCGCGGCCCCCCCGCAGGAAGAGCCCCACCAGGCGCCGCGCCGCCACCACGTTCCCTTGAGCCACCGCGATGTGCAGCGCCCTGCGGGGAGCGCGGGTCAGCGGGCGGGCGGCCCCCCCGCGGGGGTGGCGCCGCCCCGCGCCGCAGCGAAACCGAAATCGGGGCTTCCAGTAACAGCCCCCGGCGGCCACTTCCTGTCCCAAACCTGCCCCCGCGCCTCCGGGAGCCGCCCTCCCTCTCCCGGCTGCGAGCTTCCCCCCGCAGTGCCCGCCAGCCTCGCCCCCTGCTGCAACCTTCGCCAGTAGTGCCCTGCCAGGGACTCCCCCGCAGTGCCCTGCCAAGTCCCTCGTCCGCCCCCCCACAATGCCCTGCCACCTGTACCTTCCCAGTGCTGCAACCTTCTCCAGCAGTGCCCTATCAAGCCCCTCGCTCCCCCGCTGCGAGACTCCCCCCCGCCCCGCAGTGCCCTGCCAGCCCCATCCCCCAGTGCTGCAACCTTCTCCAGCAGTGCCCTGCCAAGACCTTGCCGCACAGTGCCCTGCCAGGGCCTCCCCCCGCACACTGCCCTGCGGTGACCCCTGCCCCGCCCCCGGCACTGTCGGGGGAAGCTCGCAAAGCGGGCACAGGGGAGGAAGTGGGGGGGGTGCCCTGTCTGCCACCCCTTCCAGTAAGGAGGCGGGGCGGTGGGCAGTGACGCATGGCTAACGTCACGGGGCGGGGCCCGGGCGGGGATTCCCCGTGCCGGGTGGGGTGGGGGCCGTGCCCCGTGGGCCCCCCCGCACTTACGTGTCTCCGTCCTCGTCCTGGCGGGTGGCGGCCGCGACGTCCGCCGCCAGCTGCGCCTCGGCCGCGCCCGGCAGGGCCAGAGCCAGCGGCACCGGCAGCGGCACCGGCAGCGGGGGGCCGAAGCCCAGCAGCGTGTGGGGGGACAGGCAGGCGGCCAGGTCCGCCGGGAATGCGACGCCCGGGCCTGCGGGAGGTGGGGGTGTCAGGGCCCCAGGTGTCCGGGTCCGGGGGGGGGGCGGGGGGGGGGGGCGGGGGGGGGGGGGGGCGGGGGGGGGGGGGGGGGG
>JAGPOW010000274.1:34293-46259 GCA_030014935.1 Caiman crocodilus | reverse complement strand
GGAGGGCAGGGAACAGCTGCAAGCAGACCTGGACAGGTTGGACAAGTGGGCAGAAAACAACAGAATGCAATTCAACAAGGAGAAATGCAAAGTGCTGCAGGTAAGGAGGAAAAATCTCCAGCACACCAACTGCCTAGGGAATGACCTGCTGGGTGGCACGGAAGTGGAAAGGAATCTTGGAGTCCTAGTGGACTCCAAGATGAACATGAGTCATCAGTGTGACAAAGCCATCAGAGAAGCCAATGGCACTTTATCGTGCATCAGCAGATGCATGACGAATAGATCCAAGGAGGTGATACTTCTCCTCTATCGGCGCTGGTCAGACTGCAGTTGGAGTACTGCATGCAATTCTGGGCTCCACACCTCAAGAGGGATGCAGATAACCTGGAGAGGGTCCAGAGAAGGGCCACTCGTATGGTTAAGGGCTTGCAGGCCAAGCCGTATGAGGAGAGACTAGAGCACCTGGACCTCTTCAGCCGCAGCAAGAGAAGGTTGAGAGGCGACCTTGTGGCTACTATAAGTTTATCATGAGGGCACAGAAGGGAATTGGTGAGGTTTTATTCACCAAAGCTCCCCAGGGGTTACAAGAAATAATGGCCACAAGCTAGTGGAGAGCAGATTTAGAGTGGACATTAGGAAGAACTTCTTCACAGTTAGAGTGGTCAAGGTCTGAAGCGGGCTCCCAAGGGAGGTGGTGCTCTCCCCTACCCTGGGGGGTCTTCAAGAGGAGGTTGGATAAGTATCTAGCTGGGGTCATCTAGACCCAACACTCTTTCCTGCCTATGCAGGGGGTCGCACTCGATGATCTATTGAGGTCCCTTCCGACCCTAACATCTATGGATCTATGAATCTATGAATCTATGAGCTCATGGCACTTGTGGCCCCATCTTGCCAAGTGCCCACAAACACCACTTTAGCAGAACTGTGGTGCCCTCCTTGTAGGAGGCATGCAGGGAGTACTTGATGGTGCCACCACCACTATTGCTACAAGCCAGCTGATTTCTGAATGCAGAAATGTGGTGTTATACTTCCACCACTGTGGTAAGGGGGCAAGATGCTGTGAGAGAAACAGGCAGAGCTGAATATCCCACAGCACAAAATCATGTGGGACGTGGAGACTCAGTGGAACTCTGCACACCTGATGCTGGGGGAGCAACAGAAGGCCATCCGTGAGATGGCCTTGTTTGGGGAGATCGGGATCAGCGGTCCCATGAACACAGCTGGGTGGGTTACCATTTTCCAGGTCTTGGTGGTCCTCAAGCCCTTCTTCAAGGCCACCAAGACCCTTACTGCTGGCTATGGCCTCCTCAGTCAAGTGATTCCCCATAGTGAGGGAACTGGAGAACCAAATGGAGAAGTTCCAGTGGATCCATGTTCCTGACTGGAGCAGGCCACTGTCACCCGACATTCAGACACTGGTGAGGTGGCTGAAGGAGGGTATTAGGAAATGGCAGGGACCCTTGTGGTCCAGTACAGTCCACATGATGGGGGCATGTGCGACCTGAGCGTAAAGGGAAGCACATGCACTGCCAAGACCAAACCCCTCGATCACTGGATGCAGGTGCTGGTCAACAAAGTCAGGGAGGCAGTAGGGCAGAGGTGAGGGGATGTGGAAGAGGGGTATGCACTTTCCTGTAACAGCACTGCCAGCACCACCCTCCCAGCACCACCATTGGCCCAGCACCAGCCAGTCTCCTCCATGCTAGCCACTGCCAATGTGGGGCAAGGACATGGCTTCAATGCTGGGGTCCAAACACAGCAGACCCCAGTCTTATGTAGGTTGTGCTGAGGCTTTGGCAGCTACCTATCTCACTGAGGACATGGAACCACTATACTGTGACCCTTTGGCCTAGTGAGCAAGCCACAGCCAGAAGTGCCAGGATCTGGCCACATTTGCCCCGTAACACCTGTCCTGTCCACCAACCAGTGCGCTGAGTGAGAGGGTGTTTAACATTTCTAGAGATACTGTGACACCTCACCACACTGGCTGGGATCCTGGTTTGGCGGAGCAGCTGGTGTTCTTGAAAGTGAACCTCCCGCTGCCGGGGTTCCCCGAGCTCCACCTTCAGACAGACTGAGTTACACCATCCTCACTGCTTCTTCACCAATTTTCTTTTTTCATTTTTTTAAAAACCAGCTAATGCCCCACTTTCAGCTGGAGGGGGCACTCACTGCATCACCAAGGGGGTGAACATGTCCCTGCTGAGCTCACTTAACTGGTAAGAGCAACTTGGAGGTATGGAAAGGGTCTATGGGGAAGGAGGCGTCCCCGGTTTCTGGTCACGACCACTAAAACTGCACCTTGCTACAGTAGGGAGGCTTGTACAACTGCTGGTGGTGCGGCAGCTCCATAAATGCCAGGACCAATGTTCCTCTGTTGAAAGGTGGGTAGGAGATGGCAAAACCTCCATCTAATGCATGCATTCACACAGTCCTGGCTTGCAAAAGCTCATACATGCCACATCTTTGACAGGCCAGATGCTTGCTCATTGCAGTGCAGGTGTGAGACTCCCGTTGAGATCAGCATAGCTACCTGGGATTCAAGCTTTTGTGTTGAAAAACCCTTTGTCAGTCTGAGGAAGCATCTGCAGTTGGTGTGTCTTCTGGTCCTGGATGGAAGGAATAGTAAAGAAGCCAGAGGCTGGCTTAGCACACAATGCAGGTAAGAAAGACAGCCAGTGAAAATGGAAATGGAGGTGTCAGAGGGTGAGGGACAGGCTGGGCTGGGTGTTGGCGGGGGAGGGGGATGTAGCTTAGCATGGTAAAAGGGCAGAGGTACCTAGGGAATCAGATGTCCGGCAGGTCGCAGTGTGTCAGAACTCCACTGTGTATATCAAGTCCATGAGTTTCTGTACCTACTACCTAGTGTGGAAATAAGTTTAAATAGGCCTCTTACTTGACTAAAAGGAGAGACAAAGAGAGAGAAAGAGAAGAAAATAAGATGCTAATGCTGATGCTATGTGTTTCAAAATGTTCTAAGATAAGAAAAAACCTTCATGACTTGTTTTGTCTTGATATATTAAGCTCTGTGTGCTGATGTTAACCTCCTCCTTTCCCCTAACCACAAGCTGATAACTGTTCCCAAAACAGAGTGGGGTTTTTTTTCTGAATTAGTAAACTGCTTACATGTGACAAATGAATGATCAACATCTTTCTGTTTCTCTCAAGGTTGCTTTGTCTGAACCCTGCATCTTTTCTCACTTTCTAAAATACATATATGCTTGTAAACTTGTAGCAGTCAGAGTTCCTTTGAGAACCCTCCTTGTGATCACTTGTATAGGTTTAAATAAATCTAGATGGCTCTGACAATTCTGATACAACCACAACAAGAAGTTTGATTTTTTTTCCACACTAGCAGGATGATTGTGACAGCTGAAAATCATGTCTGTGTGATAAAAGTGCTTGCTGAAGGCTCTATGAAGATTAGACCAAGTGTTTTCTTTTTCTGTAGTTATTTAGATTTTAAGCTACATGTTGTTGCTAAAAGCCTAATTAAAGTTTAAAAGGTAAGACATTTGAAGTAAAAAGAATCTGAGTGGTTGTAAGTTATCAGTACCATTCAGAAGCTATACATTGACTGAAGCGTCCAGAAATCATTCAGAAGGAAGATACAGCTCTGGGAAAAGGATTAGTTAGCTGTTGACCGGGGCCTGTGGATCTCAAAGAGCATAAGGACTGAGTACCAGGGTACATCTCAGGCAGCGCTGATCAGGGAGGCCTGACTTTGCTAAGCTTTGTGGAAAGAGAAACTTGCTGTACATCAGGCATCAGAGGGGCCTGCTGATAAGTTGTCAATGTAAATTATTGTTGTCTGCCATTGTTTGTCTTGTTACTATGCATAGTTGTGTTTTTGTTAAAACAATAAACCTTTCTTACCCTTTTATCCCTGACCATATTCTCAATCCTGAACCCTCTGCAGGAGGCTTGGACAGCTGATGAAGTACAGCTCATAGGCCCAGCTCTGAAAAGTGGTTTGTATGTTCAAACAAACACCTAACATCATCATTCTGTCCATATTCACAGAAGACACCAAGCTTTGGGTTATAGTAAACACACTAGAGGGCAAGGATAAAATTCAGGTGGATTTAGTTAGACTGGGGAAGTGAGTGAAGCATAGTAGGATGCAATTTAAAAGTATAAGTGCAAAGTGCTGCACAGGGGAGAAAGAATCACCAATACATCTATAGACTGGGAAGTACCACTGTAAGTAGCAGAGCAGCCGAAAGGGATCTCCGAGTCATAGTCAGAATGAGACTGAGTCATAGTCATAGTCATAGCAGAAATGAACATGAGTCACCAATGTGATGAGGTAATAAGTAAAGCTAACTACACTGTGTCTCACTTTAGCAGGTGCACCATGAGCAGGTCCAAGGAGGTGATACTTCCCCTCTATGTGGCATTGGTCAGACCACATCTGGAGTACTGTGTCCAGCTTTGGACGATGCACTTCAGAAGGGATGTGGATAACCTGGAAAGGTTTCAGAGGAAGGCTGTTCATATGGTTGAGGACCTGTACCTAAGATTTTATGAGGAGAGAGTGAGGGACTTGAATCTCTTCAGCCTCTGCAAGACAAGGCTAAGAGGAGATGTTGTGGCTGTCTACAAAGTCATCGGGGTGGGAGTCAGCAGGGAATAAGGGATACGGTGTTTTAAATGGTGCCCCTCGGGGTTATTAGAAGCAGTGGCCATTAATTAAAGGAGAGTAGATTTAGATTGGAGATTACAAAAAATTATTTTGGGTGAGGGTTGCCAAAATATGGAATGGGCTGCCAAGGGAGGTAGTGCTTTCTCCTACCTTGCAGGAGTTCAAAAGGAGATTAGACAAGCTCCTGGCTGGGGTTGCTTGAGCCGAGCACGCTTTCCTGCCCAAAGCAGGGGGTCAGACTCAATGATCTAATAGGTCTCTTCTGACCCTACAAATCTATGAAATTTATGGGCCTGCTCCATGACTTCTCCAGCTACTGAAGTGAGGCTGACCCATGTGTAGTTCCCTGGATCCTCCTTTTTCCCTTTCTTAAATATGGTCACTATGTTTGCCCTTTTCCAATCATCAGGGACCTCTCATGATTGGCATGAGCTTTCAAAGATGATGTCCAATGGTTCTGTGATCACATCAGCCAACTCCCTCAGCACCCTAGGGTGCATCTCATCTGGATCCATGGACTTGGACACACCCAGCTTTTCTAAGTAGTCCCTAACTTGATCTTTCAGCACCAAGGTCTGCTCATCTCCTTCCCAAAATCTGATGCCCATTGCAATAAGTGTGGGAGCTGAGCTTGCCTGTGAAGATACAGGCAAGAAAGGAATTGAACATTTGTGCCTTTTTTTCATCCTCTGTGGGGTCTTGTGCGTTGGGGTGGGGAGACTGGGAGACCAGATATCTGGGTTCCATCCCAGCTCTGGGAGGGAGGGGAGGATGATGGGTTAGAAGAGTGGGGCCGGAAGCCTGGATGCCTGGGTAGTCTCCAGTGTTGGGAAGGGAACTTGGGTGAGGCCTTGGGGACCATTGCAGCTGAAGTGAAATGACTTGCAGAAGGGACTCAACTTTGGATGCAGAAGCATTTGCTTTATTGTTATGGATCTCTCACCATCCTGGGGGGGTCAGGAGACATCTCCTGATCCTCCTGCAGCCCCAGTACAGCACAGGAATCCAAATCCATATCCAGATCAATGCAGAACACAGGAATCAGCTTGTATCTCTGCTGCTATGATTGACGGTGCTCATTCAGCATGTGATTGGTGTGGGGAGGAGGGAGGTAGGAAAGCAAGTGGCATAGCAAGCAGTCATTGGCAATTCCAGTTTCGTTACTGTATCATGAATTGCCAGGAGTGTCCAGTCCTTGCCCTGGGAGAAAGATGGCAAGTAGCAGTGAGCACAGGTGATCTGATGGGAACCATCCCCTTGTCCCCAGTGATGCCTTCCCCTCCTTCCTGACCAACCCCTCTTGCCACTGCTGGTGTTCAGACACAGCAGTGTGCAGGGTGAACCGAGCTCCATGTACAGCACCGTCTTGAGGGGACTGGATGAAGAAGAGGGCGTACATATCCAGGAAAAGTCCCTGTGGAAACTAAACACAAAGCACCCTTTGTTTCATCAGCAGGTGAAAGGACAGCATGATGGTGCATGTCTTGGCCAGTACTCAGTTCCTTCCAGAACTGATATGCAGGAAGCCCAGAAGCCCGTGTTTTCCCACTGACTTCCCAAGGCCTGGCATGAGACACAGGCAGCTGAAAATCTCTGGGAGGAGATTGTCTAGGGAACCAGGAATGAGGAATGAGGAATGTATAGGGCCCATCATACAACATGGTGATGAGGACATGCTGTAGGCCTAGTCTCTCTGATCTGGATGGACCACCCCAATTGGTATGTCAGAGGCCCATACCCAGATGGAGCCTGTGGGTGGCCAGTAGGGGGTGATCCTGCATTGAGCCACCCACCTCATTGCACCCAACCATTTTCCAGGCTCCAAGTGCCTCCCTGAGGGCGCCTCACGTCTGGCTGACCCCTTTCCTAGAGAACACCCACTAACCTGGGGGTTCCACTGCCACCACCCAGGGCTCTGGACTGATTCTGGCTCTGCACACCCTGGGAAACACAGGGCTACTAGCCCTCAAGGGTACTTGATTCACTTCAAGAAGTTGAGAGGCTTCCCTCAGTCAGAAGCACAAGTAGTGGTCTCCTTTAGTCAGCTGAACCAAGGGGACCCCAAGGAATAACCTAGACCCACTTCCAGTGAGTCTCCCACACTAGCTACAAAGTAGAACTTTATTGATACAAGGGGTAGGGTTTGCAATAGGGTACAGGGTACAGCAATATCAGAGAAATCCCACAGAGCAAGCTGGCATGGCTGGGTAGCCTGTTGTCATTCATCTCAGTTACTGCAAGCTATTTATCTAGTTAGGTCTCAGGTAGCTTACTCATAAGTATCCTCCAGAGGCGGGTGGAGATTCCCTACGGAGGCCGGCAGTTCCTTGATCATAAGTTTTGAGAGAGAGAGCAAGTTTCAGGTGGCCCAGCTCTTCTCTCTCTCTGAGTCTTCCTCATGGCTGCTGCCCCCTCCTCCTGGGCAGTCCTTAACTTATATTGCCCTTGTGACCTCATTTACCTGGTCCAATGGAGGCCAGCACCTGTTGGCAGTCAGCCAGCCAATTTGAAATCAGTCACTAGTTGTTGGGCAGACTGGCAGTATCTAGCTGCACAGGGAGCAAGCCCCTCACCCAGGTATGTTATGCCAGTCATACAGGCAGAGGGAGCAGGTTTCCCCCTCCCTCAGGAATGAATACTGCTCAGGGTATCTAAAGAGATAGGGTAAAGTGTGTACCCTGTGCAGGGCCCATCTTAACCAAATTGTCACAAAGCAGACTTTATGGGGAGAAAACAAGGTGACCTTCTGCCACAAAGCCTCTGGTTCCAGCCTCCACACAGATGTAACCCTTGTCTCCAGGCTGTGGAGGCTACCTGGCATGTCTGCTGGGGGCTGGGATATGGGGTTCAAGCACTCCCACTTGTGGGATGTGCTTGCTAGTGGAGACTCGGGAAGGCTGGGTGAGGGAGCTCCAGGAAAAGGTGAGCAGACTGACAACCTTCCGGGAACATGAGGCGGATATCAACACTTACTAGCAGGCAATACTCCACGAGAAGGATGCGATGGAAAGCAGGCAGAAGAGCGGGATTGACCAACCTGCCCCATCCTATGCTGCATGGAAACTGGTCACATCAGGACCAAAGCCATGACATGCATCAGTTGCTCCAACAATAGCACTGCACAACAAGTACATAGCCTTCACACAATCAATGGAGGAGATGTCCATGTCCTCCACACCAAAGCAGGACAGGAACAGCTGCCCTCAGCAAGGAAGCAGTGGAGAGTGCATGTGATAGGAGATTCCTTGCTGTGGGGAAGAAAAGGTGCCATTTTTTTGCCCAGACCTTTTTGCTTGAGAGGTCTTCTGCTTTCCAGGTGCCAGGATCTAAGATGCAGTGGTAAGGATCCCAAAGCTGGTCCATCCTACAGACCACTACCCCATGCTCCTTGTCTATATGGGCACCAATGATACAGTGAGAAATAACCCATGGAGAATCATGAGAGTACAAACGCATGAGGGAAAAGCTCAAGGAACTAGAAGCACAAGTTGTCTTCTCCTGCATTCTCCGAGTTAGAGGAGGCTGTGGTCATTGGAGGGAGGAGTGCATAGAGGAAGTCAACCAAAGTCTTCAGACAGGGTGCCTCCATGTTGTTCTTGGATTCCATGACGTTGGCGTGCAGTTCAACAGCACAGGTCTGCATGCTCAAGACTGTATTCACCTCATAAGCAGAGGAAAGAATCTTTTCTCTATGCAAATCACTGACTTGCTGAGGAGGGCTTTAAACTAGGCATGTCCAAGACAGAGACAGTAGATTTCACTGCTGTACACAAATCCTCTGATGAACATGATGCAAGGGAGGACTTTCATGTAGGGGACATCCAGATGAGTACTAATGTCCTGAGGCACTTGTCACATGACAGAAAACCTGAGAAAACTAGTGGTGAACTCTGGTGGCTTTATGGGAACTCCAGATGCATGGGCAAAAAACAGGATGGATTGGTACTCCTGGCACAGTAGGAATATGACTTCACTGGCCTGATGGAGACCTTGTGGGATGATTCATATGACTGTACAATGGACATTGAGGGTTATAAGACCTATAGGGAAGATTAGGTTAGAAAGGAGGGAGGAGGTGTGTCTTTCTAGGTGAAAGAGTGGTACGCCTCTCTGCAGGTCACATTTGACTGCAAAGGAGAGGTCCCTTGAGAGCCTCTGGGTGAAGATATAGGGGGGCTCAGGAGAAGGATACCTGATGGTAGGAGTCTAGTATAGATGTTCCTACCAAGCAGAGGACAGAGATCAGGCATTATCCAGGGACCTGACAGAGGTAGTACTCACCAAAGACCTGACTGTCATGAGTGACTTCAAGTACCCTGACATCTGTTGCGAAGACCATTCAGCCAGCTTCAGCAGATCAACATACTTCCTGGCAGCTAATGGTGACCTGTTCTTGACACAGGATGTGGAAGGACTGACTGGGATAAAGCCAGTCTAGACTTAGTGCTGACCAAAGGGTAATTGGCCTGAAGATTAGGGGTCCTCTGGGTGACAGTGACCATGACCTCATTAGATTCACCATTCACCATAAGGCTGAGACTTGAGAAAGTAGAACAGAAGTCTAGTTGGAAACGTCCCCCATGACCACCAACTGGGTGACTTGGGAGTTCAGGATCGGTGGAGCTTCCTTAAGGGGGCAATTCTCAAGTGCTCAAAAACAAACTATCCCTGTGCCATCAAAATGAGAGAAAAGGTCCAAGAGATCCTCTTGGTTCCACGGGGACGTCAGGGAACTTTTGAAAAAAAAAAAAAAAGAAGCATGTAAGTGTAACCCAGGTTGTACTCAGTTATGTACCCCTTCTCCAAACGATGGGAATGATAGCAGGTCTGGAGCACTGGAGAAGCATGGCTGGCTAGTGGGGCTGTGTGAAAAAGCACCATTCTGTTTTGCCTTGATTTTCGACTGTTTGATGGAACAGTGTTTCATCTCAAATTCACTTTGAGTTGAAACAACTGGTCCTTTTCATTCCATCAAAACAGAAAGGCTGCTTCAATGCTGTTTCAATCACAAGGGTGATCTAGCATGGGGACGGAAAAGCAGCCCAGCTGGGCTGCCTTCCTCCCTGGCGCGAAGTAGCTTATGAGACAGAGAAGCAGCCCAGTTGGGCTGTCACCTTCCCCCAACTCAATCTTGTGTGGGGCATGGGTGGGTAGCCCAGCTGGACTGCCTCACACCCCTGGCATGATCTAGTGCTGGGGACAGGAGAGCAACCAAGCTGGTCTGCCTTCTGCTTCCCATGCAATCTAGTGCAGAGCCCTGTTGGGCTGCCTCCTGTGCCCAGCATAATCTAGTGCCAAGGACCTGGACGCAGCCCAGCTGTGTTGCCTCTTACCCCAAGTCAGATCTAGTGTGGGGAACAGGAAAACACCCCAGCTGGGCTGCCTCCTGTCCTGTAATGCATCTTACACTGGGAATGGGAAGGCAGCAAAGTTGGACTGACTTCCCATCCCCAGACTATTGTCAAAATATTTTTACTTTCAAAATGTTTCGAGCATCCTTGTTTTGTTTTGAGGCTATTTTGAGGGTCTTTGTTGAAGAGAACATTGGAACTATGGGCAGTATATGTACAAATATATGCAAATACTCCATATACACAGGTCACAGGTGAGGGTTCAAGTAGTCAGAAAATATAGTCACAATAAATGTTAGGCAGTCTTACACTGTAATAGGGTGCAGAGCTTACAATGCTTGTGGCACAGAGTTCAGAGCATAAAGAAGGAAAACTAATATGCTATAATACAACTGTATCTATGCCCCAGGAAAATTGTGGGGACCCAGCTGAGATGAGGGAAGTGGGGATTCCTAGATACTGCAGCTGCCCCTTTAAGCAACTTGAGTACCCAGCTGCCAGAGCTTCCTCCAGATGATGGGAACAGCTATGGGCACTAAAATGGCCCCACAGTATGCCAACCTTTTTATGAGCCACCTGGAAGAAGACTTCCTCAAGAACTGTGCCACTAAACCCTTGCTATACTTCAAGATATATCTATGACATCTGCATCATGTGGACTTCAAACCTGCAATCTCTGATAGAGTTCCATCAGAAATCCAACAATCACCATCCCTCCATCCGACTTTCTTTAGACTACTCCAGCACCAACATCTCCTTTTTAGACACGATGATCAGTATCCAGAATGATAAAATACAGACCACAGCATACAAGAAACCCACAAACCAACATACATATCTGCTCAGAACCAGCAATCACCGTAAACACACCAAAAAAGCTGTGCTATGCAGCCAAGCCCTCAGATGCCACCGCATTAGCACTGAAGAGAACACCTGGGATCGCCACCTCGCCAATCTTAAAAAGGCTTTCACCCAGCAAGGACACTGCTCCAGAGAGATAGACTGCGTGTTTGAAAGAGACACCCAAAATCCTCAAACAATTGCAACCCATACTAGACAGAGACCCTATTCTTAAAAAGATCTTCCCAGAGCCACCCATCCTAGCCTTCAAACAAGCACCAAACTTGCTAAGTGCGTCACCAGAAGCAAACTTCCTCAAGCCCAGAACACACCAAAAGGATCCAGACTGTGCCAAGACAAGAAATGCAAAACCTGCCAACACGTCTCCACCACCCCGACTAGTACTACACCCCACACCAGAGCCATCAGCATTCCTGGATTGTACAGCTGCACCTCCAGAAATGTTATAGACCTCATTCAATGCACCAAATGCCTGAGGGAAAATACATAGGCAAGACTAAACAATGACTGCACACTAGAACGAACACACACTGGAAATCTATCAAAGATAGAAATACCCAGTTCCCGGTGGGGGCACATTTCACACAAGAAAACCACTTTCTCTCCAATCTCTCAGTCCTGATCCTCAAAGGAAACTTACAAAACACTTCCCAGAGACGAGCCCATGAACTGCACTTCATCAACCTCCTGCATACTAAAATTCATGGATTAAATATAGACATTGGATTTATGATGCATTATATCCTGCCTGACAGCTGACTCCCTGGGTATCTCTTCACTTCCATCCCCGTTCTCTCTCTTCCCCTCTCCCTCAGCCTGTCTCCCCCCCATTGACTCCTCAATCTACAGTTTCACTAGCTACCTGTCTTGTATACATACCAGCCCAGATGCTGGCTTCTTTACTTTTTTGTTCCATCCAGGAGAGCACACACCAACTGATGAAAGTTCCTTAGCCTGGCAAAGGGTTTTTGAACCCAAAAGCTTGCTTAATAATTGTTTTCCAACTATTCGTAGTATCATAGTATCTAGGGTCAGAAGGGGCCTAGAGCAGGCCATCTAGTCTGACCCCCCACCAGTGGCAGGAACGAGTGCCAGGGTCACAGGACCCC
>JAGPOW010000274.1:22118-34193 GCA_030014935.1 Caiman crocodilus | reverse complement strand
CCCGGTGCTCTTTCCTGCCAAGGCAGGGGGTCGGACTAGATGATCTGCCCAGGTCCCTTCCGACTCTAGACACTATGAAACTATGAAACTATGAAACCTACTTTGAACACCTTCAAAAGCAAACTGGATACTTATCTTGCTGGGATCCTATGACCCCAGCTGACTTCCTGCCCTTTGGGCAGGGGGCTGGACTTGATGATCTTCCAAGGTCCCTTGCAGCCCTAATGTCTATGAAATCTATGAAATCTATGAAATTATGCTGGGCATGAGAGGCAGCTCAACTGGGCTAATTCCCAGTCCTCCACACTAGATCATGCTGGAGGTGGAAGGCAGGGGGGTAGTTTCTTTTTGAGCAGTTGAGAATTGTCCCCTTAAAGAAGCTCCACTGATCCTGAACTCCCAAGTCAGCCACCTGGTGGTCACCTGGGGGACATTCTAACTAGACTTCTGTTCTACTGGCTAAAGTCCCAGCCTTCGGTGGATGGCGAATCCAATCAAGTCATGGCCACTGTCACCCAGAGGACCTCCAATCTTCAGGTTACCTACACTTTGGTCAGCACTAAGTCTAGATTTGCTTTACTAGTAGTCAGTCCTTCCACAGCCTGTGTCAAGAACAGGTCACCAATAGCTGCCAGGATGTATGTTGACCTGCTGGAGTTGGCTGAATGGTCTTCCCAAGAGCTGTCAGGGTACTTGAAGTCACTCATGACAATCAGGTCTTTGGTGCTGGCTGCCTCCATCAGTTCCCTGGACAATGCCTGATCATCCTCCTCTTCTTGGTAGGAAGACCTATACTAGACTCCTACCACCAGGTCTCCCTCTCCTGAGCCCCCTTGTATCTTCAGCCAAAGGCTCTCAAGGGGCCTCTCCCTGCTATCAAATGTGACCTGCAGGGAGGGGTACCAGTCTTTCACCTAGAAGGACTCAGCTCCTCCCTTCTTCCCAACCCAATCCTTCCTACAGGGCTTATAACCCTCAATGTCCACTGCCCAGTCATATATATCATCCCACAAGGTCTCTGTTAGCCCAATCAGGTCAAATTCCTCCTGTGGCAGAAGGAATGCCAGTCCATCCTGTTTGTTGCCCATGCTTCTGGAGTTCCCATAAAGCCACCTGAGTTCACCCCTAGTTGCCTCAGGTTTTGTGTCACATCGCAAGAGCCTCAGGACATTAGTACTCATCTGGATGTCCCATACATGAAAGTCATACCTCGGGTCATGTTTACCAGAGGATTTGTGTACAGAAGTAAAATATACTCTCTCTCCCCTGGACATACCTAATTTAAATCCCTCCTCAGCAAGTCGGTGATTCTCCTGGAGAAGAGCTTCTTCCCTCTGCTTATGAGGTGAACACCAACTCAACCATGTAGACCAGTGCTGTTGAACTGCATGCCAAGGTCGTGGAATCAAAAAACAACATGGCAGCACTATGTCTGAAGCCTTTGGTTGACTTCCTCCATGCACTCCTCCTTCCAATGACCACAGTCTCTAACAGCAGGGGGCAACAAATATGGTGAGGGGGCTGGGGGACATGATTTGTATGTAAACACTGAGGGAACTGGGATTATTGATCCTGGAGAAGAGAAGACTGAGAGGGGATTTAATAGCAGCCTTCAACTACCTGAAGGTAGATTTGAAAGAGGATTCATAGATTCATAGATGTTAGGGTCAGAAGGGACCTCAATAGATCAAGTCCGACCCCCTGCATAGGCAGGAAAGAGTACTGGGTCTAGATGACTCCAGCTAGATGCATATCCAACCTCCTCTTGAAGACCCCCAGGGTAGGGGAGAGCACCACCTCCCTTGGGACCCCGTTCCAGACCTTGGCCACGCTAACTGTGAAGAAGTTCTTCCTCATGTCTGTCAGAGCTCAATGGTTAAAAGTGCCTTGGCACAGTGGAGTTCTTGGCACAATGGGAGCACCCGGTGCAGGGATTTCCCCTGCAGCAGGAAAGAGCCCTTTGTGCAAGAATCAGTTCTCGCCAAAGCTTATGCATATGTGGCAGCTGGCAATTGGCTCACTAGCCGTACAAAAGGCTTGGGAAGTTTCTGCCCAAGTCGGAGAACTCCGTGGGCTCATTGGAAGAGATCCCCACGTGTATCTCAGAGTGAACTTGGAGGCCTGATCAACCACCAACAACACCCTGTCGCCGAAATCCTGACGTACCCCATACTCTGCATGCTCGAACAACATTGATGTGCCACCCTGTTTTCTGCTTTTCTGTTTCTACTTGTTTCTGCAACTCTACGGAGTGTGCCTACACTGTATCCGACTTGTAAGTAAAGTTTTCTTTTTAAATTCAACCATCAAGCTTGCTGTGCCTAATTCCACTCCATTGGCGGCCCCATCAGGCCAATTTCTCAGCCCCCACATGGCGTCACGAACAGGATCCATACACGAGGAAGACGCGATGGAGTTGGAATTAGTTAAGAACTGCCCCCGCCTGGCGCAGCGAAAAATGCCACATGCTGAACGCCATGGAGTTAGGCACACACATCGCCTACCATCACGCGGGCAGAATGGGTAGAAGACTTGTGAGCAGTTACCTCTCACTCAAGGGAGAAGAGGGAACTGAGAAAGAGTGGAAAGTGTGTCTCCACCCCAGAGCGTTTGGATGTGTGATGGGGACCGAGCAGGTTCTATTTAGACCCCGAGAGGAAGAGGGCATTGAATCCTCCCCCAGGAAAGAGCCAGATGAGGAGACTAACACCCTCAGCTGGGAGTTTTGCTCTCTGAGTGCACTGCGTGCAAGAGAGTAAAGAGCCAGCGCTAATTGATTGAGATATGGTGCCTAAGCTGAGAGAATCAGAGCGTCTTTTATTGCTCTGCGGAGAAGTGGAGGTGGAAAGCCACTCCGCAATTAAGGGGACCAGCTCCAAACATGGAAAGGGGAAAATGCTGCAGGTGATATTCTACATGGTTACATCCCTAATGCAGGAGAAGGCGGAACTAGAAGCTCGACTGCATGCCATTCACACGGCTGAGCAAATAGCAGCTACAGAAAAAAGCCTAGGTCCCCCATCATCGCAAGATGGCGGCAAAACAGAGGGGAGGACCCCAAGAGGCTGGAGAAGGGTGGAGTGATCAGTGGGCGGGCAGAAGTAGTGACTCCACCCCCCGAAATGACATCGATCCCCACGAGCCCGCCTTCAGGCTATAGTAAGGAGGCAATGAGAAACATGCTGGGACCAAGTTCCCTGTCGGATGCAGAGACGACTCAGATGGCCACGCGCTTTGTGGCGACGAGAAGCTGAGTGATGGGTGCGCAGGGTGCGGCCTGCACCACTGTCAACGCCTATCACTCCAGGACCCGGACCGAATTGCAAGCCCTGTGCAAAAGGTCCAAGATGGGATTGGATGAGACCCTAGCTATATGGATGGGACGCCTGGACATGGAGTTTGGGTCTGACCTGGTGGACCGGGAAGAAGCAAGCTCTTTGACTAGACAGGCCTCCTGGAGCGGAGGGCACGCCACTGACATCAATATGGTAACGTGCAATGTTCACTGGCCCATTCCGCTTCCAGTGCTTTTCGCAGGTCAAGCTAGCCAGAGATCACATGCATGGCATGAAGGATGTCCATCGAAAGTTAGCGTGGAACAGATCTTGTTAGTGATCATTGGGATTTTCTACTGTATGTGGAATCCTACATTGCACGCACTGGGACTGGTACCGCCCCAGCAGCAAGGACCGTGGCCTCATCGCTAATTGCAAGATCCTGGAGCTGTTCCAATAATGCTAACTGGCATCGAGGCCTGCATTGAAGCGTACAGAGGAAAAGTTGTCATCGTCCTCCGAATCCTGCTGAATCCACTGGCTGGACAACCTTCAGGCAACCAACTACATCAACTCCTGCGACTGCAAGCTCTTGAGAAGCTGGACCAGAGAGAGTCCAGCGACCCAGAGCAGCATCGATTGTACGAGTCTAGCTTACAACGATCACAACCAACACAAGAATACCTGAGGAGCGGAACATGTTTGGATTTCTCCTGCGTTACTCTAGACTCTCAACAAAACCGTTGCGAATTGTGGGAGATAAGGGCCAATGGAATCTGGCATATGAGATAGGATTCCGATGTCCAGACGAACCAGATGATGAGTCATCCTGTGAAAATGATTAGTAGTTTTGTAATATAAGTTAACTAATCGTTCAGAGAGTTTCTTTCTCCACAGGTCTGAAGTCTAAAGTGTGTGCAAACCAGAACAAAGAGAGAAAGAATAGTCTGGGAGGCGAGGACTCGATGTGTGGCATAGTCATGACACCCACCAAGATCCTTGTAGTTGAACTCTTTACAATGAATCTGTTAATGTGTAGTTGTGTTCTGTTAGGTTATTGTTTAATCTGATCCCTGGAGAGCGAACTTACTTCGTTGTCCGCTTTTGTCTACACCTATTTGCCATGTGAACCCATCGGACGAAGCAATCTGGCCAACTCGCACGTGCTCTGGCTTCAACTGTGCTGTCAGCAAGGGGGCATGTCAGAGATCAATGGATGAAAGTGCCTTGGCATAATGGAGTTCTTGCCACAATGTGAGTACCTGGTGCAGGGATTTCCCCTGTAGTGGGAAAGAGCCCTTCGTGCAAGAATCAGTTCCCGCCAAAGCTTATGCACAAGTGGCTTATGCATATGTGGCTCGCAAGTACAAAAGGCTTGGGAAGTTTTCGCCCAAGTCGGAGAACTCCGCGTGCTCATTGGGAGAGATCCCCACGTGTATCTTGGAGTGAACTTGGAGGCCTGATCAACCACCAATGACTCCCCGTTGCCGAAATCCGGACGTATCCCGTATCCTGCATGCTCGAACAACATCGGTGTGCCACCCGTTTTTCTGCTTTCCTGTTTTTACTTGTTTCTGAAACTCTATGAAGTGTGCCTACACTGTAGCCCAGTTGTAAGTAAAGTTTTCTTTTTAAATTCAACCAACAAGCTTGCTGTGCCTAATTCTACTCCATTGGCAGCCCCATCTGGCCAATTTCTCAGCCCCCACAATGCTTGGTGAGTAAAGCCTCACCAGTTCCCTTCTGTGCCCCCGTGATGAACTTATAGGCAGCCACAAGGTCACCTCTCAACCTTCTCTTGCGGAGGCTGAAAAGGTCCAGGTGCTCTAGTCTTTCCTCATAGGGCTTGGCCTGCAAACTCATAACCATATGAACAGCCCTTCTCTGGAACCTCTCCAGAGTGGGTGGCGAATTGGATAGAAGATCGCACCCAGAGAGTCATGGTAGATGGGTCAGTTTCAACCTGGACGCCTGGCTTGGAAGAATGCGGGCAGTGGGGTCCCTCTTGAAGTACGGCGCCCAAAACTGCATGCAGTACTCCAACTGCGGTCTGACAAGCACCTGATATAGGGGAAGTTTCACCTCCTTGCCTCTGTTCGTCATGTGTCCGCTGATGCACGATAAAGTGCCATTAGCTTTACTGATTGCTTCGTCACACCGATGACTCATGTTCATCTTGGAGTCCACTAGGACTCCAAGATCCCTTTCCACTTCCGTGCCACCCAGCAGGTCATTCCCTAAGCAGTCGGTGAGCTGGACATTTTTCCTCCCTAGGTGCAGCACTTTGCATTTCTCTTTGTTGAATTGCCTTCTGTTCCTTTCTGCCCACTTGTCCAACCTGTACAGGTCTGCTTGCAGCTGTTCCCTGCCCTCCAGCATGTCCACTTCTCCCCACAGCTTTCTGTCATCCGCAAACTTGGACAGAGTACACTTCACTCCCTCATCCAAGTCACTGATAAAGACATTGAAGAGTATCGGTCCATATAGGACTGAGCCCTGCGGGACCCCACTGCCCACACCCTTTCCGGTCGATACTGACCCATCCACCACAACTCTCTGGGTGTGACCCTCTAGCCAATTCACCACCCACTGGACTGTGTAGTCATCCAAGTCACAGCCTCTTAACTTGTTCACCAGTTTGGGGTGGGATACCGTATCGAAGGCCTTCCTGAAGTCTAAGTATACGACATCAACCCCTACCCCTGCGTCCAGGCATTTCGTAACCTGGTCATAAAAAGAGACTAGATTAGTCAGGCATGATCTGCCTGCTATGAACCCATGCTGGTTTCCCCTCAGTGTAACTAAGCGTGCCGGGCTCTTGCAAATGTGAGCCTTGATAATTTTTTGAAAGACTTTGCCAAGGATGGAGGTGAGACTGACCGGCCTATAGTTGCCTAGGTCCTCCTTCCTCCGCTTCTTGAAAAGGGTGGACCACATTGGCCCTTTTCCAGTCCTCCGGGACTTGACCTGTGCTCCATGAGCGCTCATATATTCTTGCCAGTGGCTGTGCAATGACATCGGCCAGTGCCTTCAGCACCCTCGGATGGAGCTCATCCGGGCCTGCCGACTTAAAGGCATCCAGATCCTTCAAGTGAATCTGCACCATCTCAGGGTCTACGCATGGCAGTCTGGTGCCTTGCTGCTGCCTCTCTACACCCCCAGTGAAATCCTTGTCCTGCCCCTCACTTAGGAGCACTGAGGCAAAGAACTCTTTGAGAAGTTCAGCCTTGTCACCCCCTGTCCATCACCAATTGCTTCTGCCCATTTAGCAGGGGTCCTATTCTACCCCGGGCCTTCCTTTTACTCCCTATATATCTAAAAAACAATTTTTTGTTGTCCTTTACTTGGGATGCCATCCTCAGCTCCATGGTAGCTTTGGCCCATCTAACTGCCTCCCTACAAGCGTGAGCAGAGGAGGTATACTCCTCTTTGGTGATCTCTCCCTGTTTCCACTTTTTATGTGCTCCCCTTTTGGCCCATAGGCTGCTCTAGATTTCTCTGGTCAGCCAAGGAATTTCCTGGCCCCATTCCCTCTTTTTCCTTGCATCAGAATCATCTCTCTTTGTGCCTGAAGGTTCATTTCCTTAAGGCACAACCACCCTTCCTGAGCTCCCATCTCTTCAAAACTCCTACTCTGCAGTGCGTCCTTGACTAGTCACCCGAGTTCATTGAAATCAGCTTTCCTAAAGTCTAGCACTTTTACCCTACTAGTTACCTTACCCACTCAACGTCTTATGAAGAATTCTATTATTAGGTGATCGCTGTCCCCCAGATGGCCACCAATCTGTAGGTCCCCTACCATGTCATCCCCCATTGCCAATACCAGGTCCAGTAAGGCATTCCCCCTAGTGGGACCGTGTACCTCCTGTGTCATGTGGAGGTCCTGTACACAGGATAGGAACCTGCGTGAATGGTGGGACTTTGCTGTCTACGTCTCCCAGCAGATCTCTGGGTAGCTTAAGTCCCCCATGATTACCTCCTCTTTAGCTTTTATGGTCTCTGAGAGCTGCCTCAGGAGCCCCGAATCTAATTCTTCCCCTTGGTGCGGGGGTCTGTAGCAGACCCCTACCACCAAATCCCTTTCTCCTTGCCCCCCATGTAACCTAACCCACAATCCTCCTACTTCCTCATCCTTCGATTCCGTCTTGATGAGGGTTGATGTATATTGCTCATTGACATAGAGCAGAACCCCTCCCCCTTTTTTCCCCACCCTGTCCTTTCTGTACAGCCTACAACCCTCAATATGTACCACCCAGTCATGGGACAAATCCCACCATGTTTCAGATAGCCCTACTAAGTCATAGGTGTTTTCTGCAAGCAGGAGCGCTAGTTCATCCTGCTTGTTCCCCATGCTCCTAGCATCAGTGTATAGGCACTTGAGCCCTGTGACTGGTGCTTTTGCTGCCCCCCAGTTCCAAATCCCAACGGGCCCCTTATTTCTTACCTTCTTGTTGCTTGCCTGTGCTGTAGTGCTGGCTGCCCCATGGCTTGCAGGTTCCCAATGTTCCCCTTCTTCAGGCTGGGCTGTCCTTGTGGGTACCACATGGTTTGGTGGTCCACAGCTTCCCCCTCCCTCATCTTCCCCTCCCCCCAATGAGCCTAGTTTAAAGCCTGCCGGAGGAGATCCGCCAACCTAGAAGAAAACACACGCTTACCATTGGGGGACAAGTGAAGCCCAACCCGACTGAGCATGTCCCTCGTCGCAATGTGCAGGTCATTGTCCAGGAAGCCAAAGCCTGCCTCGAGACACCATTGTCCAAGCCGCCAGTTGATCTCTCTAATGCAGCTCTCATGCTGTCTTCCGCGTCCTTTCACTTTTAGGATGGAAGAGAATACCACCTGTAGGATGGAGCTGGACTGTTCTCGGTGGTGGGAGATGACCAAACAAGGAAAACTGGTCCCTACTTTCAGCAAGAAACCTTGAGGTTAGATATTAGGAAGAATTTTCTCACTCGCTATTAAAACACTGGATCAGGTTACCCAGAGAGGTAGTGGAAGATCCATTCTTGGGGATAATGTAGCTGGGGCTGGTCCTGCTTTGAACATGGGCTTAAACCAACTGTAACCCCCTGAAGCCCCTTTGAATCCTCATTTTCTATGATTGCATGATCTTCCCAGAGCAGGTATACAACCTACAAGTCCAGGACCTTGCCCCACACCCTCTTGCTGTCACCCCACAGACCCAGGTCCCCTTCCACAGCAGAATTCCCAGGTGTCTTGTCTGCCAGCCTGCTCCAAACCCAGTGCCTTGCCTTCTCCGAATCCCAGGGCCAGGAGCAAGATGGGATTGAAAACTACACGGTGCACCAGACGTAGCAGCAGTGCCATGGCCCCGGGTCTTGCAGCCCAGGAGAGACTGGACCAAATGCCCCCAAAACAAACCACTAACCTCATCAGCACATGCTCCACTACAGTCCCTGATGCTGTTAAGGAAGTGCTGCCTGGACACTTGGGTCTCCTTCTCACCATGGAGAAGAGGTAGGTAGTGTTTAGTATGGCTGAGGTTAAAGGATCTCACCCTAGGGAGAGTAATGGGGTCACAGGTGGTGGGCAGGAGTGCGTGCCGGGGCACCTGGGCTCTGTTCCTATTCTGGGAGGGGAGTGGGGGTCTGAGGGGTGCAAGCAGGGTGGTGGCCTGGATGCCTGGCCTCTACTCCAGGTCTGAATGGGGAGTGGGGTCTGAAATGTTGCAGCAGGTGGTGCAGGGAGCCCAGACACCTTGCTTGTAGTCAAGGTCTAGCAAAGGGGAGGGACGAAGGCCTGGGGAGGGGATGAGCCTGGAAGCCCCGGATCTGCTCCTTGCCTGGGAGCCCAGGAGCAAAAGGTGCTGGCAGCACTGGGAAGTGAATGGTGGGATAGGCTTTCTGCACCAATCTGAGCAGCACTGCGGGGCTCAGTGACAGAAGGAGTGGGGCCTGAGACCAGAGGTCTCATTCCGTGGCTGTGGTTTCAACCACCATGACATTGTTTCTAGGGCAGCCAATAGAAGGGTGCACAGCTAGATAACCGAGGCATCCTGGCATCCATCAGATCTCACCTACTTCCATCCCACACCAAGGATGTAACCCAGGTGTCCTGACTCCCAGCTCTGCCTGCTGTAACCCAGCTGGACCCACGACCCGCACAGATCCCAGGGGTCTGGGCTCCCAGCCTCCTCACATGATGCAGGTACCTAAATCCCAATCCTATGCAGTGGCAGGGAAGCCCATAGGTGCCCCCCAGGCCAGGCACAACACCGTCTCCACCTACCCATCGGGCAACCTAGATCCCCCACAGACAGGAGGCTGCCTGGGCCTAAGTCTGACTCAGCTTCTTGCCTCTGAGCCTGAGAGACGTCTTCCGCCACCGGCTCCTAATCAACAGCACCGGGCACTGGGTCTTAAGCAGCCATCGTGGACTCGTGTCCTGCCCCACCTGTGAGCACAGGGGGTCGGCAAACCTGATTTATCTGCAGAAGTCCTTACTGAGGCTGCTCCCCTCTTCCCAGAGCTGCAGAAAACCCCACTGTCTGAGTGCTCGGCACCCCTGCTCTCACCTACCAAACTCCACTTCCCTCCTGTAGCAGGGACAGACCCCAAGCGTCCTGGCTTCCAGCCCCACCTTCTCTCACCCCACACCCACTCCTCTCCCAGAGCGGGCATCAACCCAGGCGTCCCAGCTGCCAACCCATAGTGCTATAACTCTAAGACCTCACTGCCCTCCCACAGCCTGGAGAGACACCAGGCACAGAAGCTTCCAGCCCACACCCCTCCCAGACCCAGGGGCAGAAGCCAGCAGCTCTGCCCCTCCCCACCCATCTCACTCCTGGTGCTGGTTTCCCAATGGGCTGGTGGATGGGCAGACTGCTGATGTGGCCTTGCACCAAACTGCCACATCTTGCCATGTCTTCTGGTGTCCCCCAGCCTGTGGGTGACACTGCTTCATGAGGCCAAATCTTATCAGACCCACTTTGTTCCTGCACCAGACTCTTCCTTGCTTCATTGCCCACAAAAGGGAACACCCATGGCTGCTGAACCAGGACACAGGCCCTGATCAGCTTTTCTCAGCATCAACTCTGCACCAACAAAGGCTGCTAGTGAAGCCGAGGGGTGGGGCAAGGCAGGGGTTTATGGGTGGCTAAGTACATGCACGAGGTTGGAGGCTAGAGAATTTAGCCAAGAGCTACAAACCTGGCAGTAATAGGGCAGGCGTCAGGTGAGATGAGCCACACTGTGCATCCTCAAGCTGATTTACAGAGGAGACTGCTATCATGGTGTAGTGGACTGAGAGCAAGACTGTTACCAGATTTGCCCATCACTTTGGTGTGTGCTCATTTATTAAGGATATGTTGCTGGGGTCTGTGTAATTCTATCCACATGCTGCTTGTGTCATTTATGTTTCTATATGGAGCTGTTCCTCTCCCTTCTGCAAGGCCTCACCCCCAATGGAGCTATCTTGCGGGACTCCGGTTCAATGGGCTGGGCTTCAACTACCAAATCAATCAAACACATATACGCACATACACACACAGCTTAACAGGACACACCTGAGCTAGGCTGGGTTCTTTAGCATTGACAGGCTAACACCCTCATATGCCTTAAACTCACTTCATCAGAGAAGCAACACAATGCAGTCAGACACAAGCACACAGGTTAACAGAGCATATCTGAGTCAGGTCACACTATGCAGCATTGATAGGCTGACACCTTCATTTGCCTTGAACTCAGTTTATCCTTTATTTCAGCAGGATAGTAATAAATGCACTTAGACACACATACACAGGTGCTAACAGAGTATGTCTGAGCAAGCTGGGTCTGATCAGCACTTTCAGCTGATACCCTCACGAGTCTCAAAACTCAGCACGTCCCAATCTCTTGTCACAATGGTCCTAGTAGTAGCTCCCTTGATGAGCAGACCTCAATGTAGTTTGGGGCATTACAGGGATCTTTGGCTTAGGAAAAGGATACCTTGCTGCAGAGGAAATGTGGAGGTCAATGGGAAGGAAGATTAAATGAGGTTCAGAGAGAGAGTACAGCAAACACCTTGACCATAAAGGTGATGTATTACCAGGTATATGAACTTATGATGATACCCATAGTAATAGCCATACAAGAAAGAGACATAATTGGGTATTTGTGGAAGTCTATCTCAAGTTTGATTTGCCAAAGTCAGGTTTACAGAGCTGTGCCTGGAGCAAGAAAGTAAAACTCAAATTCCTGGAGTCAGCGAGAGAGAATGTGAACTGACAGAGCCCAGGGGAGCATCTTATTTCCAACAGGCCCAAAGAAAGCAAAGTGCCTTCAATCAGGGATGAGTTGTTGGCTGGCTTTCCGTCCGTGCCATATACCCACAGAGCATTTTTTTTTTCTCGTTGACTTCACGGGGCTCTGGCTGAGAGCCAAGAACTTGAAAGTCGCTGACAAAAGATTCTTTAAGTAATCAAGGATCTGGACTCCCACCCTAAACCCGAATGACCATACATCAGGAACAGAGAGTTGCTACCGCCCCCACCAGCACCGATTGCCTGGGGCCCAGGATCAATCCTGGTTGAAATTCATTCCTGGGAATGGGAGGGCAAGCAGCTCCACCCCGGCACCAACCTCCCTCTGACACTACTGCCCCTTCTCCCGCTCTCTTTCGCGCAGGCTGGACTCCGTGGACCTCGGGGCTT
Source organism: Caiman crocodilus (assembly GCA_030014935.1). Taxonomy (NCBI): domain Eukaryota; kingdom Metazoa; phylum Chordata; order Crocodylia; family Alligatoridae; genus Caiman; species Caiman crocodilus. The sequence goes on along the minus strand of JAGPOW010000274.1, from coordinate 22,268 downwards.
GGTGAGTATGACCAGCTCCAGCCAAGTTCTTTGCTCCAACCCTCCCAGGCACACTGTGTGGTATATTGAAAATCAAAAGAGCTAAAGTCAAGGAACCGACATAGAAACTCTTGTGAAGGGAAGTTGAGCTGCTTATGAAAGAGTCGTATT
>JAGPOW010000274.1:0-20064 GCA_030014935.1 Caiman crocodilus | reverse complement strand
GTTCATGCGGCACTGGACCTATCATTATGACACAACAGTACCGCTGGGTCTGGCTGATGTCTCGGGGCTTGAGATTAAGACCCAGCACCAGGTTCTGTGACAGGAGGGAAAACAGAGGAAACAAATATAACCTGAAAGAAATGAATTGGATATGTATTCAGTAGAGAGATGCTAAGCTAAGCTAAACTAAACTAAGCTAAACTATATCCTATCCAATCCTTTCTAACAGCAAAAAGTACCAGGCCATTGACTAGGAAGGAAGCCGGGAGCTGCAGTGCCTTTCAGACGCTCTCGCTCAGGAAGAAACAGTTCAGCAAAAGGACAGAGAAGCCTACAGACAGAGGCTTTTATACTGTTTCTATGTCCCTCCCCCAGACACTGTGATTGGACTGGCACTCTGAAAGAAATCATGGGGTCAGACTTGATGATCTGCTCAAAAGCAAGCTGCTCATCCCATACTGTGGAATGCGGGTGGTAGATGGCTCCCTCCATTCCTCTCGGGAGGGAGTCATCCACCGCAAAGACCCAAAGTCTTCTCCTCTGGCTGCCTGGTTGTTCCTCTCCCTGCCTGATGGCGGCTGTGGATGTGGCCTCTGTTGCTGCAGTCTCTCCCAGTGATGCCAGGGCCCCCAGGGCAGTGTTCCCCAGCTGCACTGGGGGAGTCGATGCAGTGGTGCGGTGTCTAGTTCTGCAATGCCTAGATCTGGAAGTGACCATCTTGCATCCTTCTGCATCAGGACTCTCCTGTTTTGCTATGTTGTGACAGGTGCAGTCCTGCAGAGAATGGAAGTATCCATCAATCTCTTCCTCAACCACCCTGATCACCTACAGCTTGCTGGCCTCTGCCTGGAGTTCCCTCACCTGGCAGTGCAGAGCCTCAAGCTGGGCACACATGGGATCAGTGAGGGACTCCTGGTTCCTCCCCCATCCCCGGGCCCTGGAGCTCCCACCAGGCAGCCCCACAGGCAAGGGATGCCACTGACCCATCCAAAGGCCCAAGCTCAGTGCAAGCCACACAGGAGCCTCAAAAAGGAGGCAATACTGAGACAGGGTCCCCGGCTGCACTCTGTGTCCCACCCTCACAGTAGCAGCCCTCCTCATTCACTTACGTGAAGTCTCTGTCAGGGGCACCTGACGCATGGAGTCTCAGGACCCTTTTGCCTCCTCATCTCTGTAAACTCCCAAGCAAATTCTGGCACATCCCTGAAGAGCACACCTGTTTGTAGGGCCTGTTCATGCCACTCAGGAGCCTGGCTCCTGCCTGGCGCAGCTAAATATGAATGCAGGGGAAAAAATCCCATTCCTGATTTCCTACAGGTGGCTCAGTTCCTCTAAAGGAATCCATTTCTAAGCTCTTGGAGGAGAAAAGGGTGATTAGGAACAGTCAGCATGGATTCACCAAGGGCAAAGTCATGCCTGACCAACCTGATTGCCTTCTATGACGAGGTGACTGTCTCTGTGGATGCAGGAAGACCAGTAGATGTGGTATACCTTCATTTTAGCAAAGTTTCTCACAGGCAAACTGAGGAAGTACATGCTGGATGAATGGACTGGAAGGTGGATAGAAAACTGGCTGGAGCATCAGGCTTAGAAGGTAATAGTCACTGGCTCCATGGCAGCTGATCTTATGAGGAGAGCCCCAGGGGTCATTTCTGGGGCCAGTATCCTTGAATGTCTTTATCAATGACCTGGAAGATCACAGAATCATAGAATAAAAGGACTGGAAGGGACCTATAAAATCATCCAGTCCCGGTCCCCTGTCATGGGACTCAAATGAGCATAGTGAGGTACTTGTTCAGCCTCCTCTTGAACACCTCCAGGGATGGTGACTGCTGGGAGCATTTTCCAGACTCTAGATACCCTAGTGAGCAAGAAGTTTTTCCTAACATCCAACCTAAATCTTTTCTCAATTAGCTTGTGCCTCTCTGACAGATCCGCCCTGGAGGCACCTTCCTGAAGCATTGCTCCCCTAGATCTTAGTGTTCACCCTTGATATACTTGTAGGAGGCATTCAAGTCACCTCTCAATCTTCTCTTGCTGAGACTGAACAAACCCAGTTCCCAGGGGCTGTCCTCATAGGGCCCATCCTCCAGTCCCCTGATCATACAGCCCCTATATACCCGGAACAATGCCATGCTGGTTGCCTTCTTAATACTGCACCAGTTACAAGCTTGTGGTTGATGGGATTCTTAACCAGTTTTTCAAAGATTTTCCTCAGGCCTGAGGTCAGGCTGACCAGTCTCTGGTTTGCAGGGGTGTCCCTCTTCCCTTTCTTATATATGGGTACCACATTAGCCCTCTCCCAGTGGTTCAGGACTACTCCTGAGTTCCATGACTCTTCCAACAACTTTGCCAGAGGCACCACTATGAGGTCAGCCCGTTCTCTCAGGGCTCTCAGGTGCGGGTCATATGGCCCAGCAGACTTGAACACATCCAAATGTTCTAAGAGTACCCTCACCTGTTCGGGTGATTTCATGTGGGCTCTTGTCTTCTCCATATTCCCTGGGTCCCTGAACAGGTGAATAGATCCCATCTGATTTCAGGAACATGGATGTGAAGTAAGCATTTAGGAGCTCAGTGTTTCCAGTGCGCAGTCAGTGCAAGGAGGGTCCCAGGGCAGACCAAGACCCTGGAGCAGCACAATGAGGCTCAGGTCCCCAACCCTGCACCAAGAGGCAAGGTAAGCATTGCAAAGGTTGGTGCATGGACGGTCCAGGAGTGAACTGAGACCCTGGAACTTTACATGCCAGATTATGTCTTCCACCCTGGCAGGAGGCGAGGCACACAATATACAGGATATTGTATGGAGGGGCAAGAGACACATACAGTGCATGGGGCACAGGACAGGGCTGAGAGCAGGCTGACAGTTGGGAGAACCCTGAAGCAGCTGAGGGCCCTTGGGAGAAGAAGGAAATGGCTCACCCAGGTGATAGTCATCAATCCCTGAAGGAGTTGTGAGTTTCCCAGGAAGGGATTTGCACAGGGGAGGTGGGTTGTTTTCCCCTGGCACCTGGGTACTTAAGTTGCTTAAAGGGGCAGCTGGGGTATCAGGGAATCCCCACTTCTCTCCTCTTAGCTGTGCCCCCCCATTTTCCTGGGGCATTAATACTCTTGTATTATAGCTTATTACTTTTCCTACCGTACCCCCTGATCTCTATTCCCCAAGCATTGTAAACTCTGAGCCTTATTAGAGTGAAAGGCTGTCTAATATTTACTGTGACTACATTTTCTGACTGCTTGAATCCTCAAATGTGTATATAGAGTATTTGAACAGATTTGTACATATACTGCCTATAGTTCCTATGTTCTCTGTATATATGATATATTTTACCTTTTTTTCTCTTATTAAATTGTATACAGTTAAACCTCAGTTAGTGCCCTGGCTCTGCTCTGTAGGGGCATTGAGTTTCCATCAGCAAGCACATCCCACAAGTGGGAGTGCTCCAACCCCAGATCGCAGCCTCCAGCAGACACGCCAGACAACCTCCACAGCCTGAAGACAAGGGTAAAATCTGTGTGAGGGCTGGGACCATAGGCTCCGTCTGTGTAAATACCTCTGAAGTACCAATTGCAGGTGATCTATCCAGATCAGGGAGCCTAAGGCTATGACGTGTGGTCAATACTGGCAGGCCTTTGGCTCCTTATGTGTTTGTTTGAGTAAGAGACCAGGTGAGTATAATTACCACCATGTGGTCCTCACCCATGGACAACTGGTGCCTCCTGAGTCTGGGGGATTACCCACAGATGCCGCCAGCAGTGGTGGGGGTACAGCTGATGAGTCCCTGCAGATGCTCCTGCCAGCAACAGTGGCAGCCCTGTCAGGGGTGGTTGTGCCCTCCACATTGTACCCCCTACATGTTGCCTATGTCCTCACCCATAGCTGTTGCTGTTCCTTTGGCCTAGTAAAGAGGCACAAGTAATTGCCTACATGGGGATCCCCTGGCTTCCCAAGGTCTGGGGGGACTCCCTTGATTCCCAGGTCCATCTCTGGAGGCTAGTCCCTAGTCCCTCTATGCCAAGTTCCAACCTTGGAGGTTTATCCCATGGCATTGTGTGGGGTTAGATTGGCTGCCCAGGGGTGCAACAGGCACAGGGTGTCTTGTGATCTCTGCTGGGGGGCAAGTGAAGGCTGAACATGACTTCTGGTGGCCCCTCCACAAACCTTCCCATCAAACTCCCAGCAAACTTGTGCACCTGGCCCAGAGCATGTCTGTTTATGTGCTCTGCTCAAGCAGCTCCTTGGTATAGCAGGTAAACTGAGTTATGCTAGGGCATTTAGCCATAGTGCAGGCTTTCCTAGAACTAAGTACCAGATTCAAGAGAGTGCATGCTGTGGCCCTGGGAGATGCGAGTGCTGCGGTTGGGCCCTAGGGAGCAAGGGACAACAGCTTCCCTAGAGCAATGTGGCTGTCACAGTGCTAGGGGAGTGGTGCACCACATACGGGACACTTGGCACACAGCCATGCGATTGGACTATTTGAGGTTGAGGGACTAAGGGATTGGACAATTGAGGGATTGGACAATTTGAGGTTGAGGGACAATTTGAGGTTGAGGAAACTTTTGGAGGGACTAGATATGTTTAAATCCACAGGTCCTGATGATCTCCATCCCAGAGTGCTGAAGGAACTAGCAGGGTCATTGCGGGACGTCTGGCACACCTCTATGAGCACTCATGGCACTTGGGCAACATGCCAGAGGACTGGAAAAGGGCCAATGTTGTCCCCCATCCTCAAAAAAGGGAGGAAGAAGGACCCAGGAAACTATAGGCTCATGAGTCTTACCTCAGTCCTGGGAAGCTTTTCGAAAGAATTATCCTGGCACATGTCCACGAGGGGTCAGCAGGGGAGGTTATGATTAGGGACAACCAGCATGGGCTCATTAGGGGCAGGTCTTGTCAAACCAACTTGGTGGCCTTCTATGACCAAATCACCAAGTCCTTGGATGCAGGTATCACAGTAGATATAGTCTTTCTGGACTTCAGGAAGGCCTTCAACACGGTCTCTCACCCATTCTCAATAAGAAACTATGAGACAGTGGTGCTGATGCCTACATGGTCAGATGGGTCACTAACTGGCTGGAGGGCTGCACACAGCAGGTGGTGGTGAACAGGTCTTATTTGACCTGCAGGGATGTGGGCAGTGGGGTCCCCCAGGGCTCAGTCCTCAGGCCTGCACTATTCAACATCTTCATCAGTGACTTGGATGAGGGGTTGGAAAGCACCCTGTTCAAATTCACAGATGACACTAAGATTTGAAGTGAAGTGGGTACGCTGGTAGGAAGAAACAGTCTGCAAGTGGATCTAGACAGGTTACAGGGGTGGGCCGACGTGAGCAGGATGGGTTCAACACTGATAAGGGTAATGCTCCTGGGGAGGAAGAACCAGCAGCACACCTACAGGTTGGGGAACTCCCTTCTCGTCAGTTTTGAGACCGAAAAGGATCTTGGTGTCATTATTGATGCAACAATGATCATGGGACAACAAAGTGGGGATGTGGTCAGGAAGGCCAACCACACCTTGTCATGCATCCAAAGATGCATCTCAAGGAGATCCAAGGAGGTGATTCTCCTCCCTATGCAACACTGGTCAGGCCACAGCTGCAGTACTGCATCCAGTTCTGGGTGCCGCACTTCAGGAGGGATGTGACCAATATAGAGAGGGGCCAGAGGAGGCCACCCGCATGATCAGAGGTCAGCAGGGCAGGTCCTACGAGGAGAGGCGGAGGGACCTGAACCTGTTCAGCCTCCAAAAGAGAGGGCTGAGAGGGGATCTAGTGACAGTCTACAAACTAGTCAGAGGGGACCAGCAGGCTTTGGGAGAGTCCCTGTTCCCGCGAGCACTGCCGGGAGTTTCAAGAAACAATGGACACAAGCTGGCAGAGGGTAGTTTCAGGGTAGACATTAGGAGGTGCTACTTCACTGTCAGGGCAGCTAGGACCTGGAACCAACTGTCAAGAGAAGTGGTGCTGGCTCCTACACTGGGGTTCTTTAAAAAAAGACTGGATAAACATCTGGCCGGGGTCATTTGAACCCAGTACTCTTTCCTGCTATGGCAGGGGTCGGGCTTGATCTCCTCAGGTCCCTTCCGACCCAACCAACTATGAAACTATGATTACTATAAAAGTTTATCTGATACCAAGTCAGACGAGGGGCTGTGTCAGTTCTTGGGAAGCTCTGGTGAAAGGAATCCTAGTAGCAACAATTGGCAAGCCAGGCAGGAGCCAGAGATTGATGGTATCAAACTAGGGACTACAGCTGATGGGCAAAGGTAATCTCGGGTTCGGAGGACAAGGGTAGTAACCTGGATCCTGGTTTCCCTCTTTGTTATCCATACCAGGGTGCTAGAGAAAGCTGGTTCTTGATCGGGTTAGGTCTGGGCAAGTTGATAAAGGTAAGTATTATGCCTGATTCTGTTGCCACTCTTACACAGCTGATGTCTGTAGCCCTGCAGCATTTGTGACCCTTGGCAAACATTAGAATTTGCTGGCCCTGATGCATGGATAAACTTTTGCAACTCCTGGTGTTGTTAGCCATGGCAGCTAAACCAAAAGTGTCTAAAAAAGAGAAAAAGGTGGCACTGATTCAGGGCCTATTGCAGGTGAACCAAGCCTTACATAAGGAGATCCAAGACTTACAAGGGATTGTAGAGGAACATAAGGTTAAGTCTGCCACCTTCACAGAACAGGAAAAAATTAGGTCAGCTGCCTTAATAGAGGAGGAAAGGGTTAAATCTGTTGCCTTAAAAGAGGAGGAGAAATCCACATCTGCAGCCTTGGTAAAGAAGAGGGAATTGGAAGTGCACAGGTTGTTACTATGCAGAATTTAAGCTTGCTTAGTTCCTGTCAGGAGGAGAAAGAAAGGAGGAAGGGAGCAGAAACAGAGCTACTTGCAGCCATACAGGAGACAAAAGAATGAAAAAGGAAAACAGAGGCGGCCCAGGGGGGGGTTCGTGCCCTTTTCGAGCAATCAAAGCAGGTTCAAAGGGCCGGTGAGATCACTCCAAGGGCCAGCAAGAGATTGTCCACCTGCAGGCTCAGCTGAAAGCTGAAGGCACTGGCTGACGTCATTGCACAGCCGTTGGCAGGGATATTTGAACACTCGTGGCACACGGGTCTGGTCCCGGAGGACTGGAAAAGGGCCAACGTGGTCCCCATTTTCAAGAAGGGGAGGAAGGAGGACCTGGGCAACTATAGGCTGGTCAGTCTCACCTCCATCCTTGGCAAAGTCATTAAAAAATTTTCAAGGCTCACATTTGCGAGAACCTGGCAGGAAAAATTATGCTGAGGGGAAACCAGCACAGGTTCGTAGGAGGTAGATCATGCCTGACTGATCTAGTCTTTTTTTATGACCAGGTTACAAAACACCTGGACGCAGGAGTAGGGATTGATGTCATTTACTTAGACTTCAGGAAGGCCTTCAACACGGTATCCCACCCCATACTGGTGAACAAGTTAAGAGGCTGTGACTTGGATGACTACATAGTCCGGTGGGTGGCCAATTGGCTAAAGGTTTGCACCCAGAGTGTCATGGTGGATGGGTCAGTATCGGCCTGGAAGGGTGTGGGCAGTGGTGTCCTGCAGGGCTCGGTCCTTGGTCCAATACTCTTCAATATTTTCATAAGGGACTTGGACGAGGGAGTGAAGTGTACTCTGTCCAAGTTTGTGGATGACACAAAACTGTGGGGAAAGTGGACATGCCGGAGGGCAGAGAACAGCTGCAAGCTGGGTGGCACAGAAGCGGAAAGGATCTTGGAGTGCTAGCAGACTCCAAGGTGAACATGAGTCGGCAGTGCGACGAAGCCATCAGAAAAGCCAATGGCACTTTATCGTGCATCAGCAGATGCATGACGAATAGATCCAAGGAGGTGATACTTCCCCTCTATCGGGTGCTGTGGACCTCTTCACCTTCTAGCTCAGCACACTGGTCAGCAGTTAGGACGGGTGTTGTTGGGCAACCGTGGACAGATCCTGCCACATCTGGCTTCAGTTTGCTTGGTAGGCCAAGGAGTCACAGTCCAGTGGCTCCATATCCTAGGTGAGATAGGTGCCATCAAAGCCTCGCTGCTACCTGCATGAGGCTGGGGTCTGGTGCCCTTGGACCCCAGGGTTGAAGCCAAGCTCTTGGCTCACATTATCACATCAGTGGCTGGCATGGAGAAGACTGGCTGGTGCTGGTGCTGGTGCTGGTGCTGGTGCTGGTGCTGGTGCTGGTGATGGGGCTGGTGCTGGGACTCCTGGCACACAAAAGTGGATACCCCTCTTCCACACCCTCTCGTCACATCACGAGTAGCTACACAGCTGGGGAGAGAGGCCTGCCCCAGCCAGGAACATTGATCCCCTGGAACTTCTCCATTTGGTTCCCCAGGTCTCTAACTACAGGAATCACCTGGTTGAGGAGGGCATCGCCAGTGCTAAGGGTCTTGGTGACCTTGAGGAAGGGCTTGTGACCACCAAGATCTGGGAGACGGTACCCCACTCAAGCTCTGTTCTGGGGGCCACTGATCCTGATATCCCCAAGCAAGGCCATCTCATGGATGGTCTTCTGTTGCTCCACCAGCCTTTTGAGCATCAGATATGGGGACTTCCACCAAGTATCCACATACTGCACGATTTTATTCTTCAGGATGCTCAGCTCTGCCTGTCTCTCCAACAGCATTGTGCCCCACGTGATACTGCAGTGGAAGTAGCCCGTCACCTTCCTGCATTTTGCACTCATATGGTTTATAGCAGTAGTGGTGGTGGTGCCATCACTGACAGCCCTGTGCCCATCCAAGGCATCCCTGGATATGAGGTGCAGCCTGTGTGCCACACAGTGGATGACAACAAAGTTGACATCATGGACGGCCTTGACCATAGGGGCCCCATTGTCAGTGACCATGAACCCACGGGTGAGCTCAGCCTGCTCAATGAGTCACCCCTGCGCCACGTCGTTTCTGGCCACCATGATCTCCCTTGCTGTGTGGGACTTGTGCAGCACCTCAGCTTGGAGGAGAGCCCACCAATGTCCTGACTGATTGCACCAGTGCTCTGTGAGGTAAAAGTAGGTGTGATTGCGACCCCAGCTGCTCCACATCTCAGAGCTGAACTGCAAGGCTACCTGAAGCCTTGCCTTGAACAGCTTCTCCCTCTAGTACACACTGCATGCCTCAGACAAGGAGGGCACACCCCACTTTCTGTCCAGCTTTCCCCCACTGTTCCAGGGTGGCCTGCCTGTGCTTTGGGGGACATGGGCTTTGGAGTGATTGGGGGACTTTCCTTTGGGCAAATTTGCATTGGTGCCAGGCACAGCAGGAAGAAGGGCAAGGGGGAGCTGCCTCCTGAGATGCAACCACATCACTGTGGTGGCAAAGAGTTTCACATCCTTACTCCAGCTGATCTGCCTTCTGCAGTGCTGACAGATAGAAAGCCTGGAATTATTTGCTACTTCAAAATCCTCCCACACTATGCTACTCACCTGCTCCTGGGTTGAAGGTGGGGATGCTGCCTTATGCCATTCCTCAGCAGGCAGAGGCACAACAGCAGGAGGAGCTGCCTCACCTGAGCCCCTTGCCTGAGCTTCGACAACCTCAACCTCCTCTGAGGTGCTGCTTTCCTGGGTCTAGGGGAGCTCTGAGGGGTGTGGAGCACAAACTCTGATTCCCCCCTGGTCCCCAGTACTGCTTGAGCCATGGGGCTCAGGTCCCCTGGTTCCAGCTCCAGCTCCTCCTCTGGCAGTGGGAGGCTCATACTGGGAGATGACATTGGAGGAGACAGTGATTCTGCTGCTGGCACCTATTTCTGGAGTTAGGGGAGGTGGTGCAGGGGCGGGGGTGTCAGGTACAGGTACTGCTCCCACCTCCTGGCTTCTACCTGCAGCAGAAGCCTCATGGGTGCTGGGGAAGAGAAGGTGTCTATGTTTGGGGCAGTAGTGGGGAGAGGGGGACTTTCAGCACAAGCTCTTTTCTTACGGGCCCTCCCTCCCCTGCCAGAAGACCTAGCACCTGCTTTTCCAATATGCTTCATATTCTCCTTTCCTGTGCTGCAGAAATTGTGCGTCTGTGTGTCACTCCTTTGGTGTTGTGTGTTTCCTTGTGCTGTGTTGCGTAAGTGCACTGGACTCTGCTTTGATTATTAATAACTATATAGGGTGTCTCCTTCTGTGATGTGCTGTTAATGTGAATGTGCATCTAATACTTTACTTCTTCTTCTTCTGCGCAGTAATGACATATCTCCTTCAAGACCCTGAGTTCTGTGTTAGTCTCAATCTGAATCTCCATCTGACTTCTGTGTTGCCTTCAGTCTCTATGTAAACTAACTATAATAATATTAATAACTATATATAATCTGACTCTGAACCTGTTCTATGAATACCTGACTTCTATGTGTGTGTGAGAGTGTTTGTGGGCTGTGTGCTTCTCTGCACAGTGATGAATCACGCTGCCAGGGAAAACACTGAGATTTCTTTTTTAAAAGTATTGCAAAAAGAACAACTATAAACTGAAAGAAATGAACTGGATAAGTATTAAGTAGAGAGATTCTGAGCTAAGCTAAGCTAAACTAAGCTAAGCTATATCCAGCCAATCCTTTCTAACAACAAAAAGTACCAGGCCACTGACTGGGAAGCAAGCCAGTAGCCACAGAGCCTTTGAGACACTGTAGCTCAGGCAGAAACAGCTCAGTAAAGGGACAGAATATCTGTGCAGAGGCTTCTATGGTGTTTCTATGTCCCTTCCCCAGACACTGTGATTGGAAGGGCACTCAGAGAGAAATCATGCTCAATGGCCAGCTAGACATGTCAATCCTTCCCCCACTGTTTCCCTTCCTCACTCCCCGCACTTCCTCCCTCCTCTAAATTTTGGTTTCTCCAGCAAGACTGGCCTTTGAATCTCCAAATTAGAAAATCTTTTCCAAAACGTCTCTAAATCAATTTAGAAATTTGAAAGCTTCTAGTGATTCAATTCTGATTCAGAGGTTTGGCCTCTGAATCAGTTCGAATCATCTCCAAATGAAATCGTGATCCAAAGCCTTGCACAGTCATAGTATCGGCTCTTTTGCCTTCGTTTAGATGTACTGGGTTGGTGCCCTTGTGTGCCTGCAGACTCAGGTGCTTGAGGAACTCCCTCCCTTCTTGGACTCCCAGCTCACCGATGTTATTACCCCTCAGTGACACTCTAACTAATCTGAGCTCGTTGAATTTAGCTACTTTTGCCCTGCTAGTTATCTTTCCCACTTGTCTCCCATCAGTGAATCCTACCAACTTCTGGTCACTGTCCCCTAGGTGACCTTGTCCCTGCAGATCCTACGTCAAGTCCCCATGAGAGCACTGCTGCACCCCCTGACAGGCCACTCTTCCCTCTTGGGCAAGGGCATGGGGGGCAGGCAGAAGCACTGGTGCCTCTGCTGTGGGAGCGCAGTGCTCAGGTCTGAATAATTGGACATGAGAGACCCCCTTCCCAGTAGGTATGATTGGCCACAGGGGCACTCCGCCCTTCCCCCAGTTGCTGACTGGTCACTGCGGGCCACATGACTCCCCTGGCTAATCACGCTATGGCAGGACACCTTCTGCACCTTCCTGAACAATGGGGCCGGGAGATGCCAGTCCAGATTCTTTGCAAGCTCATGTTCAAAATGACACTTGGATGGGCAACTTGTTAGCCACCATTTCTGAAACGCACCGACAGGTTGCAGCCACTCTGAGAGGATATTATGCCAAGATGGACAAACAATTGGGACCTGTATTAAAACCTGAAGAGGGCATGTGGGAGATCACATCAGATATTGAGCCTGGAAAACGTGGCGTACAGAAGATGCATTCGTTGGTGCTACTTTTGGAGGCCCCCCAAGTCCTTCTGATCAAGGCATCACCCAAAATCTCTGACAGCTTCATCCTGAACAAGATTCCAGCTTGTTTTCCTGTTAGGTTTTTAATTGATTTAGCATTTTTAATGTACATTTTTGTGAATGAAATGGAGTATAGAATAATATCTAGACTGTAAACTGACATTTCAAAAATATGTTAGTGTTATTAGCAAAAATTGGTTGTTTATATGTTTTTAGATTTGATGATTTTTACTGGAAAGTGTCAGGGCAATTACTGCATTATTTTAAACCATGCCAGGACCAGGCACTACTGTCTGGTCAAGATCAATTGGCAAAAAAGTGTGAATCCCTGAAAAAGTGAAAACTGTCAGGCTGGTCACCTCTTGCAACCCACACCCTGAATTTGGCTTTATATCCCCCTGTGATGGTCTTAGCTCTGGGAATCCTACTACCCACCACCCAGCGTGCGCTGATTTGCCAGATGTGAAACCTCTTGGCCAGGTTGGAAGCTAGAGCAGGGGAAGAAGAGATGAAGGCTCTCCTGCCAAACTCCCTGGAGAGTCACACAAGGCACGGCGGCCTGCTCGCGAGAAGATCCGAGGCTCAGATGCGGCAGCAACCTGCCTGCCTTGAGTTACATGTGAGAGGTCAACAAATGTCTTTGTGATGCCACCATATTTTGGGACGTCAAGGTGGGGGGCGGGGGGTGAAGTGGACAAACTGAGTAATACTAAGGCTTCTAGCCATAGTGCCAGCGTGGCACTAATGCCACCGTCTGTGTCTCTCTCCAGAGGTCTGTCCCTGTCAGCTTGGGACACTGGGGTTGAATTCCTGAGGGAGGGGGGATTTCCCTCCCTGCCTGTGTGACAATGGCCTGGTGCCGAGGCTGTGGTCCCTCTGGTCACCTGAGCGGGGGAGGAAAAAGCCTCTGCTCCTCTGCCCAGGTAACCAGTGATGCTTCTTCAATTGGTCGGCTAGTTGCCAACACTGCTGGCTTCTATTGGACTGGGCTGCTGAGGTCAGAAAGGCGATATAAGGGCCTGGTCCAAGAAGGAGGAGGAGAGAAGCCGTTTTACCAGCATGGCCCAAATACCAGGACACAAGGAGAGAGTCTGATCCAACTGAAATGCATTTCCTCTGGAAATCTCCGAGCCAGATCTCTACCATCTTCTGGATGATACTCATAAGTGTTTCTGGAGAGCTCGTCAGCTCCCAGTGATGCATTTGCATATCAAACGGTGACCTCAGCCAGACGGTTTTGCTCAATGGTAATCCCTTGATAGTGCTCTACCTCTTACACCCTATTCTAACCCAATGAAGGTCTCCTTTGTGACTGGTGTAGGAGACTTACTGAGGGGTGGGTTTAATTATGCCTAGGAGGCCCCTTAGGTCTGTGGACTAAGGGAGATGTCATAGGCGGGGTCCTGTAGGAGTGCCGTGATCTCCTTAAGGCTCCTTCCCGTGCCAAGTTGGCCCAAGGGCACGCTCAGTTTCTCTCCCACCACGTCTTTGATGTTTAAATATGTTAGGGAGGCTACCTTTTCTGCCCCCCTTGGTCACATCTTGCTGTAGTCTCTGCCCTGTGGACTCCCAGACCCCTCGGGGGTCCTGCTCTACAAATGGGTGCTTCCGTGGCACCCTAGCTTTAGGGGCTATGTGTGGCTCCTACCACCCCAATACCACACCCCAAGCCTCGCAGATGTACTGGACGTTATTCTGTCCCTCTCTCTGGTGTTCTTCTCTGTAATGCTGCCCTCCTCCAGGGCTCTTCTACCAAGCTGCCCTCTCTTAGTAGTGCTGCCCTCTCTACTGGGGCTCCTCGGTAACGCCGCCCCTCTCTCGGGGCTCCCCTATAATGCCGCCCCCTTCTCCTGGGTTCACCGCAATGCTACCCCCTTCTCTGGGGCTCACCACGCCCACACTGGCATGGAGCCCTTCTCCACAACCCCCCCTTCTCTGGGGCCTGTCACCCACCCCTCTCTGGGGCTGGGGTCTATGCACACCGAATGCTGTGACCTCACTGGCGCTGGGGTCCCCACTACAGTGAGTCCCCTCCTCCAACCCCTAACAGCCTCACCCAAACCACCGGTGATAAACAGCAACACAAAATACAAGCCAAAGGGCTATAACTTAAACAGAAGCCACCCGGCAATAACAGTGCTCAAGCCTACCAGGAAATACTCCATCTCTTCCAGGAGAGAGCGCCTTCCTCTTTGGCAGCTGGCAGGGAACAGCCTCTGGCCCCAGCCCCTCGGGAGCCAGGCCCTGCCCCTTCTGCTCAGATGACCTTCCGTGGTTGCCCCAGCAACCCACAGCTGGGCTCCTTATTCACTCACTGCTAGGGTCCCTTCCCTAGTAGTTTCTCCTCTTTAGGAGTAGGGCACCTCAGTGCTCTGTGACAGGAGACTATCCTTTTTGGCCCCCGACTTGGGGAGAAGCCCCAAGTGCTTGTACTGGGTCGAGTACCCGTAGGACTAATAGACCGGTGTTTCCCCAAGGACACAGAACCTAGAAGGTCCCCTCTCGGGGTGGTGGCAGCACGTTACCCCCAGACTCTGCAGTGGGGTTTGAAAGGGGGTCTGCCAGGACTTAGGTGCCCCTGGAGAGACGCATGGAGTCCAGAAGGTGGACGGGCATAGTGAGGTGGGAGGCTCAACGCAGGAGCTCCCCCTACTGGCCCGCCACACCCAGAACTAAGTACCAGCGAGTGCATGCTGTGGCCCTGGGAGATGCAAGTGCTGTGATTGTGCAGTAGGGAGCAAGGGACAAGAGCTTCCCTACAGGAATGTGGCTGGCACAGTGCCACAGGATTGATGCACCACATAGGGCATGCTTGGCACAGAGCCAAAGGATTAGACAATTTGGGATGGGGAAAATTACAACAGCGAGGGCCAAAAAAGGAACACGTGTGTCTGTGCTGCCCTACTGGGGAGACAGGAGCAACCTTGGACTTCTTGTTTGAAGAACAGGGGCTCCCACACACCCAGCGGAGGATCTGGGACCGCTACCACAAAAAAGTCACTGTTGTAACACCTAAGGAACCACTTGTTAGGTCATATTATGGGGAGGAGACCTGTAACAAATGTTAGGTATTACTATAAAAAGTTCACTTGATAACAAATTGGACAAGGGGACATGTCAGTCCTTTGGGGCATCTGGCAAAATAAAAATGAGTAGCACCAATTGGCAAGGCAGGCAGGAGCCAGAGACAGATTGAAGGTATCAATTTAGGGACTACAGCCAATGGACATAGGTAACCTCTATGGTTCAGGGGACAAGGGTGGCAACCTAGGATCCTGCCTTCCCTCTTTTGTTATCCACACTAGTGTGCTAGAAAGAGTTCATTCTTGATCAGTTTAGGTCTGGGCAAGTTGATAAAAGTAAGCATTATGCCTGATTCTGTTGCCGCTCTTACACAATCGATGCCTGTAGCCCTGCAGCAGTTGTGAAGGAACTGAAAACTGATAAGAAGGACCCTTGACCAACATTGAAATTTGATGGTCCTGATGCATGGGTAAACCTTTGCAACTCTTGGAGTTGTTAGCCATGACAGTTAAAACAAAACTGTTGAGGAAGGAGGAAAGGTGGCACTCATTCAGCGTCTATTGCAGATGAACCAAGCATTACATAAGCAGATCCAAGACTTACAACGGATTGTATTGGAAGAAAGTGTTCAGTCTGCCACCAAACAAAAGAGGAAAAACTTAAGTTTCCTGCCTTAATAGAGGAAGAAAGGCTTAAAGCTGTTTCCTTAATAGAGGAGGAGAAATCTAAGACTGCAGCCTTGCTAAAGGAGGTACAGAACTGGATGTGCACAAGTTCTTACCACCCACAATTTAAGCTTGCTTAGTTCTTGTCAGGAGCAGAAGGAAAGGAGGGAGGGAGCAGAAAGAGAGCTACTTGCAGCCATACAGGAGACAAAAGAATGGAAATGGAAGACAGAGGAGGCCCAGGGTGGGGTTCGCGCCCTTTTCGAGCAATCAAAGCAGGGTGCAAAGGGTCCCTGAGATCATTCCAAGGGCTAGTAGGAGATTGCCTCTGCTAAAAGCCAGCCCTGGGATTGCAGCTGCTCTTCACCTGAGGTGGCTGGCTTTGCTGAGGACGTCTCATCTATACCCACCCCTATATGACGATAACTTTTGTGTAAACATTAGGTGTGTGTACAGGAGGCAGGATTTAATGAAGATCATCGCAGAATTTAAATGCAGCCTTTTATTGGTGCAGTGCAGTTCTGTTTGCATGACATGGCCTTCCTGTTTGCACAAACAGCGCTTTCGAGTGAGTTAAGTCCCTGTGTGTCATTCCCTGCACATGTCAGCACAGGGAGTCCAATACCAGTTTACCCCCTAGAATGTCTTTCCCAATCCATTGGAGCAGGAGGTGCATGTGAGCCGCCCTGGCTCCCCCATCCACAGGCTCTCATTGGGCAGTCCTGACTGTCTGGGAGTCTCCCCTGGTCATGGTCATGGTCACGGTTGCCCCAAAATCCTCGTCACTCACACCCGCCTCTGCTCATTCAGTCTCGTCTCTCTCTCTCCATCAGTACCCGTTCACAAGAACCCCATCCCAGTCCCAAGAGACAAGCCATGCTGGTGAATCCTTCCCTCCTGTTCATTCCTCTCCATTCCCGTTCCAGCATGGACGTTTTCATTAATACAGCGGTGGGTGAAACATATCATAATATGATATAATTAATAACTTAATTATTAACTATCTCTCATATTGGGTGGGTGGGTGTTTGTTGCTGCTCATTGATAGGCGATTGGAGGCCTTCTGTCTTTTTTTCTATTTTTTTTGGACTACATTTCCCAGCATTCCCAACCTCATTGATATTCTTTACAGTTGCCAATGGGAAAGCCT
The DNA here is from genome assembly GCA_030014935.1 of Caiman crocodilus. Lineage (NCBI taxonomy): Eukaryota > Metazoa > Chordata > Crocodylia > Alligatoridae > Caiman > Caiman crocodilus. Next base: position 3,409 of record JAGPOW010000274.1, on the reverse strand, counting down.
CCAGTTCCTGGGCCAGGTGCACCATTAATCTGCTTGTGTAGTGTGCATAACGGCTTTTTGGAGGTGTGTTGTGAATTGTTGTGAATATTTTTTATAAATGCTTTTGGAAATTTTTTTCAAAACGTGGCTTCCTTTTCAGCTTGGTTCTCCCCCCGCCGCTGCCTAGCCCACAAAGAGAAACGGGGCTGGGGCTCATTCAGATGTGGGTGATGGTGCATAATGCTCCCCCAAGCCAGTTTCCAACTGGAACCCTCCAGTTCGCTGCCCAAGTACTGTGGCTTTTGGAGGTTTGTTATCAATTGTTGTGAATTCTTTTATAAAAGTTTGGGGGATTATTTTTTTTCAAACAAGGCTAACTGTTAAGCTTGGTCCCACCCTCCGCCCCCCGTGCAACCCACCAAGAGGAAAGGGCTCGTTCAGATGTGGGTGACGGTGTGTAATGCTCCCCTCCCACAAACCGGTGTAGACAGGCACAGGTTTTTTAAAGTGTAAAAGAAAAAAGAATTGAGTTTGGAACAAAGCACTCCCTTGCAGTTGTTCTCAGCAATGTATTGTCGTGCAAGACAATCTCGCACTAGGGCCGCCCAACCAGCCTCTCCTTGAGGATATCGCCTCGGTCCCTGTGCTGCTGCCCCACGTCTGTGTTGTCTTGCCACTGCCCGTCACGCTTCTTGTTCCCACAAGTCCTTAAAACCTCTCCGCAGCTCATGCAGATATTGTGCAGCATGCGGGCTGCCACAATAAAGGGCGTTAGATTTTCTTCATCCATGTCAAGCCAGCACATAAGCCCCTCCATTGTCCTTTCAGTCGTCCAGATGCATGGTCCACCGCCACCCTGCACTGCTGAGGCTGTAGTTAAAAACCAGCTTCTGCGAGTCCGTGATGGGCTTTAGGGGGAGGCGGCATCCGTTAGTATGACGAGGGAATGGTAACATCACGGATCACTCTCTCCTCCATGCTGGGTGCACCATGTCCTTTCTCCCTGATGTCAGCCAGAGGGGAGTTTTGGGACACACGTGCATAATGCGTGTTGCTGGCCCACCCTGTAAAAATGTTAGTGATTCAGCCCCGGGGGTCCACCATGGCTTGCTGGATCACGGAGGCAAATCCTTTCCTGTTAGTGTAAAGACTCCCACTCCTTGCAGGGCACAGCACTGGGATGGGAGTGCTGTCTAAAGCCCCCGCACAGTTTGGGAACCCCTTCTCATTAAAGCCACCCATCACTTGCTGTGAATTCGCCAGGTGGACAACTTTGTTAGAAGCAGTGTCCCTAAGCAGCTGGCATACCTCCCGAGTCGCCTGCCTCACCGTGCAGGCAGTCACACCAAAGTGTTGGCAATGTAGCAGAGGCTGGATGGGCTAGTTTCACCATGGCCATTACAACCCTCTTGTCTGGTGGGATGGCCCAACGCATGCTTGTGTCCTGCCTCGTGATGAGTTGGCCCAGCATGCAGACGGTATGGTAGAAAGTCTCCCTTTTCATGCAGAACATCTCCAGCCACTGGTGGTCATTCCACGTGGTCAGCACGACTCACTCCCACCAGCCCGAGCTGCTCTCGGGGCCCGCACCATGTGGATTCTCCTGGTCCTCCTCAGGTTTCTCAACAGAGCCCCGTCATATTCCACTTGATCATTTGCTCCCCTGTGTATGCTGTGTATCTTCTAGTGTGCACTGTTAAAGCAGGAATCACACAACTTGCCACTGAAACGTGTACTGTCACATGAAGTGTGCTGAAGACTTCCTGCCACATTCTACAGTAAAACAGCATTTCCAGGAGCGCATCCTCCTCCTCCTCTTCCTCCTCCTGCTCCATGTCCTCCATCTCCTCCATCACGTCAGGTACTTCATCCTCATTCTCCATTTTGCCCATCTCCCAGCACCAGCCTCTCACCCATCTGCACCAAGCAAGGAGGCATGACTCTGTGTGCGTGCTTGGTATAGCTGCTTTTTCGGCACTTCACCCCAGCACCCCAGGGCATTGTGCCTTTTGCACGAGCTTTGCATCCACTACTGGTGTTATGACGTAATCAAGCTTGCAAACAAAAAAGAGTTTTGCCTTCTCCTCTCCTGCCTATTTACAACTGTTGCCAGTTTCTGGGGAAACTGTGCTTCTGTAATAAAATTATTTTGCACAAGCAGGCAGTTATCAATGATTTTTGCAATTTTCCTGGCCATTGAGCTGCCATCCCAAAGTACAAAGGTCTTATTTATCCCATCACCAGGTTTTTGTTGTTAACTGTGGGTACTTCATCACCTTTGGGTGCTTTGATACTCACAGGTAATGACTTCAGAATCCTTGGGATTTTCCTGAACTCTCCTGCAAACACAGCCTGAGTATAAAGGCGCCCCTGCCACAATTTGGCAGCCCCTTTCACAAATCACTTGCTTGTGCTGTTGACCACCAACTGTTTCACCCACCATGCCTCAGCGAGCCAGGGCCAGCAGTATGATGGAGCCAATGGCCCAGGAGGCTGACACTTCCAATGCCTGTGGACCCAACTGGAGCTGGGAAGAAGTGGAGGACTTAATCAACATTTGCTTGGAGAAAGGATCATAGACAGGCTGGAGAGTAGGAGGAATAAACCTGTTTATGTTGACATGACAAAAGGCATGCAGGCACAAGGGCACAATTGTGACTGGACCCAGGTCCGCCGCAAGATCAAGTCCTTCAGATCTGCATTTTACAGAGCAAAAGATGGCAACTCTCACTGTGGGGCAGCTCACATACATGCCCCCTTCTATGCAAGCTGTCTGCCATTCTCTGCAGGGATGTGGGTGAGATCCCGGCTTTGCAGACTTTCAGCACCAGGGTTGGGCTGGAGGTGGAGGTGGAGGAGGAGAAAACCATGGCAGCAGCCCCTCCTCAGGTTCAAACCGTGTCTCGGATCTTCAGAGACTGCTCTGTGTTCCTGCCCAACGACCAGTTGCAGGAAGAACCGTTGGTTTCCTTAGAGTTATTGCCACTTAGCCCCTCCCCACTGTTACCAGATTTGCCCATTACTTTGGGTTGTGCTCATTTATTAGGGATAGTTCCTAGAGTCTCGATAATTCTGTCAATGTGCTGCTTGTGTTTCTATACGGAGCTGTATCTCTCCCTTCTGCAAGTCCTCACCCCCACCCCCAATGGAGCTATCTAGCAGGACTCAGTCTCAATGGGGCTGGGTTCCTCCAGTCACCACATCAGTCATACACACAAACACACACAAATTAACGTGACACACCTGACCCGGCCGGGTTGATCAGCATGGACAGGCTGACACCCTCCTATGCCAAGAATCAGTTCATCAGAGCAACAATACACTGCAGTCAGACACGAGCACACGGGTGAACAGACTCCCTCTGCATCCGGGTGGGGGTCCAGCTGACACCCTCGCGGGCCAGCATGCAGTTCATAGGGGCACGTCTGAG
>JAGPOW010000271.1:453651-478583 GCA_030014935.1 Caiman crocodilus | reverse complement strand
TCTGACCCCGGTGCTCTTTCCTGCCAAGGCGGGGGGTCGGACTAGATGATCTGCCCAGGTCCCTTCCGACTCTAACTACTATGATACTATGATACTATGGTGATACCTCTCTAGGCTCTTGAGATGGCATTAGTAGGTCTCCCACATTTCATATCCTTGGAGGAGGATAGGCCTGACAATTGTGTAGTTGATCTGTATCTTGGTGTCTTTATAGAGATCATGATGAATAAAGATATGCTGAAGCTATTTCCCAAAGGAGGAACATATGCACCAGATTCTATACTGAATAGCTTGATTAATGTTCACTCTCTAACAGAGGTCACTACCATGATAGGGGAAGTGTTCAACTACATTCAGAGTTCTTGCCTTGATGGTAATTTGGAGAGAGGTGTCACATTCACGGCCCAGGGCAGGTTGATAGAGCACTTTAGTCTTCTTGAGGTTGAGAGAGAGGCCCAAAGTCAGTAGGCATCTTTGAAAAGATGTAGTAAGGTCTGGAGGCTTTCCCCAGTGTGCACAAGGATGGCACAGTCACTGGCATAATGATGGTTGTTTTGAATACTTTGGTCTTTGAGCAAAAATGACACAGATTGCAGAAGCTTCCATTCATTGGGTATTCTATTTCAATTCCAGAAGGAAAACAGCCCTTAATGAGGAACAGGAAGACTGTCAAAAATGGAAAACAGAGTCAGGGTAATAAAGCATCCTTGCTTCACCCAAGTTTGGATGAGAAATGGATTTGTCTTTGAGCTACTACACACAATGGTCATGGAGAAACCTAAGGACCTTAATGTACTTTTCAGGATATCCAAATTCAGCCTTTCTACCAGGCTTTCCAATTGATAGACAAAAGACCTTAGTAAAGTAAATGAAAGTCTTATACAGGTCCTAGTGTTGTTCCTGATACTTTTCTTGGATACGGCAGACAACAAAGTTTATGCCAATTGACCCATGGGATGGTTTGAAACCATACTGAAATGCTGGTAGGGCTTCCTCAGTAAGAGGTAGAAGACAGTTTAGGAGGATGTGGGCAAAGATTTTCCCAGCTGTAGAAAGGAGTGTGATACCTTCATAGTTTCCACACACAGACTTATCTCCTTTCTTGAAGATAGTCATGATGTTGGCATTCCTCGGGTCCCCAGGGATCTCTTTGTTGTTCCAAATGCACAGAATAAATTTGTGGAGTCTCAGTACCAATCCCTTGTTGCCAGCCTTGTGGATTCCAGCAGGTATGCCATTCAATCCAGTAGCCTTGTTGTTCTTCATTTCCTTGATGGCATGCCAGACGTCCTAGGATAGGAGGATTGGAAGAGGATCTTCTTTTCGGTGCTGGAGGTTTTATCCAACAGTTGACTCACAGTTCAGAATTGCCTCAAAGTCTTCTTTTCATATAGCTTGGATAGATCCATTGCCTTTGAGGAATATCAAGCCATTCTGCAATTGCAGGAAAGTAGGACCACAGAAAGTTGAGCTGTAGTTGGTTTTTGCTATCTAGAAGAACCTATGTATGTCATGTTTGTTAGCACAGAACTGGAGCTCCTTGGCTTTATCTTGCCACCACTGATTTTTGATTTCCTGATCTCCTTCATCTGCTGAGATGAGGATTCGTCTTGCCAAGCAGAATGATTCCTTCTCTTTTACTTGAGGAGGGCTTGTCAAACCAGTCTTGGTGTTGATGGGTAGTATAGCAAATGGATTTAGCACAGACTATGTGGATGGCAGTTTTAAACCCCTTCCAAAGTTCCTCAATGTTGTCATCACTTGTGGGGCTTTTCATGTAGATATTGTTGGAGATCCTTAAAAGACCTCCAGGTCTTGAAGAGATCTGGTGTTGAGAGTTCTGTGCATTGCTTTTGTCTGTTTTTGGTGTTTCAGAACAAGTTGAATGTTCATAATGGATCTGAAAGATGGTGATTTATCCAGAAGTTCTGGGTTCTTTGCACATGTCACATAATCTAGACATCCATTTGATTATAGACTCTAACAACAACATAGTCAAGGAGGTGCCAGTACTTACAGGAAAGGTGTCTCCAATGTGTTCTTGTACTTCAAGATGGTGTCCTTGACTTTGTTGATGACCTGATGCTTGATGGCAAAGCCATAAACATGTCTGTCCTGGGCTGGTTTCCTCTTCCAAAAGAAGGTGTAGCCTCCATTCTCTTCCCTCAGCTTATCCTCATCTGGTCATCTTGCCTTGCTTAGAACCATTATGACAATGTTGTATTTACTAGTTCCCTGAAGATTATGGTAATTCTTCTTTCTTGTCATTCCTTGTCTTGGTTATCCATCAAGGTGTGAACGTTACATGATGTGAAAATCATTGTGTTCATCTGATGTTTTCAACTACAAAGCTAGTGATGCCCCTAGACAAGATGATCCATCCAAAAGCAGATAAGACAGCCAAAGTTTAGGGCAACTTTGCTAGCCCCTTACCCATGTGGGGTGAGCAGAGGGGATGCTGAATGAGACTACTCAGTCACAGTAGCAGCTGCCAAACTGCACCCCTGGCTTAACCCATGGGTGTGATGGCCATCAGGGTACTGCCATCCATGTGCAGATTTGTGGCTGGAGATTGCTAGATTCATTAGCCTTCTCTCCATCACTGCAGGCCCATTGCCACTGTGAGGAGGAACTGGGGGGGAATTAACCCCTGAGTCGAACAGGCCAGGGACGAATGGGTTCAGGAATGTTTCACCCTATTACTTCTTTCCTGTCCTGAATAAGAAACTCCAAAGCCGATATGAAGACATACATGTTTTACTTACAACTTGAACACCATATATACACTCCTCCAAATACCACTGCGAGGCACTTTAACGCCTCGTATCCACTCCTCCAAATACCACCGTGAGGCACCCTGATACCTCGTACCACCATGAGGCACTTCAACACCTCATACCCACTCCGTGCCGGCAGTTCCCTTTAAACTCCATAATAAACCCCACAACCGAAAACCTCAACCATAGGGAACTGAAGAGCTCTTGATTATCTATCCACTGCAGACTATCCAATGGGAGCATTCGGGGGGAAAAGGAAAACCGTGGATGCAGGACCTCGGTGAGGGTGATCAAGCCTCCCGATGCTATGTGCAGTCCCACCTTTCCTTTCCCGGGCTTTTGTTTTTATACTGCCCCGACAGCCAATCAGCTCAGGTCTTACTTTCACACGCTTTTCAAGCTGCATGAGCTGGGGATTTTGCTGCATGCATGCTTTGCACGGCTGATTGGGCTGCACCCGCTGTTTCCCCCCCTTTCAGCGAGCACAGTTTGCTGGCGTTTGGTCACCATTTATCCACAATTATTTATCACATGCCCCCTTGACCAAATGCCAGGTGCGGATATGCTTGAGCTCAAAAACTTTCCTGCTTACACTTAAGTTTCAGTTAACTAAACATGTAAAATGTAACATCACTAACAATTTATCAAAAGTGTAGTCAAATGCATAAAAGTCCAGCAACTTGGATGGTATCAGGTCTGTCCGCCCTAGTCAGGGCTTGTCGCAGATGGGTTCATCTACGGCAACGGGCGTTGATGTCTTACACCATGTTGTGCACTGGCATACTCATACCATCTCAGGCTAGAAAACAAACTTAAGATTCATTAATAATTGCACTATGTCGGCTTAGCCAGTTATGATGGGCCAAGATGGTGCATGCGGGTGAGACTGCTTCAAGAGAAATTAAGTGTTTGGGTACTTGCCGGGTTCAAGTACAACACCGGGAACTGGACTTGGACATTTGCTAGCAGCTGTGAGAACAGCTAGCCACACTGCCTTGTGGGCCAAATAACACAGCTTCCAAGGTGGGCGTGGTACCGGATCACGCTCATCCCACAAGGTCATTATTGTACTTAGTCCAGTTTTTGAATGACCCATTCTCTTTTAGTCTCAACTGTTCTTTATATAGTCCTATCTGTCGCTCCACAACGCCATTAGACTGAGGCAAAAAGGCAGGTGATGATGTCATTGAATATTGTATTCTGCTGCAAATCATTCCAGACCTTTAGAGTTAAAGGGTGGCCCTCCATCAGAATGTATGATGTGAGGGACTTGCCAATGGGTGAAAGCAAGCTGTAGGCATCCTTGGATCACGGAAGTAGTGGTCTTTCTTGTAGGAAGGACAAGGATCTGTCGAGTTCCCAGATCCACAACCGCTAATCCTTTGTTCGGTGACTTAGCTCCTGGGAGCGGCCCAAGTAGATCTACTTGCCATACCTTTCCTGGGGCGTAATATGCTGGATCATAAGTGCCTTTTTGGTGTCTGTGATGCGCTGTTTTTTCTCATGCACAGGTGGAGCATGCTTGAATCACCTTGGTCCATTGCTCTATAGTTGGCCCTCCTTTTCCTTGTGCTCTCCAGAGAGCTTGTGCTCTCTTTGCTCCAGGGTGTTCCCAGTGCTCATGGAGCCAGACCAGAAACAGATTGGTATCGACAACGTCTGCGACATGCAGCTGAGGTGTGTCCTCTTCATTCTCAGATTCTTGCTGAGCTAATAACCTATCTACAGTGGCATGCACGGGGTCCATATCGGGTCGATGGGACCGAGTATGTTTGATTTAAAGGGTGGATGGAAAATCTTAGCAAGGTTGTCTTGACATCATCCCAAAGGTCTGTACACTCCTTCACTCGTGCCATTCCAGTAACAATTTTCTATATGTACTCTGAATCTACAGCTATAATGGGCACCAGAAGTGTTCCGTCATGATGCTGATAAGTATGTTTAAGAGCCAATTGAAATCCTCGCAGTTCAGACACCTGGACCGATTCCTCTGGATAAGCTGTCTGGAGCTTGTAGTCATGACAAGGGTCACAATAATATCTGTAACTTCCATTACCATCAGAAGTGCCGTCTGAGGCTATCCATGCTGGGGATGTGGTCCCGTACAGCTGCAGCATAGTGGAATTGTCCTCCTCAATGGTCGAAGTTATTTCTCCATCTGCAACCTGCCATGCCAACCAGTGATACTGATGACGGAGGACCAGAATGCTCCAGGTCTTTAATGTGCCCTGATATTCTGGATGCACCTTACCCGGATCAAGCAATTCCAATATTGTTCCACCAGGCGTGATGAGTACACCTGGGTTCACCGCGAGATGTTCTCCCAATTGAGCTGCAAGCATAATCTTTCCCAAGCATCCATATCAGTGTTGGTAGTTCTGAAGTGTGCTGTGACCAGTGTATGCGAGGTTTTCCGTCTTAGCATTGCTAGCTGTAAACCAAATATGCTCCGTAGTGTAACCTACATGAATTATTAAGGGGTTACTGACAGGAAGTGTGATTAAGTGCATCTTCTTAACTTCTGTCATAACCTTCTCCAGTGCAGCTTGATCGTATTCATCCCATGGAGTTCTACGCTGCGCCTTTTTGTGAATCTGCTGCTGCAATCTCTGGAGGACTTTTAAGTGTGGTGGTGTTATAAAATGATGAAACCAGTTCAACTGGCCCAACAGGCCTTGAAAATCTGCCTGTGTAGTGAGCCAGGGTAGAGGTAACTCATTATGTGCTGTCCCTGACCACCACTGTCCCATGAACCGTGTCCCCAAGAATCTGACAGTGGTTCGTTCATGGACTTAGTTTGACTCACCGTCCATCCCTGGTCACTCAAATAGGTCTTCAGATCTGTAGTAATGGTGCGAACTATTAGAGTCATCGTGTCCTATGATAATAATGTCATCAACATAAGTCCAGATGTGAATATTAGTAGTTTCCGGGCAAAGGCAAGTGAAACCTTTCATCGTCTCATTAATCACTGCAGTTACTAATGCTGGTGCATTGCGGTAACCCCATGGACAAACTTTCCAAGAGTACATTTGTCCACCCACACACATATTAAGAATCTCTTGTGAATCATATATAGGGATTGAATAAAACATGTCCTTTAGATCTAGAGTCATGGCGAACCACTCTCCTTCTCTCTGTATTTTAATTATGCCCTCAAGGATATCTGAGACAGTTTGTGGAGTAGGCAATTGGAGGGGTTTACAATGTTGATTCGCCTTTCTGTAGTCTACCACCAGATGTGCCTCCGTTGGCTTTCCTGGTTTTGGAATGCCCCATCCAGCTGACAGATTTGTAGAGGATTCTACAGTCTGGACACACTCTTGTCTGCACAAATCATCTAAAAGGTTTCGAATCTGAGGTTGTAAGTTGGTACGTGTCAGTATTGGCTGGTATCGCCAAGGCACAGGGTTTACTAGCATGGTCTGATGTTTCTCACTTGGTGTAACTGTTAACAGGAGTGCTGAATATATAACATCTTTCAAGGCTAATGCTTTGATCGCGGGGATACCCAAAATGTTTATGCACCCTAAGGCTCCACGCAGGGCATTTTTATTAATCTAAAACTTAACTATAGGTGTGGATGTTGTACCATTTAGTTCTTGCACAAAAATAACTCTAGGTGTTTTTACATGGGGCATCTTGGATCTTATTACATTTACCTGGGCTTCCGTATCCAATAAAAAGCATATGGGAAGAGGGTTTTTTATTGTTGGTGGGTGAGGAGGGTGGTAGAGAGGCTTTGTTTCTTGGGGTGGGAGGGGAGAGGGGTCTCTGTTGACTGTGGGGGAGGAGACTCTGTGTATTTGGGAAGAAGGAGCCAGAAGACTCTATGTGTTGAGCAGGGGGGGGAAGGGTTGGGGCTGAGGGTTGTGAGGGGAATAAAGCTTTTTTTTTTTTTTTTTTAAACCATGTCCATGTCCTGAGAATGGTGCTGAGGGTAGGCAGCAGGTAGAGAAGGTGTGGGTAGTGGGACAGGCAGGCAAAAGTAGGAAGTGTTGTAAGAGCTGGTCTGCTAGGGCCTCCCACATTTGGTGCCCTGGTCCTTGCTGCAAGTGCATGGCTTGTCTGAGGCTTAGGCAGAGGGGACCCACTGCTGGCATTTCCACTGCAGCTCATATTCCCACTGCCAGGCTGCCTCCATCTGGTGCACCTCCTCTGCCCAGGCTTCCTTGAAAATCTTTCCATGGGCCTCAGAAATATTGTGCAGCATGCATCCTGCTACAATGACCCCGGGAAGCCGAGCCAACTCTTGGCCACCTTGAGGGACTGCCAGAAGCCTTTGAGCCTGTCAAAGGCGCACTTCACAAGGGCATGAGTTCGTCCAAGGCACCAATTAAAATGGGCTTGGTGGGCATTCAGGTACCTGATTTAAGGCCTCATTAGACATGGTAGTAGCAGGTGGATAGCACTGGGCCTGCTTGGAGATTTTCAAGACTAAATTGGATAGATGCTTGGCTGGGATGGCTTAATCAGGGAAAACCCATCCTTTAGCAGGGGGCTGGCCTTGATGGCTTTGTGACCTTGTGAGGAGCATAGTAATTACAGCAATTAATTGAGTCTGTTCCAATGCAGTGGAATTCCACTGCATTGGAGCAGCCTCCACACTCATGTACGGGCACCATGTGATTCTATGAAATGCTGGAAATGTCACGTGAGTAACAGATCTCTGGATAATTTAGCTCTTACACTCTGGAAGTTTCAAAACATATGCTCTAATCTTATCATAGACCAAAGGCTCTTGCAGATGGTTGCTTTTGCAACATTTTTTATAATTTGAAAAACAAGCCGCTTCTACTGTGAACTGTCATGCAAAAACATAATTGTCCAGTGCTTATTTAAATCCAGAAATTCTCAACTTACTCTCAAAAAGTATGGGCCATTTTTTACATAAAATATATCAGACAGGGGTCATATTTATAGTATATTTTAAGTGCTAGCCAATTGCCTGTCAAGAACGAAAGCGGGGGGGGGGAGGATGGAGCACTGACACCCAATGCCCTATGCTACTCCTGCTCTGTATCAGGCCCTGTGCCCTCTTCCACTTCCCCAGAGCCTCACCCACCCACTCTGGCCCCTCAGTCCCCACTGTCATGGGGGGAGTAGTGGGTGGGGATAAAGGCCCATGTCCAGCCCTGCCCCTGCTTCTCATCCAGCCCCATTCCTCCATGCTCCCTCCTCCCCCTTGCCATGTTGGGCCTGGACTCATTGTTCCCCCCGCTCCTTCCCCCTCTACTTCTGAGGCCCTTCTTGGGGACCTCAGGGCTGGTGATGCCATGACAATGGGGACAACAAGGATAGTGGGGACAGTCAGAGAGGTGGACAGAGGGCCTGGAGCATTCCTGTTCCTTGGAGGTAGAGGGTAATGGCAGGGATGGTGCCACCCTGACAGTGGGGACTGAGAGGCTGGAGGTGGGGGGTGGGGCAAGGCCAGCAGTGCTGGCCTCACCAAACTCCTCCGACCCCTCTGTCCCTGCTGTCATGTGGGGGGTGGGCAGGGATGGAGCCCTGTGTCCAGTCCTGCCCCTGCTTCTCATTCCCGACGCCCTGTTCCCAACTCCCCACCCCACTGCATCAGGTTCAGTCCCATTCTCCCCAGACTGTCTGTCTCTCTCTGCCTCCAAGAAGCAGAGTTGGGGACAAGGCAAGGCCTTCACCTGTGACCTGGCTCCCCACTCCAGCCCTGCAGGAGGACAGCAGGAATGGCACTATGACAGTGGGAACTGAAGGGCCAGTGTGGGGGGCAAAGCCATTATCGCTGGCCTCGCCTTCCTCCCCGCAACTCCAGTCCCTCACTACCCACCGTCATGGCGGTGCTTCTGTCTGTGCAGAGCACTTGGATTGGTTGTTTCAGTAAGCATTGTGATTAGCTGCCAAGACAACCAATCAGAGTATGAATAAAGCGTTACAGACAGACAGAAAGACAAAGGATTTTATAATATTAAAACACTTAAAGTATATTTAAAGTATAATTATTGTCACTAGAATAGGCAGGTATATTGCTGCTGCTCTTGCTCTTGACCAAGCTGTAAAATCCCAAAGTTCACTGTTTAAAAAATACACACAAATCATCCATTAGAACTTCTCAGAATCTGGTTAACATATTTGGTGTCAGCAGTTAAAATATGCAAATGTAGAACCCAAGGTCTTTAACAGGTCACAAATACATAAACAAGAATTCATACTTCTGATATAAATTTGCATGAGAGTTTGAGATAGCAACCTTTGAAAATCAGAAAGAAGGCTGTACTTTCAAAATCTGAAGAGGGCTGCATATTGGTCTCAGATGCTTGGCAGAATATGAAATAGAAACATGGATGGATTACATAATTTGATTAGAAAATAAGTAGACTTCTGCTATTTCTTACATAACTGTTCAAAGATAATGATTAGATTGTTTGTCTTTCACTAGGCTTTTGATGGTCTATGGTGACACTATGTGGCTAAGCAACATAATATCTACTACATGTATCTCTTGAAAGATTGCCCTATTTCTTATTATGGAACTGTTAGATTAAATAATTTATTCTGAAAATGCAAGACATGCTGTCAGCGTGCATCCAACAGAACATTAAAATGCTGTCTTCACTCTGCTTCCTACCATCAGCCTTCCTTCCATATCCCTCAACATTAGTGAACAGAGGGAAATTTGTCATAGTGTCATAGTGCTTAGAGTCAGAAGGAACCTAAACAGATGATAAGTTCTGACCCCCTACCCCAGCAGGAATAGGTGCTGAGGTCATATCACCCCAGCCAAATATCTGTCCCACTTCCTCTTGAAGACCTCCAAAGTAGGAGAGAGTACTACCTCACTTGAGAGCGCATTCCAGAGCCTGGCAGCCCTAACTGTAAAGTAATGTCTCCTGATGTCCAGCCTGAACCTTCTCTCTGACAATTTGTGGCCATTATTCCTACTAATCCCAGATGGTGCCTAGGGGAACAGAGCCTCACCCAGTTCTCGCTGGTCCCCCCTGGTGAGTTTGTAAATGGCTACCAGATCCCCTCTCAGCCTTCTCTTGTGGAGACTGAATAGGTTCAGGCCCCTTAGCCTCTCTTCATAGGGCCTTCCCCACTCCCCCTTGACCATGAGAAAGGCCCTCCTCTGGACCCTCTCAATGCTAGCCACATCCCTCTTGAAGTGCGGCACCCAGAACTGTGTACCCCAACTGTGGCCTGACCAATGCCACATAGAGGGGAAGGGTCACCTCCCTGGATCTGCTTGTGATGCATCTGTAGATGCATGACAAGGTGCAGTTAGCCTTACTGACCACTTCCTCGCATTGGTGGCTCATGTTCTTCCTGGAGTCAACAATGACTCCAAGATCTCTTTCTGCCACCATGTTGAAAAGAAAGGTGTTTCTCAGCTTGTAGGTGTGTTGCTGGTTCCTTCTCCCTAGGTGCAGTACCTTGCACTTGTCTGTGTTGAATTCCATCCTGTTCTCACCCACCTACCTCTGTAATTTGTCTAGATCTAGCTGTATTCTGTCCCTCCTCTTCAGTGTATCCATCTCACCCCACAACTTGGTGTCATAAGTGTATTTGGACAGCATACATTCCACACCCGCATCCAGATTGCTAATAAAGTTGTTGAACAGTACAGGCCCCAGGACCAAGCCCTGGGGGACTCCGCTGCACACATCCCTCCAGGTCGAAAATGACCCATCCACCAGCACTCTCTGAATGCAACCAGGTAACCAATTTGCCACCCATCTGACTGTGTAGACATAAATGCTGTGTTCACCTAATTTTTTTAAAGAGAATATTGTGGGAAAATGTGTCAAAGGCCTACTTAAAGTCCAGGAAGACGACATCCACCCCAACACCCTCATCAAGGGACATTGTGACCTGATCATAAAAACAAACCAGGTTAGTCGGGCAGGATCTGCCCTTAATGAACCCATGTTGGTTGCCCCTGAGCATTACCTCCCTTTCTGGGCCTTTACAGATGTGCTTCTTGATAATTTTCTTAAAGGTCTTCCCAAAGACTGAGGTAAGACTGACTGGCCTATAACTGCCAGGGTCCTCCTTTCTCCCCTTCTTGTATATGGGGAACACAATGGCTCTTTTCCAATCCTCTGATACCTAGCCAGTGCCATTTGAAATCTGGAATCACACATTGTTACCATTTTTTACACAAGTAGATTGCAAATATTCTGGATTCTGCAGTTTATTTGTGCTAGGGGAAAATTATGATAGAATCAGGTACTTCTTTAACACAGTTCCCTTTATGTGCAAATTTTGTTTCTATGACGCGATGGCAATAAATCAAGAGACAACAGTATCTTACACAGGTCCATTCCTCTTATTCATTATACCTAAAAGCTCTTTCTCCTTGATTTTTCCCCCCAGAGTACCAGGCTACAAGTGCTTCTTTGAGGTTCTTTGATGACTTCTGGCATTTCTGCAGTTTTCTTGTTGTTTCTGCTGCCTTTCTGTCTCATATAAACACATCCACATCCATCCCTTTCAATAGTACCAAGACCTCCCTACTTGCAGTCATCTCTCTTGAAATGTCACTGCCCTCATAGTTTAAGTTCCTGTGAGGCTCATATGTGCCCTGTGTTTTCAAATTGTCCTTCCTATTGTTTTGGTAGTGTATGCCATAAAGAACATTAATTGCCTGGTTATATTTAATCCAAATGAAAGGCAGCTGTTATGAGGGCAAGCTTCAGCAAGAGTGTATTCATCCCCCTTCATAATCTCTCTCACTTTTCAGATCTTCCTATTCCCTTGATGGAGTTCAAAATGTCTTTGTTGTGTATGACCCAGCACAAACAGAAGGAAAAGCAGTAGTTTATAAATGATATAAGCTTAATTCTTCCCACGTTTACATAGTGTTTCCCTGTTGGGACAGTTTTACACAAAAAAAGCACAAATTGGTTTTGCTCCCATAAACATTTCCTTGGGGTTCTTTTTCTCCCTGTCTAGTTTACTTTCAGTCACCTGGATAGGACAAGTCTAAATAACCCCCTAACTAACACCTCTTATTGCTGTAAAATCTGCTGGCTGAGACTGACCCTGCCCATTTTTGCCTTAATGGAGAAGTCTTATGTCTGTGGTTACTGGCAGATATTAATTTAGGATTACAGTTGGGATCTGATCAATTTTATCTCAAAGTTCAAAAATTGCACATCCTGCCATGTTAGATATGCATGTCTAGAGCCACAGTTTTTGGGAACTGGGATAACATTCCTCAGACCCCCCCACATACACCTGTATCTTTAAAGTCAAATCATGTGGCTTGGCAATAAGGACTGGTCCCCAGTACCATTGTGCATAGTGTGACTTTTAAAGCAAGTTTAAGCTTTGACATGCAGCCAGATGCAGTGCTGCATAGCAGGGCTTTAAACTTGCTGACACAGAGGAAGTCCAATGGCTCTCTGAACCATGGCACCTTTTTGGCAGAGCTTTAAACTTGCCATGAAGAGGGTACCTGATGGCACCCTACACCCTGGTACTAATAAACCACCACTATGCAGACTGATGCAGGACTGGACAGCAAGGCATTTAACTTGCCAACATGAGAGGACCCCACTGGTTCCCTGTAATCTGGCATCTTAAAAGCTTTGCTTTGCAGCCCAAAGCCAGGATACATAGCAAGACTTAATATGCCACGTGTTCAAACTAAAGCACCATGCAAACCACAATGATGTTCCACATTGTGGCTGGTTTGCCATTTTATCACACAATAAACTGGTTGAACATATAACATGTTACAGTTAATCTTGATATAAATGCAACATCTGCCAGGGCCCTGACACTTCCTTCCAGATTTTGCTTCTATAACTACATTCTGAGGTACTGGAAGACATTCTGTGCTGGGTAATTTCAACATGTGTTGTTTATCCAACAGGGTATGTAAGCTTATATATCTTTTTTTAATCAATATTATTAATGTATTAATAACAACTTTCATATCTAAGTACCTGTGTTAACTTGTAAACTTATGATGCATTTCATTATTCTTAGTTGGCACCAAGCTATGGATTTTGTTACACATAACATTTTAGCATGTACTAACTGCACTTATAGTGTTTGGGGTCCAATACATACACACAGAGCCTTCTCCAATGTGCTGGAAATCCAACGCATCAGAACAGATTTGATTAACTGAGTCTGCTAGAGCACAGAAACTGACATGCTCTGGCAGCCTACCACATCTCATGTATCAGCATGCTGGCACGTCTCCTAGGCTTTTACACACCTGATGAAGCATTCTATAGTCAAAGTATCTCCCTTGAGATATGTATAACTCATTTCAACTTCAGATCTGGAGAAGAATTCATGCAGCAACTTCTGCTACTGCTGCAATTTCTAAGTTCCTTATTGGGTAAACTTCAGGCCATGTTGTAAAAAAGTCCTTGGTGGCCAAGAAAATTGATTACAAATTCATTTTCAAGTAAAGACTGATGTGCCTTAACAGCAAAGCACTCCCATTAGTTATATTCTGATATCACAGTCCTTTTTCAAATGGTTTTAGTTGTTTTGGAGTCCACTCTTGGTGTCCTACTCCCACTGTCCCACTGAATGAACCTTGAACAATGAACGTCTTGCTCTCTGGTTTAGGACAGTGCTTTTTATTAGCATCCCAAAACAGGTGTCTGGACAGGTCATCAATATTGACATGTTTGTGCTCAAACATGCAGGTGATTACTTTTCAGGTTTTCAATTATCTGACAAGCTGCAAATCAGGATTTCTGAATCTAAAGAGCCATTGAAGGGATTCATAGTCTTCCCTGACAATTAATATTATTCTTTGTGTATGCTGGTGTGAAAGAGTAAACAGCGATGAAGCAAAAAGAGCAGGAGAATGCTGCTTCCGGAGCCATTATTATTAGGATGGAAGCTCTGAGAGTGAAAAAAAGAGAGGAGATGGGAGTTTCAAAAGAAAAAAGAGAGAACGGCTGAAGGAGAAAAAGAAGGGAAAAGAGGATTCTGAGAGGATAAGAGACTTATCTTAAGACTTCTCACACCACTGAAGAGAACGGAGTTCAGAGGAGGAGTGGCAGATCCCTAAGGAGACACACCACAGGATGCAGCTGGGGGTTGCCCTGAAAAGTAAACAAAAAAGAAATCAAACAGAGTAAATTGACCCACTCTCACAAGCTTAGAGATGGCATATGGGTGTCTGTCATGAGGATTCAAGGCTTCTGGCACATGCAAAATAAAAAGTGCACACTTATAGCAACAAAAATAAAGAAAAAGTATACAGCGGGGTTTGAAGATAAATTCCACTCCAAAAGAAATAAACAGGCAAGCAAAAGATAAAGATACTTCATTTTCTAATACCAAGTTCAGTCCAACCAAATGATAGTAGTTATGTAAGAACATTATATAGATAGAATTACAAAGTTGATATAACTGTTAAGATTAAAAAACATAAAAAAGGAAAATTATATAAATGGACACTTCTGCCTAAAGGTAAAGAAAGTTTGTATTGGCATGATAAAGGATAAAAATAAAGACAAGTGTTAATCTGAATCTGACTGTGAATATATATATAGATATATATATAAACCAAAAAAACTCTGACAAACAAACAAAAAAACAAAATATATATAACAACCCTCTGGACTAGTGACATCATAACTTAGAACATATTATAATAACAACCAAGACATGGCAGGTGGGAAAGGTGGGGTACCTATAGTTCTTTGGGACATTATAAGAGGATACGAAGAGGCATCCTAAGCTCCACCACCACAGTTGCTTTAACTACTGCTTTTCCTTTAAGGTGAGCCAACTATTTCTCTGAGTTTTCTGTAAAAGACAGGCATGCTTTAGGGTCAAATTCCTTCTGTGCCAGCATCAAACCATACCACTAACATCTGTTATTGAACCATGGTGTTTTCATCAGTGTCTTACAAATCTGTGTATTTGCTGCTTATCATAAATGTTCAGGAAATGAATAAATATGCATTCCCACTTCAAAGCCAGAAGAACCATAGTAGGTAAAATTTCCCTACCCCTGGGTCTCAGAATTCTTTTCTACTGCTTTTTTTTTTACTATTATATTATGGGATGTAGCTCTTACATTATAATTTCTATCTCTGGAGATAGGCAACTTTTCCTTTGCAAGCCAATAGCTTATGAATCATTTGCTTAACCTGATCCATTTTTAAAAGAATTTTCTAAATTGTTAAGACACATTCCCTAGCCAATTACTAGTTATGATACAATCCAAATTAAATTAAATCAGCTACAGTATGGGTTTATTTGACTTCCAAAGATGCAGTTTTCCCAATATGGGAATACATTTTCCAGGTACTCTATTCATTTACAACCAATTATATGGCTACATGGTACTCAGCCCTTACCACCTTCTATTAGAAAAAAAAACAAATCAACAATTTTGTTCACAGTATGACCATTCCCTTACTTTTACATTGTTGCCAATTTCTATTGTTTTACAAATGGAAGGTGTGGCCGGGCACTGAACGTGACCGCCACTTGAGGAGAGCGTGGCAGGGGCGTTGAGCCTGCCTGCCACTGGAGGAGATCGTGGTGGCAGGGTGCCAAGCCCGCCGGCCAGTGGTAGAGAGTGAGCGGCGGAACATTGAGCCTGCGGGCCGCTGGTGGAGAGTGAGCGGCGAGGCGTTGAGCCTACCTGTCGCTGGGGTGCAGAGCGCGGCAGGGCATTGAGCCCACAGCCGCTAGTGAGAGCATGGCAGGGCGTTGAGCCCGCTTGCCACTGGTGAGGAGAGTGTGGCAGGGCACTGAGCCTGCCTGCTGCTAGGGGAAAGTGCGGCAGGGCACTGAGTGTGCCGGCCACTGGTAGAGATTGTGGCAGGGCACTGGGGGTGCCTGCCCCTTTAAGGCCCCGGAGGTGGCAGCCTCCAGGTGCCTGATGAGGGCAGCCATTTTGGGATAAGCAGCTGCCTATATAAACACAGGCAGTTTGGCTGCTGAAAGAACACCTGCAGGTAATGGGGAGCTGTAAAGGGATGGTAGGAGGCTTCTGGTCCTGGGTATGACCTGAAACTGCACCCTGCCAGGAGTGGGTGGCCTGGTGGGGCTCTCAGTGGCGCGGGAGCCCCCAGGAAATGCCAGGTCAGTTACCACCCCGGTGAAAGGCGAGTCAGGGCACCATAACCCCTTTGCCCTCACTGCTGGGTGGGTTACCCAGTGTTTGTGTTTGGAAGGGCCCAGAGGTAGACTCAGTGAGAGAGAGAGTGAGGGGCTAGAGACCAGCCCAAACCAGGAGAGTACCCTCAACTGACCCATGCTGTAGCCAAGGCTAAGGGAGCCAAAAGGGCTGGGGGCCCACCACGAGGGACACCCAAGAGCCGGGGGGCTGGGGTCCCGACTGGCCTGGAGGTGGGCCAGGGCTAGGTGCCGGAGGTCCCAGGGGGACCACACCCGAGAGGGGAAAGAGGCACTGCGGTTGGCCCCAGGAGGCGGGGATAGCAGCGCAGTTATGGCTTCGGGCGGCTAGGTAGCCCTGATGACGGCGGCAAGGCCTGCCTGACTGGAGAGATCATGGGAGGGTCCGGTATGGAAGATTCTGGGGTCTAGCGTGGGGCCGATGATGAGAGTAAGACCGAGATGCCATCAGCGAGGCTTGGGCTGCGGTATGGGGATGGAAGGAGCCGCAGATAGCGCCCCCTGGCATCGGGGCACGACTGGGCAGCTTCCCACTTATTAACAGCAGCTAATGAACCTTAAGATCAAGTCGTGGCGGGCAAGAACAGGCGGGCGGTTGGCCCACCAAGACAGGTGGGCGGGCTGTAGAGTGCAGAGAACGGCCCCGGGGATGCCTGCCTGTCACAGAAGGTAACAATTTTCCTAGTTGTTTGTGGGTGAACCAGATTAGCATTCCCTTTAAAGTTAGACATAGAGCTGTAGTTACAGAGAAGTCAGATTTCTGGAAATTATATACTGTCAGAGTGTGAAGTTACATTTTACACTTACCCTATACTAAATCTCTAGAATGTTAAGTGGTGTTAAAGTTAGAACATGCTGTCTGCAGTCACGTATTAAGCTGTAATACTGTTTCTTGACTGCGCAGCTCTGGCTTCCTGCTAAAGGGATTGTAAAAAAGTGGTGTGACTAAGAGCCAGGACACTTGGGTTCTATTCCTGCTTGGGAAGGAGGGGTGGTGAGACAGACAGAGTTGGGACCAATGCATCCTGGTATTCTGGAGGACTACAGACTGCTTCTTTTACCTCTATGGAACAAAATTAAGTTACCCTGACATTAACTACATAGCACAACCCAGAGTTAAACCTTGCCTGAAGTGGCATAACTTTGAGACTCTCAGAGGACACTTAGCATGAATTAAAGAAAGTTAACATGTGGATCTCATATTTTAAGTTCCCTCAGTATGGTGGTCTAAGTGTAATGTGTAAGTTCACACTCAGACATGTTTACATGTGCATTTTCTGCATAGTAACTTACTTTTGTCTAAGTTACTGTGCAGTAAGTGGTTTTTAGGCTGGTGCCTACACATGCAGCCTTTCAAGCACAGTAACACTGTATGTGGACTGACCTGGGATTAAAGTTAGCCCCAAGTCAGTCTGCACACACAGTGTTACTGCGCAGTAAGGTGTCTACACATGCATTATTGTGCAGTAATGGTCATAAATTTGATACCTGCACAACACAGGTATCAGATTTACTTTCAAGCTGGCATAAATCACCATAGTTACTGCACAGTACAGGTGTGCATGTGTAGACATGTGCCCATACTATGCAGTAATTTTCAATTACTGTGTATCAAAACTCCCAGTTCTGCTTTTCTAATACATATATATTTATATGATAGATATGCATTCCCTTCCCTTCCCCAATTATTTCTGGCTTTTCTTTCTCTCCCTCTCTACTCCCTATAGACAAGTATAAGCAAGCTCAGACTAAAGATAAACTTTAACATTTTTATTTTGGTATCAAGTTTTTGTTTTTGGATATCCACTATTTTATATTGTATTATTAGATTTGTATTGATTCTTACTGCTGTATATTGTATTATTATAATTTTTGTATTGATTTTTATTGTTTTACATGGATATTGTATGGGTTAAGCCTGTGTTTGTAAGTAAACCAAAGTAATGTCAAGTTTCCATTTTGTATGCTGGAATGCTTGAGAAGGATAGGAGCTGTGCTACAGTGTTTACTTGCAAATTCTGGTCCTTCTTTAACAGCAACAACAATAACATTATACAACAGGTATTCAGGGGGCTTGGAATGCACACAGCAAAGTGAACTTGATAATGGACATTAGCTACAATAAGAACTTAGAAAGTTTATATTTACCTGGAGAAGGAAAGTAGAATAAGATCCCAGGAAAAAAATCAGTACTTTAGATGTGGAACAGGGCCAGACCCGTCTCTCAATAGGCATGTCTACACATGCACATTTACTGCACAGTAATTGAGGGTAGTTGTTGCCCTGTGGCGTCAGACCAACTCTCAGGATCTCAATATTGTGCTGTTAGACAGAAGGGTGTAACACAATTGCACTTATACAAACACACTAATCAATTAGGTGCATACACACACACTACCAGCTCTGGCACAAACCCATTCAAACCAGCCTAGGCACATGCATACCTATCACAAATTCAAGCACATACATTATACACCCCAAAAGTTAGACACAGATCACTAATTCATATATCATGAACACAATGACACACACACACAACCCACCTACACATACACACAGGGGAAAAGGAAAAGGCAGTGGGGATAACACAGTGGCAAAGAAACAGGGGGCTTGGAGGCAGAGAGGAGCTCAGGACAGGTGTCGGAGGTGGTGGTGAGCCAGAAGCAGGAGAGGGAGAAATGATACAGGGAGAAATGATACAGAAGTTAGAGGGGCGAGGAGCAAAGACTGGAGCAGGGCCAAACCATAGTAAAGCAAAACCTAATTTAGGGGTCCAAATAATAGTTTTATTACACAGACAACAAACTACACAGCCCCACAAAGCTATTGGTTCACACACACACACACACGCACACATGCACACATGCACTCACTCACAATGGCAACAGGAGAAAGACACTCAGTGGAAGGGCTGGAGTCCAGGTAGGGAAGAGAAGCAGAATCCACGTCCTTGGTTGAAGGGGAACGGGGGGTGATAGCTACCTATCCAGGCTGGAAAGGGGTCCTTGTCCAGTAGGTGTTGTCCAGAGGGGAGTCGCCACCAGGTCTTCTGGGTGGATAGGTGGTGTGGTATGGTGCTGTTCTGGATGGAGAGGGCATCCCAGTGGGTCTGTCTTCATTGCCCCTTTTTATAGGGGCAGAACTTGTGTGACCCTAGGGATAGGAGGCATGGCCAGGCAAGAGTAAGCCCCTGGCGTACTGAGCATGTGTGCTCCACAGTAAGCATTCCAGCAGTAATCCCAGTGTGGTGGCAAGAAGCCCCCACAGGCTCTGCGGGGGGATACGCTGAGAGTCCCAGCATGGGATAGAGACCCCTCCCCCCCACACACACACCCCTAGAAAAACTCACCTTCAGACACACTTCAAGAGCAGGAGCCAGCGCTGCAGCTGCGCATGCCAGCATTTTGCTGGTTGTTCAAATGGCTGCTCCTGGGGAAGGGGGAGTGCCGGGCCAATGACAGTGGTGGGCGAAACTGCTGTAGGATGATTTAAAAACCCCACCAAAAGCCAGCAGGGGGAAGATGGAGAGTGAAAGCCAGCGGGGAGCATGCAAGGCTTGGAGTAACTCCTGCTGCTGGCAGGAGTGTTGTTGCAGGCACACAGCCTGCATCTGGAGCAAGGGAAAATAGAATCCGTGCATTGGGCTCCATTCCCACCCCAGCTACCTACAATTTCAAGGGGATAAAAGGCATCCCCTCTCTGGGGAAAGAGAGGCATGCCTGACAGCTGAAGTCCAACCCTCTGACACCAGGGCTTGGGGGCTCCAGCTGCATTAACACCCAACCAAAAAGAAAAAAAAAAAGAACCTGCTGAAGCCAAAGTTGATGCCCAACCCCTTGGCAAAGGGGCTTATAGGGACATGGCAGATTTATACAAGCAACACCCAAGTGGTTGGTGAGTGGATTGGGTGTAGTGGAGGTAGAGCCTTGAGGCACAACTATAAGTACCTCCATCAGCGGGTCCCCCTCTGAGAAGGAGAACACCACTGAACCCCTCCTTTCACCCAATAACATCATGTCATGGCAGCAGAATTCAGGGGGGAGGGATCCTGGAAAGAGAGGATGCCATGGTACCCATCATGCCCACTAAAGACATCACACCCTCTGCAGAATAGCATTTACAGAAGCAGTACTGCCACTTCCTCCTCCTGCTCCATGTCCTTCATCATGTCACATGTTTCACCCTTGTTGTCCATTTTACCCCTCTCTGTCAGCAGTGGCCTCTCACCTGTCTGCACCAAGTGGGGGGCAGGGACTGTGTGATTAGTCTGGAGTTTGGTGTAGCTCCTTTTTCAACACTTCATCCCAGCACCCTGGGGCATTGGGGCTTTGTCAAATCCTTTCATCCTGAGCTTTGCAGTGACTGTTTTTTCTGATATAATCAAGCTTGCAAACAAAAAATGTTTTATCTACCCCTCTCCTGTGGCTACTCAAAAATGTGACACTTTAAAGGAAAAAAGGCAGTGCTTTTGTAATAAAATTATTTTGCACAAGCAGGCATGTAGGTCTTGATTTTTGCAACATTCTGGGCCTGTGAGTAGCCTTACAAAAGTACAATGGCCTTATTTACCCCATCACCACGTCTTTTTTGTTGTTAACTGGGTACTTCATCACCTTTGGGTCTTTTGATACTTACAGGTAATTACTTCAGAATCCTTGGAATTTTCACAGACCGTCCTACAGGCACAGCCTGAGCATAAAGGTGCCCCACCAAAATTTGCCAGCCCCTTTCACAAATCTCTTGTGCGCTTTACCATGAACTGCTTCTCCATATCCCAGAAAGCCAAGGCCAGCAATATGAAGCTGAAAGCCCAGGAGGCTGATACCTCTTCTAATGCCTCTTCCCAAATGGATCTGGGAAGAATGGAAGGACTTAATCATCATTTGGTCAGAACAAAGAATCATAGATAGGCTGAAAAGTAAGTCTGTTTATGTTGAGATCACAAAAGGCATGCAGGTATGAGGGCACAATCATGACTGGACCCAGGTCTGGTTCAAGATCAAGTCCCTGAGATCAGCATTTTACAGAGCCAAAGTTGTGAACTCTTGTTCTGGGACAGGTCAAATAATTTCTCCCTTCTATGACAAGCTGTCTGTCATTATCTCAAAAGATGTGGGTGATCACCTGGGTTTGGAGACTTTCAGCACCGGGGTTGGGTTGTAGGTGGAGGCGGCAGAGGAAGAGGCAGCGGTAGCAGCTCCTCCTGATGGTGAAACCATGAGCACATCTCAGCTTTTCGGAGACTGCTCCCTGTTCCCTGATGACCATGAGTGGCAGGAAGTACCATTGGTCACCTTACAGTTAGTGCCACTTAGCCCCTCCTTTCCACGGAGTAGCACAGATGATGAAGCAGAGGAGGTTGGGGGTAAGGAAGAAACTCATACATCTGATACATCATCTTTTACTGAGACCCAAGAACATGCCAGACCATGTCAGTGTTTTGTAATGTGCCTCTTGCCTCTGCCAGGCAACTCATAGGTTCATACTGGTTAGGTTTGGGAGGGCCCCCTGGAGGGAGAGGGAGAAATTCATGTGTTGCTCTAGATGGGTCACCATGTTCTTTCAGTGGTGGTGCAGGCTGGTTCCAGCAGCTAATCATTTGCTGTAATTAATTTTTTGCACCTAGAAGTGGCAGCCACGGACCTGTTCCTGGAGTTGCGATTACTCAGAAGTTTTGGGCAGCATAAGTGGTGCCCTAGTGTTGCAGGGTCTGTTTCCATGTTTGATGGCATTTTGTGCACTGCATGGTGGGGGGGTGTCACAGGCCAATCTGGTTGCCCTGTGCCTGAAGAGGTGAAAACTGATAGGGAAGAGGCCCTAGCAGTGACTCAGCAGCACAGCTGTGGGTTGCCCTGGCAACCAAGGAAGGTCAGCTGACCCAAAGGGGCAGGGCTTGGCTCTTATAAGGCCCAGAGCTGAGGCCAGGCAGGCAGTTCTTTGCTAGCAGCCAGAGGGGCAAGAGCTCTGAGAGAGACAGTAATGTGAGTGCAGTTCACAAGAGCTGCAGAGGCTGGAGCAATGATGCTGTGGGATAGCTGGGAGGCTTATGCTGTTATGGCCAGGTGCCTTATGTTTATGTTATAGCCAGAGGCTTGTGTTTTGTTGTTGTGGTTATAATACCAGTGGTTTGGGTGAGGCTGTAGGGGAAGGAGGAGGCCTCATGGGAGACCTACAGTAGCATGGGGATCCCAGTGCCAGGGGGCACAGTAACCTCATAAAGGGATCCCAGCAGTGCGGGGATCCCGGTGCCCGGAGGGTGCGCAGTGTTCTTCTAGGCACCAGAGAGGGCGCAGCAGTACAGGGGTGTGTAGACCCCAGCCCAGAGAGGGGCATTTGAAGAAGCCCAAGTTGGGCACAGCAAGCCCCAGAGGGGGGACAGCACTGAGAAAGGATCCAAGTTGGACTTGGCAAGCCCCAGGAAGGGGGAAGCATTGAGGACCCCTAGAAAGGGGACCATTTTATTGAGAAGCCCAAGGTCGGGCACTGGGAGTCTCCAACAGGGGGCTGCATTAATTAAGGAGCCCAAGTTGGGTGCAGTCAGCCCTAAAAGGGAGCAACACTGAGAAGCCCAAGTCTGGGCATTGGGAGTCCCTGAAAGGGGACCGCGTTTATTAAGAAGCCCAAGTTTGGGCATTGGGAGCCCTTGATAGGGGGCCGCATTGATTTGGAGATCCAAGTTGGACACAGCAGACCCCAGAGGGGGCGGCAACGTTATTGAGAGGCCCAAGTTGGGCATAGCGAGCCCCAGGGAGGGGGCAACTATTAGGGAATCTGAGTCGGGCACAGCAAGCCTGGGAGGAACAATAGCGAGAGACCCAGGTTGGGCACAGGGTGCCCCAGAAAGGGAGCCATTTTGTTTGGGAGGCCCAAGTTGGGCACAGTGAGCCCCAGAGAGGGAGCAGCAAAGGAAGGAAGACCAAGTTGATATCCTCAAGGCTTGGGCTGTGGTATTGGGGAGGAAGGAGCCACAGACAGCGCCCCCTAGTGGAGGGGGCAATACAAGGACAACGGCAGCCTCCTGCTAATGAACCAATTAACATCAAAGGCGTGGCAGGAAAGATAAGGCAGGCAGCTGCCCAGAGACGGGTGCGGGGGCCATATTGAGGGCGGCCCCAAGTGACAACCCCATCACAGGGTGGTGGGGTGTATTTTCCTCCTCTTGGGGGGAAGGCAACCATTCCTTCTTTCTTTATCAGCCACCGTGACTCATGGCCACTGGGAATGTAGCCCCATTAGCACTTCAGCAGAATGCTGTAGAGATTTTTGCAGGAATCAAAGACAGTCCTGTGAAACCTTCCTTGAGGTTTTTGCAGAGACATTAGTAACCAAAGAGCAAAGTGAAGATGTCTGGCAGGCCAAACTCCATGATTTCAGACACACTAGATTTCATAGACACTAGGGCTGGAAGGGACCTTGAAAGATCATTGAGTCCAGCCCCCAAAGTCCCTGTGTAAGGACTCTGCAAAAATGAAGTTTATTTCCTACTTATGGGGACTTTTTACCGTCTTGTACCATCTACACTTTTCCCAGATCCTGATGAAGGGACTTTGATCCTTAAAGCTTGCAGAAAAGGACAATTTTCTTGCCATTTTCCAGTTGGCCTAATAAAAGGTATCATTTTGGAACCAAGAGATCTAGGTTTTTGTCATTTTTTTTTTTTGGTCTCAGACCAACACAGCTACCAAGTACACCCCTGGGATTTTTTCCACACCCAAATGAGGCTGCCAGAAGGGGAGGGGGTTGCCCCACTCAAGCACTATAAATTGGGGGAGCAGAGGTCAGGGTGCACATTTGCTGTATTGATGAGGGAGGTTTGACGAGGGTAAGGGATGACAGTACAGTGGGGACAGAGAACGACTCATCCCAGTAATGAGATGTTCCCATGGGGGGGCACAGCAATGTGAATCCAAGATTCTGGAAGACTGCAGGCTGATCGAGTGGGGTGCAGTGAAGCTTTGAGTGCTATTTGATGTCATAATTGTGTGACATGTGATTCAAAAGTGGACACGGCAATGTGCTACATGCCACCTTTGGTACACCTGACACTTTTCTGTACCCTGAGGGTCATCCCTAGAGGGGCTTGAATACAAGAGACTGCCCCAGGCACAACGCTTTGAGGCCCCCACAGAGACAGGTGGAGTGGATGGGGTGACTCCTCAGTGCTGAGACCAGCCTCACACCTGGATGCTTGCCAACTCCCCTGCCCTACTACCGCTGTGGCATGCAGGATCAACTCTGTGTGTTGGGGGAGCAGTTCATTTGCCCAAGGCCCTGCACAAGTGTCATAACCTGGGTCAGCTCTGTTTGGGAGGGGATGCATTGGTTAGTTCAAATTTATTGTGGGGCTGGTGGAACTTTAGGAAAAAAGAAAGAGAATGAAGAGCATGACAACACGTCCTTCAGGATTCATTCTCTCAACAACTGAACTATTATGCATTCTAATCATAGTTGACTTTAGTCTTGCCTGATCTAGACTTACAATAGAAAAACAGGTAATACTAATAATAGGAGGCCACTATTAATTCCAGTAGTAATATATTAATAAAAGTTTATAGTAATAGTAATGATGATTTATTAATTGCCTCGATCTTCCTAAGGGGGGACCGGGACTTCCCTCCCATTGGAAGCCTGTATTCCCCCTTGCGAATCATTGCTAGGGTGTGGGTGAGTGTTGACCTGGTGGAAGGGCTTCTGGAAGGGCTGGATGTCTTTAAGTCGGCGGGCCCGGATGACCTACACCCAAGGATGTTGAGGGAGCTGGTGGGGGTCATTGCTGGGCCCTTGGCTCGGTTATATGAGTGCTTTTGGAGCTCTGGACAAGTGCCAGAGGACTGGAAGGGCCAATGTGGTTCCCATCTTTAAGAAGGGGAGGAAGGAGGACCCAGAGAACTACAGGCCTGTCAGTCTCACCTCGCTTCTGGGGAAGATCTTTGAGAAAATTCTCAAGTCCCTCATCTGTGAGGGACTGGCAGGGGACCTTATGCTGAAGGGCAACCAGCATGGGTTTGTTAAGGGCAGGTCCTGTCAGACCAACCTGGTCGCCTTCTATGA
>JAGPOW010000271.1:434638-453551 GCA_030014935.1 Caiman crocodilus | reverse complement strand
AGCAGGAAATAGGGCAGGCTCTTTTTTCCCAGGCACCACTAGGGGTAACTAGGACCAATGGTCACAAGTTACTGGAGAGCAGGTTTAGGTTGGACATTAAGAAACACTACTTCACAGTTAAGGTGGCTAGGATGTGGAACCAGTTTCCTAGGGAAGGTGTTCTTGCTCCTACCTTGAGCACCTTCAAGAATTGATTGGATAAGTACTTGGCTGGAGTCCTGTGACCCTGGCACTCATTCCTTCCATTGGTGGGGGGTCAGACTAGATGGCCTGCTTAGGCCCTTTCTGACCCTAGATACTATGATACTATGGTGAACTATATGAGCCAGCACACCCACTCAGCCTGTCCCTGGGCCTAGCTGAGACACCACCAACATATATATGTAGGCATTGTATGATATAGACTTATATCATATATGTTTCTGTTATATATACTTAGGTCAGCTCTGGTTGGGGATGTGCATTGTTTAGTTCAAATTTATTGTAAACAGGGCTGGTGGAATTTTAAGGGCATAAAGGAAAGTACTTGAGGTGCACAAAAGGCACCAATACAAATTCTTTTTATCCTCCCTCCATTTGGTTTTCAGATTCCCTTCCACTGCCAGCCACAGGCTGATCCATCCCTGATGGTGTGAGAAGAGGCAGAAAGAGAAAGGAAGAACAAAAGAGAAAATGAGCATGACAACGCTTCCCTCAGGATTCATGATCGTAAGGGTATAATTCTACCATATATATGTAGGTAATATATGTTCTATATACTTTTGTTATATATAGAATTACAGTTTGATTACTTTCCATGAGAAAGCAGATACTGAGCATAAGACACCAACCCTCCTTGCTTCTTTTACCAGTGGGGAGGTGGGGGGAAGGAAATGCCCACCTCCTGGTTCCTGAATTTCTTTTACTTCCTCCTCCTGGTTGCTGGCCACAAATACTGTTGAGACTTCCCCTTTTTGTAATATTTGAATTATGGAGGATTTCTTCACAGGCTTTGGCCCAAGCATCAACTTGAGTATGGTAATAATTATACAAGTTCTGTAGATCCATTTCATATTATTCTTGCATATTATTCCTTCTGGTTGGTGGCATTATTTGCTAATCAGCATGTTATGGAATTGTAATTAGAAGTTTGCTGCTAGCCACAAATGTGGAGGGATTCTTCTTGGTTGCTAGCCAAGACCTCTAGCTCCCTCTTGCCCCATGGCTGGGGGTTTGGCTCTTAGCACCCTGGGTGGTGCTCAGGCATACTCCCTCCCTAGATCCCTCTCGCCCTATTGCTAGGGGCTTGGCTTTTATGACCCTAGGTGGTGCTCGGGCATACTTCTTCCTCTTTCCCTATGGTTGGGGGATCATCTTTTAGCTCAGGCAAACTCCCTCACTAGCTCCCTTTTGCCTCATGGTTGGGGCTCTTAGCACCCAAGGGGGTGCTCTAGCTGTGGTTATTGGCCATGTCTCAGAAAATGCACTTCTGCACTGGAGGAAATCTCTACATTTTCTAAAATCCTTATAGACTACTGTAGCATGTGTGCCTTTAAAAATAATTTTTGCTACAGTAGTCTACAAGGATTTTAGATTTTAGTTTTTCTAAAAACTAAAAACTAAGGTTCAGCAAAGGCCCCTACTTCTTTCCTTTGTGCATGCTCCTGCATGATTGTTGAAATACTCACTCAAATAATCAATAATAAATCAAATAATCAAATATTGAAAAAAATCTTACACACAGGTACACAGACATTCATAAAAGGACTGTACTCTTCCTCTCCCCCCACCCACCGGTGGTAGTCACTTTCTCTGAATTTCCCACCCTGCAAAAAGTGCTTTCCTTAGGTCTGAAACCTGGTAAATCTGTACCAGGGTTTCTTCTTGGTTGCTGGCCAAGACTTCTGGCAAATTCCCTTCTGGGGTTTGGGTAGTAGGCCCTTCACCCTCTTGACCACCTCTGCACGTACCTTTCTGTTGCAGCCTTGTAACTTTTGAATTACTGCTGACAACAAAGCATACTGTGCTTCTGAGCTATGACTCTATATGATATGATACTTCTTGCCCTCTTAGTTATGATCTCCATGGTCTAGGTAGTAGGAGCTCTCCCCCACTTGCTCTCTGCCTTACACCTCACTTATCCACTGCTTATAATTAAAATTTGATTCCTTACGATGATAAAGCATGCACTGTGTATATTTCTTGACTTGAGAAACATCTACGGATGCAAGCCAGCATTTTGGTCACTGTACTAGCTGCAGCATAGCATTGCGTGCTCATGTTTATCTTGTGATCAATGATGACCCCCAAGTCTCTCTTTTCTATACTACTAGCCAGCATAGCACTGCCAAGCCTATAAGGATCCTGAAGGTTTTTCCCCCCAGCGTGGAGAACCTTGCATTTTTCGGTGTTTAACACCATCAGATTCTCATCCACAGCCTGTCCAGGTCAGTGTGGATCATCCTCCTGTCTTCAGGTGTGGATGCCTTGCCCCAAAGTTTGGTATCATCAATGAACTTGGCCTTTCCGCTTCTGACTCCAATATGCACAACATTAATGAAGATGTTGAACAATATGGGTCCAAGGACAGAGCCTTGGGGGATCCCATTGGTCACAGGGCACCATGACAATTGACTTCCATCAACCACCACCCTCTGGGTCTGACCAAGGAGCAAATTTCCCATCCAGCAGATCATGGTGGACCCAAGGCCACAATGGGCCAGTTTCACCAAGAGGTGATCATGGATACCAGATCAAAAGCTTTTTTGAAGTCAAGATATATAAATCTCCTCTCCCTTGTCCAGGTGATAGGTCACCTGGTCATAAAAGGAAATGAGATTTGTCAAGCAAGACTTACCTACAACACACTCATGCTGTCTATCCCTCAGGATGTTGGCGTTGGCCAGTCCATTAAGGATGACCACTTTTTAATGAACTTTTCTAAGATCTTCCCAAGGATAGAAGTCAGGCTGATGGGCCTATAGTTTGCTGGATCTGCTTTTCTCCCTTTCTTGAAGATAGGCACCACATTGGCCTTCTTCCAGTCTTTGGGCACTACACAAGAATGCCAGGAGTTCTCAAAGATCCGTACCAGTGGCTGGGCTATGATGCTCACTAGCTCTTTGAGTACCCTGAGTTATAGAATGTCAGGGCCAGCTGACTTAAAGGTAACCAGCCTCTCAAGGTGTTCCTTTATGAGGTCCACATTGATGGAGGGCAAGGGATCTCCCTCACCCGACCTCCCAGTCTTGTAGTGGGCATGGGTGTCCCATAGGACTGATGAAAGACTGACACAAAATACACATTTAATAGGTTGGCTTTTTCCTAGGTGTCAGTTGTCAGTTCTTCCAACTGGTTCAGCAGGGGTCCAATGTTGCCTTTGATTTTCCTCCATTTCCCCACATATCTGAAAAAGGACTTTATTTTCCTTGATGCTTGAGGCTAGTTGGAGTTCAGTTGCAGCCTTGGCTTTCCTGGTTTGCTCCCTGCAGGACCGCACCAGTTCAGAATATTCCTCCTTGAAGGTAAATCCCATCCTCCATCCTTTTTAGGCCTTACTTTTTAGCCTCAGGAGGTCTGCTAGATAACTGGAGAGCCAGGGGAGCTGCTGTGCCCTCTTGCTGTCCTTCCTCCGAGATGGAATAAAATCAGCTTGTGCATTGAGGATTGCTCCCTTGGGGAGCAACCACTCTTCCTGGACTCCCCTCCTCCTGGGGTCATGGTCCCTTAGGGCTCACTGAAAAGCCTCCTGAGCTTGTCAAAGTTGGCTTTCCTGAAGTCAAGAACTTCAGTGTTGCTCTCTGATGTGCCAGCTTTACAGTGGATGGTGAAGGTGATCAGCTCATGGTGCCTGTCACCTAGCTTCCCATCAAACACCAGGTCACTGATTAGGTCATCCCCAGTAGCCAGTACCAGGTTGACTCCCACCATTGTGTCCCTTGTGCCATGTTCCCCATGGATTTTAACCCAGAGGGTCTCCCGTTGTCCACCGTGGTCACCAACATCAGCTTGCAGGGACGCATAGCTTTCCTTAACATTAAGTACTACACCCCACACCTTTTATCTACTCAATCTATCCTGTACAAGGTATAGATATCATGTATACGCATGGTCCAGTCATGGGTGGAGTCCCACCAGGTCTCTATTATCCCTATGATGTCATAATTATTTGCTTTTAGCAGGAGGATGAGTTTCTCCTGCTTATTCTCCAAGCTTCTGGCATTTGTGCACAGGCAGGCAAGTGTCCCTTTGGGGGCCTTGCCTTGCCCACAGATTGTACCAGGGCTGGGGCAGGGATGCCTTGCAAGGGTTGGTCAGTGGGCCAGCACTGGCGGTACTCCCCCAACCCCCAGTGGGCTTAGTTTAAACCCTGTTGGAGCAGCTGAGCCAGTCTGGCTGAGAAGAGCCTCCTCCCCAGGGGAGAGAGGTAGAGGCCATCTCTTCCCAACAGCTCACTGCCTCTCTCACCAAAGAGCAGGCTGTGGTCATGGAAGCCAAAGCCTTCCCAATGACACCAGCACCACAGTCTCTGGTTCACTACCTGGATCCTCCTCTCCCTCCTAAGCCCATACCACAAGACTGGGAGGATCAAAGAGAACACCACCTGTTCCCCCGGACCCTTTAGCATCTCATGACCCAGCTGGGAGAGCTCTGAGTCATTTCATTGGTCCCCACATGAATAAGGAGCATAAGATAGTGGTCTGTGGGTTGGAGGAGCTTAGGGATCTTCTCTGCAATATCTCAGATGCAGGCCCCTGGGAAGCAGCAGAGTTCCCGGGCTAAGGGGTCAGGGCAGCAGATTACCCCATCAGTCCCCCTCAGGATGCAGTCTCCCACAACAAATACTTTGTGTTTTGTCCTGGGGAGAGCGGGGGTGGTAGCTGTAGTTAGGCCTGTGTTGCCTGCTGGAGCCGGCAACTCAGCAGGCTCTGCTGGGGCTGTGAGAGGTTTGTACCTGTTGCTAAGCTCTGGCAGGGCAGGGGCCTTGGTGCAGCAGGCCTTAGAGCCCTTGACCACCTTGATCCATCCCCCTGATTGGACAGAATGGGAAATCTCGGAGTCCTCCCTTGTCCTGGAGGGAGACCGTGGTCTGCCTTCTGGTTCCTGGGGGAGAAGGGCCTGGCAGTAGGAGTCAATCTCCTGGTCACAGTCCCTGATGGCATGCAGTCTCCTCCAGCTGGCATGCCAGATGCCCCAAAAGGGAGCAGACTGCACAAGGGGATGTAGCCATGCTCCCAGGCCCCAGAGCCTGAAAAAGGGACAGACAGCCCCCACAGCGATAAGCCAGGGGCTCCATCTGCGTGGAGCATGGAACCCATGGGCTCCGTCTGGGTGGCCATCTCTGAGGTGCCATGGGGGGAACCCAAGGGGTTCAGGGTGTGCCCATGTGCATCATGCTGCTGGTAGGCTAGTTATGGCTGGGACAGTCTATCCTGGGGGATTCACAGGAGGGGCCTTGGGCCCTCCCACACACCCTCCTGCATGAACTCTGCTCTTACTCACGTGCCAGCAGACAAGTGCACCTGTTTGCATAGCCTGTCCACGTGACTCTGGTCACATGGCTCCCTGGGGGTCTGGGCAAAGTAGGGGACTGGATAGGGTAAGACCCAGTCCAGCTTCCACTCAGCCACTTCCTCCCACTCTCTAAGGGTTAGCCCCCTCCCACCATGGGCTTCACTTACCTCCAGCTGTGCTGGGGGTTGGCAAAGGGTTCCATGGCTGCTGAGAAGTCTCTGGGGGGCTTTGGGAGAGAGGGGGTGCAGTGAGCTTACATCCACATGTCTCTGGCCACTCCTGAAGCCTAACTGTGGCTTTTTTGATGCTAGCAGGAATGCCCCCCCCGACCAATTCAGGATCTGGGAGGGGGGGTGCAGGACGCCTCCCTCCTTCCACCACTCTCCCTCCCACCCACTTTGAGGCCCCCTCCTTCCCTTGATAAGCTTTGTACCCAGCAAAGATTCCAAAGGTACAATGCAATGTACCTGACCACTCACCTGAGGGAACCCCTGGGGAACCTTGCCTGGGGGCCCCCACCTGAGGGGGTCCCTTCTTAACTAAGCTTTATGGGTGTGTTTCTTTCTTGCAAAAAAATGTTGGCTACAGACTAGCACTGGCCAAGCATTTGACCTCCCTCCATCTGATAACAGTCCACTCTGCAAACTTTCAGTAATGCCATGACTCCATAGAAGTTGTGCAGTCATCAGTTATCTGGAAGGGCTAATAACCAGTTTGGCTGACTAGCTTGCTGCCTGCCTGCTTGCCCGCCTTCCTCCATCCCTCCCTCTTGCCTTCCCACCATGCAGCCCTCCATCAATCCATAGCGTATCAAGGGATTACTGAGGGGACATGGGAGCATATTTTGAATTGGTGTTTTAGCCTATTATCTTGCCTTTGCTAGTAATGGCTGTAGTGTAAAAAAATGTGTTCACCATTTGATTACCAACATCATTGTTGAGCAAAAAAAAAATCTATACTGTTTGAGCTTTATTGTGACTGCTCAGTGGAATTGGTTGCAATTCAATTTATTGCGGAGAAAATAAAGATGAGAAACAAAAAAAATCTGATTTGTACTTGCTCCTGTTTGATTTCATGGATCTGAGAGGTTGGGGGGGGCAGTTTACAGCTGGGTGGGTGGGTTGAGGGAGTGAAAGCAGTTGCTTCACAGGCAGGACACAAACAGGGCCTGTATTTCAGATTGGTTGGCTTCCCCTCCAGGCATCTCACTAATGTGTCTGGAAATAGCCATCTGATGCATAAAGTCTGGATATATGCATAGTCAGCCACTTGCATATGGCTATGCATCCAGAGACAGAATACCTCTGGATGTGCAAGTACCAAAAATGCATTGTAGATGTCCAAAAATGCCACTTAGGTGATCAGGAAAAAAGAGAATATGTCAAGGCCAAGGAGTAAGAAGGCCAGCTATTGCAAAGCTTGTACAGTGCTTTATCTTTGCAGCATGAGCAGCTATTATGTGGACAAAGCACTGTCTTCACATCACTCCCATAAGGAACTGTCAACGCGTGACCAGATGACCCCTCTCCAACCTTGAGCCTCTGCTCAGCTTCTTCTGTGCAGGTGCCAACCTGCCTCCGACTCTGTTTTCCCCTGCAAACACCTTCCTGCATACTTGAATTGACCACCCTTACAGTGGTGCAGCTGGGAGTCACCCATTAACCCCAGTATCCCCTGTGGACTGTTGTGGGTGCCAATCTGAAGGCATGCACTGGCCCATATTAGTTATTAATCATGGGATTTAGGGGTACCACAGAGACCTCAAATGCTGGGGGCTGTGAGGGGAAGAGAAACTGGGGAAAGAAAAAAAACCTGGGCATAGTGTCTTTTTGAAACCATGGCCTTGGCTAATTAGCAGCTCCCCACTTATCTGAGACCCATCTGATGAGGACACCCCAATACCTAGTGTAGGAGAAGGAAGTATTACAATTTTCTTGAATTTGGATGAAAAGTTCTTTCTGAATACACTTTATTCTGGAGAGGCCTAGAGGTAGCTGAAGAGATTACCCTGGGCTTCCTTGGGAGTGCTGCTCCTCGTCTCCCTGAACTTCTCCCTCTGTTCTGAGAAGGGAGATTTGGCAAGGGAGGGCAAAGCAATTCTGAGCAAAATGATGAGTTCTCTCCGGGGGGCGGGGGAGGCGGGTTGAAGTGAATGGGGGCTGGGGCGGTCTGCAAACCAGGCTTTGAAAGGTGCTGCATGCAGGGTTTTGTAAGGAAACATTGCATTGCAAAGAAAGCATTGAAAACAAATTTATTTTTGCATCGCTACTCCCATAACAATACAGCCTGCCTGCAAAGAAAAAAAAAGGCTGCTGAGGAGCTGTGGCAGCAGGTGTTAATCCCAAACCCCCACCCTCCTCACCAACCATATCATATGCATTATAATGCTTTTAAAGACTTACTAAATTCTCTTTAAAGACTTGCTAAAAGCCAAAGGCCCTCCATGGGGTTGTTTAGTCTTTTTTCTTATAAGACATATCTGACTGGACCACACCTTAGCTAGCACTTAAGAAGTCCACCCTGCAACTCTTTGCAAGTATTTCCAGTAATGACATGACTAACTCCCTCCTCCCCACCACCCAGGAACAGCATTTCCACCACTGAGGTGGGCATGGTCTCTGAAAACATACCCAACCATCCCAAATAAAACATGACATATCTATTATATAGAACAAAAAACTTACTGAAAATGAATAAGTATTCAAATTGACAATATAAAAACAAAATAAATACCAAATAAATACAAAATTAACAAAAATTTTCAAAGGTTCAGACTCTCATCCCTCTTAGTAAAAATAACTATATAACTATATAACAATATACAAATTCACACACATACAATATAAAAATAAAAATGTAAAAAGAAAAAGATCTTTTCAGTATTTTGATAGTGACTGTGACTCTTCACTGACCTGTGGGCTTGTCCTAGTGAGTTCTGCCCATGAAAGTTTTATGTGAGGAGGGAGGAAAAGGGAAGAAGAAGAGGAAGGCTTGGTGCACAGTTCAAAAAACAGATTTTGCCACAACACCCTCCACACACACTCACGTAAACATGCACATGTGCACGCGCGCGCGCACACACACACACATGTACACAAGGTCGATAGAACCTATTACCAAAATATCACCCTGGATGCTGCATACCCTGGGTGTCAGGTCTGGCAGGCAGCAACCTGCTGCCCTTGGACTCATGCCTCTGAAATGTAATGTGATGAAGTTCAGGTTTCAATAATGAAGGAAGTCATGTAACCACTCATCACTCCTTCCAAAGTAGTTTCAAACCATGATGCTGATGCCGCCACAACTGCCGCTGCCTTGGGGAGCCATGGCCACTGCATTGGCA
Source organism: Caiman crocodilus (assembly GCA_030014935.1). Classification (NCBI taxonomy): domain Eukaryota; kingdom Metazoa; phylum Chordata; order Crocodylia; family Alligatoridae; genus Caiman; species Caiman crocodilus. The sequence continues at coordinate 444,715 of JAGPOW010000271.1, read as the reverse complement.
GAAAATGGGGAGGCAGGTGCACGGGGGTGCCAGGGGGGTGGGGCTGGAGGACAGAGACAATAGGTGGCAGGGAGGGCAACAATTGAGAGTGGTTAGAAAATGATATTATTGCTCTTCCCCATCTTTCCCATCTTTTAAAATAAAGTAATAATAAAATAAAAATAATTGGGCTGACCAACAAAGACCTGACTGTGGGGTAAGGAGTGAAAGAGGGTTAAAAAAAACTCCTACACCTCCATCTACTGGCTAGAAGCTGGAACACAGTAGCCCCTTGTGGTGAAGGGGATTAATTACAAGTCATTGGAGTCTGATTGCTTACATGAACAACATACACAGTTAAAGCAGCATAACAGGAAAGCAGCACAAATTAAGACATCTCTGAGTAATGTTAGTTTAAGGCACTAAATTGACTTTAAAGCAGCAGGAAATCCTGGGTCATGCATACAAAACACAAACACAGTTGTGTTGATGGAAATGGAAAATTTTGTTTCATCTACACACACCCTAAGACAATTGGAGACCCTTGATCTGTTGCAGCCTTCATCTACCTTCACAGCCACTGGAAAGGCGGGGGTTCTTTTTTCTGCCTGGTTTACCATTGAGGGCTTCTTGGATTGCTCTTAATCAAGAACCTCCCTCTTGCCCTTGCCACCATGGATGACCCTACCAGGAGCATGAAGCTCCCAATAGTTTTTTTCTCAGGTTCATTGGATCACGCAAGTCCTTTCACCACTACAAGGTGGCAATCCCCAGAGAGGGCAATTGTACATACAATTATTCCATATGCAGTGCAGGACTTTGTACTTGTTCTTGTTAGATCTAATTTGTTTCAGTGAAGATTTTTTTCCAGTCTATCCAGGTTGTTCTGGATCCAACAGCTGTCCTCCATGGTGTCCGCAACTCTACCCAATTTGGTGTCATCCATAAATTCCTAAGCAGGCACTCAATCACATTAGGCAAATCATTAAGATGTTGAACATTACAAGACCCAAGAGACACCCATGGGGAATACTCTTGGAAATTGCACTCTGAGTCTTTGGTGTCTACTGGTGGAGAACAATGAAGAAATGAGTTATGTACCCATTTAACAGTACTTTCATCTAGTCTGCATTTCCTTAACTTGCAAATGACAGTGTTGGGGGAAATGATGTAAAGAACCTTGCTAAAGTCAAAGTATGTCACATTCACTGATTTTCCCCCATCCACAGAGCTTATCATACCCAAAAGATATCCTATGTTTATTCCAACAATGAATCTGATCCAATAAAATATATCACCCAGAAGAATTCTTGCTTCTAATTTCTCTTTGTGCCTTTCACAATCTCTACCTCCTAATTTTCTGATGAGTAAACAAACTATTTGAGAGGCAGGTAGAATGCTTCAAGAAATTTCTAGGATATCTTAAGGCATAACTGATATTTATTCTCTTTTCAGAGTAATGGGTAATTTAATAAATTTAAATAAAATCTTCATATATGTCTGAACATCCTGGAAAAGCAACTATTTATAAGAGGTTTGATAACTCTAGGGTCTATGTTATTTACCAAAATATGAGGACCAAAAAGACCTTTAACTGGAAAAGACTATATTCAGCATGTTAGCATCACAGTTTTATTTTAATTATATTGTTAGATTGTATAAATCATTTACTCCATGTCAGCAAGTTACTCAGTTGCAAAATTTGAACCCTATTAATAAAATTGCCATAAAATTGTAATACTTTTCTAGATGCTGACCGTGTCAAACTTTACTACAATAAAAAACGGTAAAGTATCTATTTGGATAAATAAATAACAATTGTTAATGATTCCATCCCATGTTGCTAAATTTGCACTTTAGACTATATATATATACACACATACATACACACATACACATACATCTAGAGAGAGAGAGAAAGAGACTATATAAAGAGTAGTCCTTTATCTACCATGAGACACTCAGAATTCTGGAAAAAACAGAAGCAGATCCAAATAAAAAAAAGATTTGAAAATTTTCACATTTTCTTCCCCTTTGTTCTTAAAATTTTGTTTTCAAACTTAAAACAACTTTAAGAAGGTCCCATTCTTGTTCGGAAGAAGGAAAAGTCTATCCTTCCAAAGCTTACCTCTGATCTTTGCCACTGGAAGTCCCTCCCCTTGTCCCTGGAAGTACTCCTTTGCGGAAGAGGGTTTGCTATTTTAGAACTAGAAAAAAACCAAATGATGTACTAAAAATCAAATACCCATAATATTATATTTTAACTTAATTTTTAAAAATATTTTGTCCTGATATGTGTGTGTTTCTGCTTTACATGTAGGAGTGATTGCATAAGATCTTAAAATACAGTCTTACTCTTGCATAGTGTGTGGGATGTGCAGGGATGTCGGGGAGTGTGGACGTGGGGTTTGTGGGGAGCTGTGGATATGCGTGTGTATATAGTATTTGTGGGATGTGTGACTGTGTGTGGAGGAGGATGTGATTGTGGGGTTTGCAGGAATGGTTTGAGGGTATTTGAGATGTGCATGGGAGCACTGTGCATACTCCCCACTGAGCTGGTCAGCACCTGCCCACACTCTGCTCAAGCCCAGAGCCCAAGGGCAAGCTGCCTGAAGCCTCATGGCCATGTTTGCACTCATGCCATGGCTTCTCTACTGCCCCTGGATCCTGTCATTTTTCACAGGAGCCAGAGGCAAATAAATATTAATTTAAAACAAAATTTTAGGGGTCCCATGGGCCAGACAGAATGGCCTAGCAGGACAGATCTGACCATATTTTGCCCACCCCTGTGTTATGCACTATTTGTAACAAATGTTAGGAACATGTTAGGTCAGAGTAGCATAAAACTGTCGTAAGGTTTCTATTCTACTACCATACACCTTGTCAGTAAACAATGGCACATTCTAAAATTCTTGCTCTTAAACAACTGCTTTTTGCTCTGAAATTGATTAGCTATGATGACATTCAGGACATGTTTCAAAACTCAGCATTTTTTCACTAAGCATTTGAATTGTGAGGGTAATGGTTGTTTGGATGCTTGGAGAGGTAATGCTGTTTCAAATGGTAATTTGATATATTGGTGGCAGGGAGCTCCCTGGCGTGGAATGACTACAGTTTGGTTCAATGGACTGCATCTTTTGGATTTGGGTTTTAAACTGTGCCAAAGGCACCTAGACACGATGGAGAATTCATTGTTTTCCTCTTTATAAATTATTAAAATTCCATCCCTGTTTTCAGTAACCTGTTTTCAGTTTAACAGTAATAACATAGTGGTCTAAGTGTAATGTATAAGTTCCTCCTACATAAATGTTACCATGGAGATTGGGAGGGAAAGCCCTTTAAGTGTTGTTGCCTAGAACTAACTTGTTATCAAAAAAGGTCTTGGCTGATGTGTACCATACACTTGTGCTTACAGAGACTGTAGAAGCCCAAGAGTGAAAATGCTCAACCAATGCCTAACCATACAACCATCTTTCATTTTTTGCAACGTTATTTTTTCAGTATAACATATTCACATTGCTATAAGCAGAACATCCACATGTCCCATTTCACTTTACACAAATGCTAAATAAAATGAAATGAAGCAGAGATCCAGTAAACAACATCTCAACCTACCTACGGTAATAAAAGAAAAAATATTGCCAATGACTCCTGAGAGACCAGGAGGGGTAAGAGACCAAAGCTGACTTGTATAATTTTTCAGTTTTGTTACAGTTACAGTTCAGTTAATGTAACAGTTTTATCTCTCTCTCAGACACTGCCAAATTTCTCAGCCAAAAATTACTGCCAATTCAGCAAGGATTATGAAAGATTTAAAACTAACTGTGAACTGAAGACTGCATTCCTAGCAGGGGCATGCAAAATAGACCCTATTCAATTCAGATTCAGATTCAGTCTGAATCAGGGACAGTGATTCAATTCATTGGCTCAGATCACTGTCCCTGATTTGAGTTGACCAAATCTGAATCTGAAGATTCCTTGCTGATTTGGAGAATCAGTGATTTGGACATAGAGACAGCTTTCAATGTTTTTTCTACATACCTCAAGGTACCAGGTGCAGCTTGTCTACACTAAGATGCTGGGGTGGATGGAATACCCCACAGGAGTACGGGGGTCATGCTCAGCCCCTGAAAGTATTTCTGGTCCACTTCTGGGTCTGCTAGGGAGTGTGCTCCCCACCCCATACCCTACCCACCCCAGTTCAGCAATCAGTTGTGGGAGAACCCCGGATGCCCCTCCCCCGACCCAGGAGGCACCAGTCACCGAATTGGGGGGGGCACTGTGGGGGGGCACCCACACACTCTGCAATGGACCTGTAAATGGACTGGAAGTGCTTCTGGTCCACTTCCGCGCCTGCTGCTGAACACGCTGGAGAGGCCCCTGCACTCCTCTGGGACACTTCATGCGTTTCAGCACTGCAGCATTCATGAGCTGCCTGCTACCTAGAGGTTTGTAGAAAAAAACATTTAAAGCTGTGTTTATGCCCATATCACCAAATCTTTTTGACTCTCTCTGAATCAATTCAGAGGGTTCTGATTTGATTTGGAGAGATTAAGGGGTCCTCTGATTCAATTGGGATTTACAGATTCAGCCACCAATTTGGGCCAAATCTCCACCAAATCAAATTAGTGACCAAAGCTTTGCACAGCCCTAATTCCTACCCTCTCTCTCTTTGGCTGGCAGTGAAAGACAACCTCAGCAGCCTTTACAAGTCCTTATTCTTCAATTTCAGTGCAGAAATCAGCTCCCCTTCTTAAAGCACATGGCCCAATTTTGGAAGGCTGATCTTGGAATGGAAAAGTACTTGCAGCATGGAAATAATGTGCTATTCACTTGGAAAGAGAACTATTAAATAATAGAATCTCGGTGCAATTTATGTCAGTATCAGCACAAGAGAAAAAGTTCCATAAGACTAGCAAATTCTTATTTGTAGCCAGTTAATTCTTTTAAGAGATTGCAAGGACCATGTTTAATCTGGCTTCTTCACATGATATCTCATGTTACATTATTAGCCACAAATGTGTGGTGTGCCACCCTAGGCATATTTCATAGCCATCTCTAAGCATTCATTTATTTCAAAGTAATAATTACCATAGAAGTACCCAAATATAGGGTTTATTTGTGATATACATCATTACAACTATGTTTAGTTTTATTACTTTTATGTTTGTATGAACATTTGTTATGAATATAAGTTTTTAATTTATAATGTGACTCAAGCCAAATGTCAAAAAGTTCATCTCCAAACAACGACTTATTCACACTTCAAAGAACCTTGTAGAGTACTGAGGCCAAACTTTTGGCAAGGATGCTACAAGCTTAGCCTTGCACCTTCCCTAAGGGCTATTCTAATCCCCAACCCCTGCCCAATCTGGTGCTCTGTTTTCTGCTCCCTGCCCTATTTCTTGTGGCGTTCCTTGTTCTCTCCCAAAATGCTGTGCCAAACACACATGCCACAGATTGGAGCACCCTTGCTTTAGAAGATACATCTAGAATGGGTGTGGATATCAGTCAGTCAAGAAAATGACAAAACCCTAAGAGTGCATCCTCACAAACATGTGTGTGCAGTTTGGAGTGCTTCAAAGTTGTGTGAGGTGCCACAAACTGCATGAAATGCATGTGTACATGTGTGCTGCACTGCTAATTTCCAGTGTAGTGCAGGTTGTTTGGATCCAGGTTATCTTGGTATAAAAAAATGCTGCTAAAAAAAGGGGCATGGCACAAGTGTCTTCTATCAGAAAACAGAGCTTGACTGACCAGAGCCATGCTCTGATTGCTGGCCAGGCTCCAAGTGGCCAGCTCAGTGCCCCTGCTGCTCCAGGAGAACCCTAGGAATACAGGTATAGCTTCTGGGAAAGCCTTCCCTACCACAGTAACCCTCCCCTACCTGACCCAGGTCTCTTTGCTGTGCAATGGCATGCTCAGACACAAATAGCAGTGACAAATATGTGCCACTGCTATTTATCCCATGGAAAGCATGTGCCCCTACATGTGTGTGTTTGTGGATATTCACCCTCTGACCATATCCACAAATGCAGGCATGTGCACTTGCAGCAGCTCAAATAGGAGCAGCACAAATTTAGCCAGGGATTTATGCCTCAGCACACATGGCCAGACATGAACTTTGGTGTGGGGCAGTTATGCTACTTGGGATAAAATAACCCTGCCTAGCTCATCCCAGATTTGCAGCCACCAGGAACTAGAACCTGGGGCCAGTACCTGTGCTAGCCACAGCAATATAAAAACATGCCCTGGCCAGCAACTCACGGCTACTCGCTCTCAGGAGCTTCTGTGGGAGGAGAGTCTGGGAGGAAGCTGGCTATGCCCCTTCCTGTCCCAGGCTGCTGTTGCTCTGGCTGGTTGTTGCAAGCTTGGTCTAAGGAGCTTCTGGTGAGAAGATGGCCAGGCCCTTTTCTGCCTCTGGCTGCTATTATTTGGTGGCTTGGTCTCAGAGCTTTTGGAGTAAGTTGACCCTTCCTGCCTTGGGTGGCTGCTTCTGCTACTGTTTGCTGCCCCCCCCTGGCAGGGGGTCCTCTGCTGCATGCTGCTGCCCATCGCAGGGAGGGTTCCACTCAGGAGGGTTCACACCCCAGCACTGCACTTCAGCTTCTGCACCCCTGTACCAGCCTGCTGCCCAGCCTGCCACCAAGCCATTGTTTGGGGGACAGCCTGGGATGGGAGCCTGTGCTGCACTGCTATAGCCCAAAAGAACCTTGCCTACCCTAGCTGCCTTGGCAGGCCACCCCTACCTTCACCTCCACTTTCACCACAAGCACACCCTGAGTGGCTGAACTGAATAGCTTCTACCATCATTGCTGCTGCCGTTGTTTCTACTGCTGCCCCCTCAGGAGAGAGGGAGATTCCCTGCTGCACCACCTGACAGCACATCTGCACTGGGTCACTTCCTAATTGACTGACTGCTTCTACTCTCCCCCACAGCTACCTCACTGCATCTGATCTTGATTTGTCTTTGATTTGTCTTCCTGCCTACTGCTCTGCTGCTGAGTGACCAGCTGGAAGCCTGAGAGGCTTCTGGACAGATCTTCCACAAACAAAGCCCCTCCACTGCTCTAGCCATCTTTTACACCTGCCTCAGCAGCCTTTCCTGTGTATTTTTTTGCCATAGTGTGGTAAGTCCTGTGGTCCACTCCCCCTGACCTGGTGTTTGTTGTGTGGCTGAGTAAGCTGGCTCAAGTTTCTCCAGCCCGTGTGTGTGTGTGTGTGTGTGTGTTTCCCCCCTCCCCCCCATATTGTCAAAGCATAAACATCCCAGGTGTTGTTGTTTTTCCCTGTGGAGCTCTGGCTCAATGAGCTTCAGCACCTTTTCTCCCTATCCTCATTCTGCCCCACAACCCTAGCCTGACCCTACTAGATTCACCAGCCCTGCAGGATATTTTGCTTTTCTTTATTGTCTTTCCTGCCCTCATGTGAAACAGATGATCCCATACAGCTTCCTGCAGCCCCCAGTATGGGGGTGGATACCAGCCAAGCCCCCAACAGGATGTATGCCTCTGCAGCCTCCACACCAGAGGCAGAGTCTAACTGACTTCCTTCCAGGGGTGGAGAAGCCTGCAACTTCCACTGCAGGGGCAGGTGGGACTCCGGTAGGGAGCCAACAGGACCAGGGGGTCAACCCTGGTGAGGTGCCCCCTGGAGGGGCGCCCAAGCCCCCTCTCCCCTCATCGGGGACCTAGGGCAAGGGCAGTAGATAAGCCTCCTCCACAGCTGGGGGTGGGAAGGGCAAGGCCCTGCCCTGAAGCCTAGACCACCAGCGCCTGAGGGGACCAGGTAAGGGAGAGGGAGATGCATCAGTGGGTAGCCTTAAATGCCTCTATAGAAATGCTCACAGCATGGGTGGCAAGCAGGAGGAGCTGTCTCTCCTGGTGGCTGTAGAAGACCGAGATTTGGTTGGGATCACGGAAACCTGGTAGGACCCGACCTATGACTGGGCGGTAGGCATCGATGGATATGCCCTTTTCAGGAAGGACAGGATGGGAAGAAGAGGCAGAGGGGTTGCGTTCTATGTCAAAGAACGATTCTCTGCATCCAGTATCAACTTGGGGGTGACTGAGGACCAAGCAGAAGCGATTTGGGTCAGGCTGCATGGAGGACGAGGGGAAAGGGACTTAATGGTGGGTGTCTACTACAGACCACCCAACCAGAGGGAGGAGCTGGACCTCCAAATTGCTGGCCAGCTCAAGGAGGCGGCTAGGTCAAGGGATGTCATTGTCATGGGGGATTTCAATTACCCAGACATCTGCTGGGAGGAGCAGTCAGCCAAGTCCGAGAGGTCCCGGAGGTTCATGGCAGAGCTGCAGGACCTCCACTTGGTCCAGGAGGTGCATGGCCCCGGTCCTGGCCCCAGGGGATGATCTGGTTAGAGTTCTCCAGGTTCGTGACTCCCTGGGAAATAGTGATCATTGCCTGACAGAATTTGCTATCCAGTGCTGTGTAGCTAGAGCCCACACTAGGACTAGGGTCTCAGACTTCAAAAGGACCAATTTCAGAGAGCTCAGGAGGCTAGTTGAGAAGGCGTTGAGGGCCTGTAGGGTTAAGGACATGGGCGTCCATGAAGGATGGGTGTTCCTCAAGGAGAAGATCCTCCAAGCCCAAAGGGCGACTGTTCCAGCCCGATGCAAGATGGGCAAAAGTGCCCAGAAGACCCCATGGCTTAATAGGGATATTCGGGGGGACCCTGAGGGCTAAGCGGGAGGCATACAACCTATGCAAGAGAGGAGCTGTCTCCAAGGAGGAGTACTCCTCTTGTGCTCGGGAGTGCAGGAGGGCTATTAGGAAGGCCAAGGCGGGAGTAGAGTTTCATCTGGCGACTAGGATCAAGGACAACAGGAAGTCCTTTTTCAAGTATGTGGGGAGCTAAAAGAGAGCCCCGGGCAATGTCAAGCCCCTGAGGGACTCGTCGGGCAACCTGGTGCTCGCAGCCAATGGTAAGGCTGAGATCTTCGATGAGTGCTTTGCCTCAGTCTTCCTGAGGGGGGACCAGGACATCCCTTCCGCTGGAAGCTTGAATTCCACCTCGGAAATCACTGCTAGGCCAAAGGTGGGGGTAGACATGGTGGAAGGGCTGGATGTCTTTAAGTCAGCAGGTCTGGATGACCTGCACCCAAGGGTGTTGAGGGAGCTGGCGGGGGTGATTGCTGAGCCCTTGGCTCGGTTATAAGAGCGCTCTTGGAGCTCTGGACTAGTGCCGGAGGACTGGAAGGTGGCCAGTGTGGTTCCCATCTTTAAGAACGGGAGGAAAGAGGGCCTGGAGAACTACAGGCCTGTCAGTCTCACCTCGCTTCTGGGGAAGATCTTTGAGAAAATTCTCAAGTCCCACATCTGTGAGGGACCAGCAGGGAACTTTATGCTGAAGGGCAACCAGCACGGGTTTCTTAAGGGCAGGTCCTGTCAGACCAACCTGGTCGCCTTCTACGACCAGGTGACCAAATCCATGGATGCGGGCGCCCCTGTCGATGTAGTCTTTTTAGACTTCAGGAAGGCGTTTGACACAGTCTCCCACCCCATCCTTATTAAAAAGATGGGTAGCTGTGGCATTGACCCCTACATGGTTGAGTGGGTCAGAAACTGGCTGACAAGGCGATCCCAGAGAGTGGTGGTGCATGGGTCGTACTCGACCTGGAGAGATGTGAGCAGCGGGGTCCCCCAGGGCTCAGTCCTTGGGCCTGCATTGTTCAACACCTTTGTTGTGGACGTGGACGAAGGGGGTGGAAAGCAATCTATCCAAGTTTGCTGATGACACCAAACTGTGGGCTGAGGTGGGGACACCAGAGGAGAGAGAGAAGCTGCAGTGGGATCTGGGCCGACTGCACGAGTGGGTGGACAAGAACAGGATGGGATTCAATGTGGAAAAGTGCAGGGTGATGCATCTGGGGAGAAGTAACCCCCCTCACACTTACTGGCTGGGAAGCTCCCCTCTTGCTAGCACGGAGGTGGAACGGGATCTTGGCATCATTGTTGACACCAAGATGGACATGAGCTGCCAATGTCAGACGGTGGTTGGGAAGGCCAACCGAACCCTAGCGTGCATCCAACGATGCATTTCGAGCTGGTCCAAGGCAGTGATTCTCCCCCTTTATG
>JAGPOW010000271.1:392920-406360 GCA_030014935.1 Caiman crocodilus | reverse complement strand
TGGGCAACCCACAGCTGCGCAGCCTAATCGCTGCTAGGGCGCCCTCTCTGGCAATTCTACTCCTCTGCAGGCACAGGGCTACCTAAGTGCCCTGTGACAGAGGCAAAAAATGATCATGGGCAACTGGTGCCTCTTGAGTTGAGGGGCACGTGCTCCCCCTGACATCAGTCAGCAACCTGGGGGTGTCCCCCATGGCCAATCGCGCTGACAGGGTGGGTTCACAACCAATCTCATTCACCAAAAAGCAGCCACACCACTTCCAGAAGTCCCACGGCCACTTCCAGAAGTAGCGCGGCCACTTTTGCTGGCAGCCTCACTCCCTGGTCAGTGCTCACAAGGTGGGTACTGACACTCCCACCTGCCCTGCTGCCTGTCACCTAAATGGGAAGTGTGGCCTGATAGGGGCTGCACTGGTGCTCTCAGGGGGTGCATGTGCACCCCCATGCGCCCCCTATGCATCACCAGTGAAAATGACAAAGTTATAGGCATTTTAGTCATTCCCCATTATAGCCTAGGGCCAAAACACTGAAGCAGTGTCAAAGCAGCATTGAACCTTGAAACAGTTTCAGCTTAAATTAAATGAAACAGTGATTCAAAATGCCAAAATAAATCTCTGTCCCATCAAACAGCTGAATTTGAAACAGAAATAAAGCACAGGTGGTTCTGACAGTCGTACTCAATTGTATCACTCACAGAGGTCTAGATGAATCTGTCAGTCCTGTTAACACAGCTTGTCCCACAAGATGCTCAGTAGAATTAGAGGGGAGGGACAGAACAAGATTTGGCCACACTATTTTTCCCTCCAGAGTCTAATGCAGATCAGGTGTCACCCTATATATATAATTAGTTTAAAAAATAACCTGCAAGAATGTAAAAAATTCCATAAGAATCAGTAAACCACCACTCCATAACTTGCCTATCAGAAACAGAGTTGCTATCTAGTGTGATAATGGATTTTCCTAATCATGTATTCCTGGAAGAATACACCACACACAGATGATTCCCATTAATTCACCAGGTAGTTTTTATCCATGAAATTGGTCTTTTGCAATGAATCAGACTATTAGAAAACATCAACAGGTTAGAAACATCTGTCATAGTTCCATCACTGCAAACTGTCAAAAGTCAAAACCTTGCTATCCTCTAATTTTAGAAGATAATGGATTTCCAGAATCTGCATCAGAAGAATTTTCTCCAGGTATTCAGGAAAGTGACAGTGTAGTAGGTAAGTCAAACATTTGGTATCCACAATATTCACACAGATCATTTCATAATTTGCCCTCATGCTTCTGTGTCACAGGCTGGCTAGGTGCTGTGAGTGTGTGAGCCATTAGGCTGCTGGGTTTGGGATCAAGGAGGCAAATTGGGAGTGAAGTAAAGGCAAATTTACTTATAGCTTAGCATACAACAGTTAACAGAAAGGTTAATGTGACAAACAGATAGTACAGTATTGAAGATCTAATAGTGAATAATAACAACAGACAGACAGAATGACAAAGAGTTCCCACATGGGGTTGGCAACTTATCGGCAGTCCCTCTATGCCAGGTGTACACCAAGTTGTTCCAGTGAAGTCAGACATCCCTGATTGTCCTGGGAGAGAGTGGGAGGAAGGACCCCAAACCAAAAGAGAAGGCTCATGGGAACAGAATACCCAGGAAAGGGATGAAATAAACAAAGATAAAGCAAAGAAACTACTTATCTACAGCAGGAGCCTCGGAGCAGCTAGAACGGAGAAAGAAATCCGCACGACTAGTCAGCTGCATCTTTATCCAGCTGAAGCTGGCCGATAATGTCACCGTCAATCACCATCCAGCAGGGATAAAACCAGCTGTCCGTGGAAACAGAGGAAGAGGAGGAGCAGACCCGAATAGGACACAACTATAGGGTGTCCCTTGGGAAGCTCATGCGGAGGAAGGGCAACAGCCCAAAGAGTCAGAGTCTGGGCACTGACCCTGGCAGCAGTGGTGAGGAATGGCTCGGCAGAGAGCAAGACAAGCCAGAAGCAGCCTCTGCAACTAACAAAGGCAACAAAGGCAGAGGAAACAGAAAGGTGGACATAGTGACTCACACCCCAACAGGTGGGAATATTGGGGCCAGCGAGGAGGTGGAGGAACAGCCCCCCTTAGGAACACCTCCTGCTGGCAGGAACAGCAAGAAGGGCTGCAAAGAGGCAGGATACCTATCCTGATTACAGAGAGCGACCAGGTGTACACGAAGGGGCCACGAGGCACCCAAATAGTTACGTCACAGGAGGGAAAGAAGTGGAGAAGGACCGTACTCCAGGAAGAGGTGGATAAAGCAGGAGAAATGACCCAAGCAGTAGTGCCCGGGCACTTGGCCCCACATAGGGGTCCTATCATAGAAAGGCCATAGGGAACAAGGCACCTGGCAACCTGTCATAAGGGGTCACGCAGATTTCCCATGATGGACCAGAGTATTATTCTGTGTTTCTCTTTTGCATTTCCCTGTTTGAAAGGGTTGAGAGTCAGAGGAGAGGATGGTTAAGGTATATGATACAGAGCCCATAGGGGCAACACATAGGGTTTAGGACCATCATGAAGCATTTTACACTAGAAGACACAGGCCTCACGACCAAAGATATTGACTACAATCAATCTGGGGCAGGTTGAGTGAAGTGGCTTCAGGAACCGGTACCAAAGATGAGCAGAGACTCTGAAAGTTGCCACAACTGGGCAAGAGTGGAGGGGTGGCCAGGAAAACACAGTGATCCATCAAGGTGGCGTAAGGTCAGGGTGTAGGAATGGCGAAGCCCCGCAAGTGACCATTGGGCAGACCTGGTGCCACAGGAGGACCCTGAGCAGTCATCCCATCATAGAGAAGCATTCAAAGTCATGACAGGTGAGAGGCGGAAGACCACTCAAGGAGTAAACATCCACTCGGTGGCGCTGGAGTCAGTAAGGCATACACCACCAACTACTCAAACCAAAGCTGCACATGACCGGGCATTCGAGGCCTGATGGTCACACTGATCAATGCTATCCAAAGGGTCAACAGGAAGGTCCCTTGGTCAGGATCCAGTCCTCACTCACACTGGGAGTCTGGGGTCCAGGCTTGGTACAGTGATGGTCCTTCTGTCTGTCCTTCAAACTGGTTACTTGACATGCATGTTCCTTTATGCCTTATCTTATGCTAATCTGTTGGCTTTAGTGCCATTCACAATCTTGCCCCATAGTTGTTATCCTATGGGATCAAAAGGTGTTAGAAATTATCATGAAAGGTTACCACCCGAATTCGGGTTCATGCAATAAGCAAATTACACCACATTACTTTGAGGTTTGAAATTAGCGTTACTCTACCCAAGCTCAATCCCTTGTTTTTTTATTCCTTGGATTCTTTGGAATGTGCTAATTATGTTAGGTGGTCAGATCTTGTTATGGCTGACCTTTAAAAAACCTGTTCAATCAGCTAGTCTTCTAGTTTTGCTTATTTTGGGGGCCCATGATCAGTGCAAACAGTTAGATTCAACACTTTGGTTAAATGGTGACAGACAAATTCCACTTGTGGGTTGCAAACTTGCAAGCTTTGCATTAGCTAATCTTAACTGCTAAACAATTGCCTGGATGTCTCCAAGAGCATATATTCATTGCTCATGATAGTAACCCCTCTGGTTCTGGCCACCACACTTCTGCTGATGTATTATTAGAAGACAGTGTTGCACAACCTAACTTTGATCATGCTTACTATGCAGCATTCTCCCTGCTTGGTAAAAATGACAAGGGAGAGCATATTATCATCCTGTTTCAAGGCCATATTCTTCCTCATCTATCAAGTCTGAGGACATTTGGCTATTCTAGAAGATGTTCCCCTTTTCACTACAGCAGCTGAGATCAACCAATAGGCTACCAAGAATTAATCATTCAGGTTATGACCAGGGATCCAGGTTTTCTGTTTGCCATGGAAAAACATGGTAAAAAGTGGATTTTCTCCTTTAAAGGAGAAAAATGCAGAATTTTGGCTGAAACCAGTTTGAGATAAACCTGGTTGAATATAGTATCAGACTTAACTGATTTGGCTCAAACTGGTTTATGCAGTATCTATCCCAGACACCTTACTGGTTTAAGATAAACCGGACTCCCCCAGCATCCCAGCATGCTCTCTGGGCAGGGCTCTGCTGTGCTCCAGAGCTGGGCTGGCCCCTCCACACTGCTGTCTAGCCAAAGCAGGGACAGGACATGCTGAGACACCGGGCAGTATGGCCCCATTAAGGCAAAGTGGGCAAGGAGGTGATTAATTCTTCCCTTCCACCCCCACTGAATCCATGCCCTGCCCCACCAAGCAGCTGCCTTAGCCAGGGCTGAGCGAGGCCAGGGTGAGCTGGGCTGCAGGGCCAGGGCCACCCCCAGCAGCTGTGGCACCATTACAGCTGCTCCCCGTGCTCCCAGGCTGGACCAGGCCAGGGAGTACTGCTAGAGCCTTCCCTCCCTGCCTTGTGGGGGGGGGGGCGGTGGGGAGAGAAGGAGGGGGAAGAGCTCCCCTCAGCACTGAACAGAGCCCCTCCACCCTCTGGGGGTGGAAGTATCCCCCTCTGGGGCAAGGGCTGGGCAGCCTGCACAGAGCCCCCACTCCCTGCCCCTTCACAACAGGGTAGGGGCGGGGGAAGAGGAGGAGGAGGGGGAAAAGTACCCCTTAGCATGAAACAGAACCACCCTCCCCACCCCGCCCCACATGGGGGGGTTGGGAAAGAGTCCCCATCTGGGGCTGGGCAGCATTGCATGGAGCTCCCCTTCCCACCCCTCAGTGGTGGGAGAGAAACAAGAAGAGTCCCCCTCTGGGGCCAAGCAGCCTTGCAGTACCCAGAGAGGGAAGAGCACCCACAGCACTGAACAGAGCCCTCCTCCCCACCCCGTGGTGGTTGGGGAGAGGGAGGAGGGGGAAGAGTTTCCCCCTGCGACTAGACAGCCCTGTGTGTGGGGATTGCTCCCAGATGTCAGGGAGCTGCTGGGGCAGGCAGAGCTCTTCCCTCCTTCTCCTCCCCTCCCCTCCCACCCAGCAGATACTTCCTCTTCCCCCACCCTCCAAATCCTGCAGGCTGAGGTGGCGATTTAAACCCCTCTTCAGTCTAACCCAGGGCTGCCGGGGCCTGGCCATGCCCCCATCACCTCAGCTTCCATGTTGGAAGGGAGGGGCTGCTTTAGCACCCCCTGAGCTTCTGGCCTGAGCCACTGCAAGTATATGCCAAACGCCTATCTACTTCCAAACCACTTTACTCTCTGCAGGTTAGACTAACCCGCAAAAATTGTATCATTTCAGGCTTGGGTCTTTTGAATGTGTGTCCCTAACCATAGTGTGCAGGAGAGCAAATAGTAACAGCTTGTTGCAAGAAGAAGCAAGGCTGCTGTGGTGGGAAAGAAGTATGAGCGGGAGGTAGCTCTACTCCAACTGTCTGGAGAGGACAAAGGATTTTGGTTTATTTAATTGTTTGGTTTGTGGCTGAAGTTTTGTAACCTTTTCCATTCACAGTCAAACTGAATATATAACAAAGGGATATATAACCAAGTTGATTTGTTAAGGTTCCCACAGATGTAACAGTTAAACTATAACAACTGATGTGCACTTCTGAGCAGTAGTTCCCCCTCCCCTTTGAAAGTCACTAAGAAGTACAGTTGTCCATGATGCGAGGTAGACAGAGCCCAAGAAAATCTAGTTCTGAAACAACCTGTGCCATGTCAGCTCCACACCTTCATGTCATTGAAATCTACAGTGTGAAGCTTCCAAGGGCAGCAGCCAGAAATAGGAGGTGAAAAACCAGGGGAAACATTAGACAGAAGTTTCTACTTATAAATCTTTTTGGCTACACTAATCCTCTCCCCACACCCAGTTTTCTTTGATTGGATAATTAAGATGTCTACGCTATTCTCAGCCACTGCAAAGTCCAATAGCTGCATTGTACTAGTGCAAGTTATCATTGTGCTAAATTGCAACATACACCTTGGAAGTTCTGGACTACCCTGATGAAGCAATTAAGCCAGTGGTGGGTGGCAGTGGCAGCCATCTCATGTGAGCTTCCTCTCCCTCTGCCCAATCTGGCCAGCTGAGTGGTGGTTGTGCAGCCCGCAGAGGGGTGCTGCTGCCCCCGCCCTCCCCTCCCCTCCCCTCCCCCTGCTCCCAGCCCCCTGTCCCTGCTCCTAGGAGGTGGCAGTATGGGGAAGTGGGGGGCAGTGCTTTATCCCTGCCCATCCACATATACTCCCTAGGGCCTTCCCAATTACCCCCAGGGGTATGCTTACCCCCGGTTGACAACTCCTGGGCTATACCACTGCTTTGTAGCCTAACCCTATACGGGCTGTTTTCAGTCTTGTCTACTAGAACTATGGAGCCTTGGCATAAATGCAAAACATATTTAAGTCAATCAGAGATGTGCCTGTACATGTGAGGACTGATTTTTCCCTTTTATTTCATCTTCTGTATTTTACTAATGCCGCACAATTTGGAGAATGGTAACAGGAATGGGCTCATAAATGTTTATGAAATAAACAATTAAAAGTTTACCTTTCAGAGACGTGCATAGCTTTTGTCTGTACCACTCCTACTATGGACTGGACTTGTTCTTCAGCTCTACAACTTCTCTCAGCACAGTAAAGGTAATTAGGACCAACAAGAATGAATAAAAAATGTCTTCATTTTTAGAACAAATTCATACGTACTGTGACACTTTTCTGATGCATTTTACATGCTTCAAGGAGATTTTGGAAAAGTGATTACTGCAGTAGTTAAACATTTCTTTTCCCCACACAGTCCAACATATTTTGCAATAGACTGTTTGCACTGTATGGGGTGGAGAGAAAGAAAACCTGGATGCAAGTATCTGGAATCAGCCATTTTAGGTAGCAGGTTGTGTAAGCCAATGATACACCAAGTACAGTAAAATGATGTTTCCAACACAAATAGTTGCTTGATACTAGAAAATTTGTGAAAACCTGCTCCTTTTATTTTTATTTCTTATTAAATTACCTGATTTGTTCTAAAAATACATGCACATAAAAATTCTTGTGTAACAGCACAAACAAATCAGATTTTTTTAGTCCAAGCCAGTTACAAAGTCCCTCACAGAATCAGTTGTATAGGTAGAGGCACTTGCCTTCGGTCACACTGAAGTTTAAATGATACTGTGTGAAAGCAAAGAACAGCGAAATGAGCAAAAGTAAAGTAGGTCACATAGCCTTCATGTGTCCAAATATAACCTCTACTGGGCACAGTTTAAATGCATAACACAACACTTCCATCATCTGGGACAGAAAAAGAGAGTCTGGCACAAAGTCTGGCAGAAGAACAAACCTGTTTTAGGCCTGCATGACTCCAAGACCTACTTCAGAATGTGCACCAAGTGGAACTTTAAGGCAGACTACTTTTCTGGTGTAGGTATTTGAAATATATTGAAGTTTAATGTTACTTTGGCAGGAGATTCAGCTATGAAAATAAAACCAGAAAAATGAAAATATGTATACACTTAATAGTGAAACTATAAATTCTAAGGGTCTGACTTATTGTCAGATAGAAAATAAATAACTTCTACTAGGTTTGAGGGAGTAACCTGTATGCTGTACAGAAAAGGAGGTAGGCCCCTTAAGCAAAGTTGGATGTGTAAGTGTTAATAGTGCTTGAAAAGGTAGACTAGATACCGTATTAACATCTCAGATATATGTAGGTCCACATCATTATGCAGGTCTATCAGCTACCATAAGTATATGCAGAAGCACAGTAGGTGCTTGCATATGTTATATACAAATTTGAGCAGGCTTGTGCACTTCTATGTGAAGCTGAAACTATAAAAATGGAAGTGGAAAGGTTCTAAGAACACATAATTGATTTTCTTCCTAAGAGAAGAGATGCTGTCTATAGGACCCACAACAAAGCCAGGGAGCTGAATAAATGAGTAATTAAGTTCCCCCTTTGTCAGTTACTCTGTTCTCACCCCAATTGCCAACACTGGCCCTCCATACTTGAGCAATTTGCATCAATTAGGCTAAAAATAGTATTTGAAGTTTATTTAATTAGGGGCATAAGATTCTGTGAACACTGATTTCTGTTCAAAACTGACCTCTTTCAGTTTAGTTTGAATGGATTAAAAAGATTCTCACTTTATTAGTGACTCAAAAAAAGGCAATATAAATCACAATGTCAACTTCCTATCCAAGCTTCGCTGTGTGTTCCCTCTAAGGCTAAGTACAGACAGTCAGAAAGCCCGAGGCTGAATCATTTCAATCTTTGCAGGTTTCTGTAAACTGCCTAGATTGAACAGGTAACAAAATGAACCAACATTCACTTTTCAAACCTGAAAGGCAGCCAGACCCCTGCAGCGGCCATACCAAAAGCCGGGGGATGCTAGATCATGCCTCCCAGCCTGTGTGCCACCGCAGAGAGCCAGGAGACAGACGATTTCCCCAACCATGACCCCTCTTCAGACTCCAGACAATGGAGGAGGGGTGTGGGAGGACCCCCCCACAACTTGGGTATCCCTATGCCGAGGAAAGGGTGAAAGCCCCCACCTAGGCATTTCTTCCTTCCCCCAGCACCTGGATCTGAGCTGAACCGATTGAAGAAGGGGTGTGGGAGTACCCCCTGATCCTGCACTGGACCCCCAGACGGGGCCTCCCTGGCATTGCGGGGAAGGGAAGAAGCCCCAGCAGGGTGTTTCTCCCTCTCTTCCCCGCAACCCCCTGCACCTAGAGCTGAAGCCAGACCAATCACCTGGCCATGCCCCCTCCTTGGCCATCTAGCCAGCTAGGGGGGAAGAGGGGGAGAGACACCCACCTCCTGCCGAGCTTCAGACCCCAGCTGGCCTGCAAGTCAAGGAAGGTGCATGGCTGGGTGATCGCCCCAACTCCTGACTTGGTGGGGGGTAAAGCATCCACCGCAAGCTTCCCCACATCTGGGAGCTGGAGCAATCGTCTGGCCATGACTGCTCCTCTGCCAGCAGGCTGGCTGAGAAGGGAGTGAAGGGTAAAATGGTCCCCACTGTGGGCTACCCCTCCCCTCCCATGCCAGGCACAGCATGGCTGGGGGTCCAGAGCCAGGTGGGAGGGCCTTTTTCCCCCGCTCACATCCTCCTCAACTGGCCTGCCAGCTTGGGAGGGGGCACGGCCAGGTGGTCACCCTGGCTCCTGGCTGCAGGGAAGCTTGTAGTGGGGGGCTTACTCAACCTGCCCAAGCTGGGAGCTGGGGCAATCACCGAGCCACACCCCTTCCCCAGCTGGTGGGCCAGCTGAGGAGGAAGTGGGGGTGAAAAACATTCCCCCTCTGCCTGGCTCCAGACCCCCAGCGCGGCTGTACATTATGCAGGGTGGGGGGAACCCAAAGTGAGGGATTTACTCCTCCCATCTGAGCCAGAAGCTGGGGTAGTCACCAGGCCATGTCCCCTTCCCAGCCAGCAGGCAGGCTGAGGAGGGAACTGTTGGGAAAAAAAGCCAGCCTCTCCCTCCCTCCCCCATTCCAGCCACCTAGCTAAGCTGTGCCCAGCACAGGGGTGGAGCATGTAGCAAGATCTGTACTTCTCCCATCTGAGCTAGGAGCCAGGGTGATCTGTTTCATCCATGTCAACGTGGTTTAAGTGTACAGAACTTCTGTCCTGTTACAAGTTTAAACCAGTTCCTGATCACTTAAATCAGTTTATGTGTAATGTCTGCCCCTAACCTAAAAGCCAAGTTGGAAGGCTGGGTTGCAGACTGGTAGTTCCTCCATATTTATATAAAATGATTCTTGTTGTTCATTACTATTTAAAATTATTTCTTTGATCCTATACTCCCCTCTAGCTAATGTCCTGAATTTAAAGAGGCCTGGTACACACAATGTGGTGCTGTTAAGGGAAAGGAAATCCACAAGTTGGTTCAGGTTTGGCCAACCTGTGTCATGGAAAGCACATAGCACATCAAGAAGGGACACACAACACAGTTCCAGACAGAACAGGAAGCAGAAAACAGAGCAACAGATCAGGCAGGGAACAGCAGACCATACATGGGAAAGGAGTTGAATGGCACTTGGAGAGGGTGTGGGGCTTAATTTGTGGCACACCTGAGTAAGTAGTGAGTTAGGAAATGGTTGTATTCATGATTCCTCAAGGATCTCAGGAAAATCAATTAACCTCTAGGCTTACCTGACATGACTTCACCTAAGAAAAAGGCAGGGATTGTTATTACTTCATAATATATTTCTAAATATTACTAGCTTCTCTTGCTGCTAACACAGTTTTCTTCAGAACATCTGCAACATGTTAGCATATGTTCTAGCACACAATTTTCCCCCAAAATATAGCCTTCTAAAATTGGTGTATTTCTTTAAGTAAGAAAGCAGATTTTCTCCCTAGAATAGAAATATGGAGATACTGTAAGATGACAGTTGCTGCTTTTATTTCTTTTCCCTCCAGCAGCTGCAAGGAGAAAGGGTGGTATCTCTCGGGCACAGATCAGAGGGTGGCAATGGTATGGTATGGTCACCCCTCCCTTTGCCTTTTTCTCCATCCAGAGTTTAAAACTAACTGCCCAGTGGGAGCAGCAGCACCATTTCTATTCAGGCAGCACTGAGGGGAGTCAATTCAAATAATATCTCATCATGCCTGAGGTCTATTCAACCCCTAGTCCATGGCCCAAATCCAGCCCATGGAACCATGGCATGCAGCCTGTGGGGCTCCACATGGGTTGGAAAATTTGGCAGTGGCAAAGTGGTGGGAATTAACACTATCACCCCTCCTCTGCCAAATTTCCAAGCCCTGTGAGGCTGGATCAGGCCTGGGTTGGACTATTGCCATGCAGTCAGATTGGGCCCAGACCAGGCTGCTCTGTAATTCTTCTGATTAACTGGAATAGGGCCTCCAGGTGGGTTTTCCCTAAATATCATGATCCCATAAACATAAAAATGGGTAGTCTGGATTGTTTTCTGTAAAAATTATATTATTTGAACCAATAAACTGTTTAATTCAAGAATAAATTTGTGAAAGAGATTAGTATATGCCACTCACTTTGTTGGGTTATCAGCCTGCCACAAAAGACCATTTCAATTCTGCTGCATAAAAATGAAGCAGTATTTTAGTAATGGGCTCAGAAATTTGTCCCCTCAAAGCTGATATAGAGGCTGCTATCATGACCAGCAATAGTAATGAGATGAGACAATTTAAAACCTTGATATTGTCTCTGTTTGAGGCCCAAGCTAACACTTCACTGAGCTTCTTCCTCATTTTTTTTTCTTTGTGGTATTTTAACTGGCACATGTCATCATGCATAATGCAACACTGATGAGATTTCTGCTACAGTTAGGAAGCGTTTTTGATCATGGCTATTTAGACACCATTATTTGCCTATTTATTATTAATTAATTTAACTGATAGACAGCTGTGGGTTCTCCACTTATGCAAACTTTCTCTTATGTCTGCCAACCAAGTGGGAAGATTACTAAAGCATAATACATTAATATGGAACTAAAAGAGTAAAAAAACTTCCTTGAAACAACAGTTTTAGAGCTTTCTAAATTAGCATATAGCTTAATAATAATATTAACAGACAAGGCTTTTTTGGCTGCAAAATCGAAACAAAAATATTAAATTAAATAACTTTCTTTTCTTTTACTATTTTTGAAAGATATAATTATCAATGATTAGTAAATAAGAATTTTCCATATCACATACAGAAACATAGCTTTGGAAGGACATCAAATGTGTTAAGTCTAAGCATAAATGTAGGATTCTCTGTTCATAAGTTGTACCATGCAGATGCAGCTTCCTCTTGAAAATCTCTACTATAGGAGATTCCATATCATTCCTGGGCACCTTGTTCCATTGCCCTACTACTCTTCCAGTTAGTATTTTTTTTCGATATTTGATCTGAATCTTCTTTGTTATAGCTGAAATACATTGCTTTAGCACAGTGATTCTCAATCAGGATGCCACGGCACCTTTGGATGCCATACTTTGGGTGCCATGGAGTGACACACAATATTAGTACTTTTAGGTGTGCAAATACTTACACATGATTCACAAGATAAATTGAGAAATTTCATGTAGGAATTCACTGTGTCAAAAACATTTTGACCTGTTGTAGGTTTTCTGAGTTCCTTCTGAGTCAAAATAATTGTTTTATTGTTTTCTGTAGACAAAAAAACTAGTGAAAGCTAAGAAATGGCATTTTCTGAGGGGTGTCTTCAGTCTAGAAAGCTTGAGAGCTGCTCAAAGAACTGAGCTCAGAAAGTTCACTGTACAAACTGCATAGCCACACAGGTGTGCAACTGTGCCATCTCACACCCTCTGGCTTCACCCCTGCTGGCACTCACCATTGAGTCATGCTAGGCTGGGTAATCGCTCCTGCCCCTGGTGGTGATTTAACAGCACTGCAACAACCTGAGAGGTAACTGTTACACTTAGAACTCTTGGCAATATACTGAACTGCCCACTTGTAAACCAGTTTCTAACCAGTGACATTCTCAGAATGATTCAATTGTTTCATGTGTGTTCACCCTTATACGACTAAAACTCTGGCATGCAAATGACTAAAGTAAAATAAAATGCCACTGGGGGTGCAAACAGAAATGACATTTTTCAAGTGATCAACCCCTTCAAAGTGTTCTAAAGCTATGCCCAAGTAGAAAAGCATGGCTGCAGAGCACTTCAATCACATGAAAAATTAAACCTCATTGTATGAGGGTTAAAATGAAGATGCTCCAAAGTGGAGTGCCCTCGTCAATTTCTGTCTGCCTGGGATGCAGCACAGCCCAGCCGCAGCTGCTGTCTCTGGATGGGAGGGGGAGAAGGCAGAGACAGGAAGTTTGTTCTGGGTTTTTCTTAGCCCTACTGGATTGGGGAGGGGGCAGATTGAAGCCCCTCAACTTGGAGGGGGGGCTCCAATCTACCTGCCCACCACTCCAGCGGGGCTGAGAAGACTCCAGAATGGACCTTCCTCCCCTGCCTTCTCCCCTCTCCCATCCAGATATAGCAACAGAGATGCAGGAGTGGGGGAGTTAGGGGTAGAGGCTGCAGAGATGCAGCCTCTCTCCCTGGATTTGGAACTGATCCTCCATCCACCCAATCCAACAGTTCATAGTATCATAGTATCATAGTATCTAGGGTCAGAAGGGGGCTAGAGCAGGCCATCTAGTCTGACCCCCCACCAATGGCAGGAACGAGTGCCAGGGTCACAGAACCCCAGCCAAGTACCTATCTAATCTAGTCTTAAAGACGCCCAAGGTGGGAGCAAGAACAATTTCCCTAGGAAGCCAGTTCCACAGCCTAGCCACCCTAACTGTCAAGTAGTGCCTCCTAATGTCCAACCTAAACCTGCTCTCCAGTAACTTGTGACCATTGGTCCTAGTTACCCTTGGTGGTGCCCGGGAAAAAAGAACCTGCCCTATTTCCTGCTGATCTCCCCTCAGCAGTTTATAGGCTGCCATCAGGTCCCCCCTCAGCCTCCGTTTACTGAGGCTGAACAGGTTCAGGTCCC
>JAGPOW010000271.1:360709-386904 GCA_030014935.1 Caiman crocodilus | reverse complement strand
CCTAGGGAAGTTGTTCTTGCTCCTACCTTGGGCGTCTTTAAGAGTAGATTAGATAGGTACTTGGCTGAGGTCCTGTGACCCCAGCACTCGTTCCTGTCACTGGCGGGGGGTCAGACTAGATGGCCTGCTCTAGGCCCCTACTGACCGTAGATACTATGATACTATGACTCTAAGCAGAAAAAAAAATTATTAAATTAGCTAAGTTTGTGGTTATATTTAGTTTTGCTTTTTAAAAGTCATGGCGTTTCAATATTAGTGCAAAAAGCTATATATAATTCTTGCAGGTTATACTCCAGATAGAAAACAGTGTCATAAGCTCTATTTCAAATATTTTAAAAAAGCATTTATTTTTGCTATAAGTTGTTCGTTAACTCTTTTGGTTGTGGCCATTACAGGCATTACCCTGAGGGAGCTCACAATACAGACAGACAGATTCAGTGTTTTGGATACCAACAGAGGCATCATTACTAGATTTGGTCTGATAAATGCTGATCTGGGTGTGTGTAGATGTGGGTTGATGAGCATTTGGAGCAAGGATTCCCATCATGCAGTGCTCCCCTTCTTTATGGTATAGACTTACCACACAGTGGATCCAAGTTCAAGACGTGATCTCGGTGGGACTGAAAACCTCCAACTGCAACTGATCCCTTCTGTCAAGAGCCAGGAATTCAAATTTAGTTTTTGGATCACATTTTCCTTTGCAGTGATCTCTCTGGTAAGACCACCATTAACACTAATGAATTGAAAGGACCTGTATTTTTTTGTATGGATTTAATCAATGGAAGAGATATCAAGCCTCAGTGCTTGTCAGTACTTGAACACTTGCCAAAACAGATATGCTGAAGTAACTCGAACTCTGTGTTATTCTTTCCCTGAAAAAGTCTTAGTCCAGCCCCAGCTTAATTCTGATGCAGCTGAACTCAGAAGTCTTCACAATCAAGTTCCCCAAACTCTTCACCTGTACCCACACCATCTCAAAGGGATCAACTAGGCAAATAAATAAGAGAATAGCAGTCTTGGAAGCCAGATATTACCAGTGTCATGGCGGGGTCCTGTAGGAGGGCCGTGATCTCCTTGAGGCCCCTTCCTCCATGCCAAGTCAGCCCAAGGGCACCCTCAGATTCTCTCCTGCCACGTCTTTGATGTTTAGGTAAAGTTGGGAGGCTGCCTCACATCTCCTTGGGCACAGTTAGTTGGGACCTCTGTCCCCATGTTTTCCTGGACCCACCGGGGGTCTCCCTGTATGATGGGTGCTTCCCAGGCACCCTAGCCTTATGGGCTATGCATGGCTCCAACCACCCCTGACACCACGCCCCAAGCCTCGCAGATGGTATAGACATTGGTCTGTCTCTATAGACACACTGCCTATCTCTCGGGCCTCCTCTGTACACTCGCCCACTCTCTGGGGTCTCCTGAGCCCACTATGGGCCTCCTCAATCAAACTGCCCACTTCTAGGGCTCTTTGTGGCCGCACTGGGCCTGCCCAGTCTAACCGCTCTCTCTTGGGGAACTCCTCTAATGCTGCCCCTCTCCCGGGGCTCTCAACGCCCACTCTGGGCCATCTCCGTAATGTCACCCCCTCTCCTGGGGGTCTCTGTACCAGTGCCCCTTTCCTGGGGACCTCTGCGCCCCCTCTGGGACTTCTCAGCTACGCCACTTGACTCCAGGGCTCACCGCACCACTACCCCCTCTCGCCGGGGTTCACTGCAGCACTCCACCCTTCCCTGGAGTTTACCATGGTACTAGGCCCTTTTTCAGGGGCTCACCACACCCGCACTGGGCTGCTCAGTAGTACCGCCTTCTCTGGGGCTCGCTGGGCCTACACTGGGGCTTCCTAATAATACTGCCCCCTCTCTGGGGCTCGCTGTGCCCACGCTAGGCTTCCTCAAATGCCCCTCTCTGGGGCTGGGGTCTATACACCCCATGTGCTGCGCCCTCCTGGGTGCCAGGTCCTCATGTTCCACTGTGAGGCCCCTTTAAGGATACTGCACCCTCACTGGTGCTGGGGTCCCCATGCCGCTGGGGTTCCCCCTGGGAATACTGTGCCCTCACTGGCGCTAGGGCCCCACACCCCTTTGGGTCCCTATGAGGTCTCCTCCAACCCCTTATAGCCTCACCCTAACCACCGGTGTAATAAACAAAACAAAACACAAACACAAGCCCATAGGCTATAACATAACTATAAGCTGCCTGGCTATAACCGCATTGCTCTGACATCTTAGAACTGCCTTCTGTTATCTGGCTTAGGCAGTACCTGCGGTTCTCACTGCTTCTCATATCATGGCTGAGGGAGCTCCTGCCTCTCTGGTTGCTGGCAGGGAACTGCCAGCCGGGCCTCAGCCCTGGGCTTTATAAGGGCCAGGCCTTGCCCCCTCTGGTCAGCCGACTTCCTGGTTGCCCCGGGCAACCTGCAGCTGTGCTCACTATGTCCTGCCAGGGCTCTCTCCTTGGCAGTTTCCACTCTCTAGGAGCAAAGCACCAAGGTGTCCTGCGGCTACCAGGATTAAATAAGCAGTACATTTTAATGCAAGTTACTGTAATTGTGCCATCTGAGTGTAATTAGGAAAAACCTTACCACAATTAATCAAATAGTGTTGCAAAAGAGCAGTTATGCTATTCTTCAGTCCCCATCTCAAATAACCAAGCATCCTGTAAAAGTACTGGACAATTAAATGGGTTATAAAACCTCTTTTATCTGTCTCTGTGTGGCAGGGATACTGCCATGAACAGGGACTTACCTTTCATCTGGGAGTGGAGAGAGACATGGAGCCTGTGGGATGCTGCTGAAGACCCAAGGTGTGGAGGGAGGATGGGCCATGCCAAGACTAGAGTGGGAGGAGCCAACACGGCAACAGTGGGCCACAGGATAGCTGACACATTCAGCTGCACAAGCGTGGGCATGCTTTATGGATGTGTGCCGATGCCAATTTTCCAGCTGGCCCTCAGAGGCGGGAATAAAAACCCCACTGGCAGGCATTTGGAGAGGACTGGAACCAGGTCCTCTAGAAGGCCCAGAGTGGCCAAAAGCATATGACTGGCCCAACCGGCAAGTCGTGGCAACCCCAGGAGGGGGAATGCCCTGGCAAGGCAAGCTTGGTGGAGCCTAAACTCTTACCTTGGATGAGACCATGGATCCCAGATGTAGCCAGTGAAGAAGGACAGTGGTGAGCCTGAGAAAAGTGAAAGAAGAAAACAGTCTGACACTGTGAGTAGACATTGGGAGAAAAGGGAAAGTACCTGGGAGTAAGGCATCCAGGGACAGGCAAATAGGAAGCCAAACAAGGCTGATGTGAGGCCTGAACCAGGATGGTATGCTGTCCAAACTGGACTATGACTATACAAGGGCCAAAACCCTTATCATGATGAGTGGACCTTGTCTCAGCCGCAGCCAAGGAGCAACATCTCTGGTTGGCATAAAGCAGGGTGTAGGGGAGGCAAAGCCCCAAAATGGGGGTCCAGGCAAGAGAACTGAAGGAAGGAACCAGGAGAGGCAGAATTTAAAAACATCCTCCCAACAATTACGGGTAACAACAAGACATGGCAGGTAAGAATCCCTGGGGACCCTTCAAGATATCTGAATGAAAGGCAAGCTGTTGACTCAAAAAGAGACAGCTGTGCCCAAATGGCCAGAAAGGGCAAAGCACTCTAATGAACATCACAGGAGGTTACACTCTGGAATTGTGAAATGCCCTGTCAGGCAGTCACCATGTAAGGGTGTACACCCCGACATCCTGCTGACATTCACCAGCCCCTCAAGGTGGCTGTGCCCCTATGGCTGAGCTGGATTGGACCTGATTCCCCTTCTTTTCTGTCCTGCCACGACTTTGATGATATAAGAGATCTAGAAAAGGGAGGTGGTGACTGCTTGTTTCCTGCCTAGCTCAATCACAAGGAGCTGCCCTGAACCCTGCAGGCCCAAATCCAGGAGAGAAGCAAGGACCAGCTTGGAGCCAACTTTCTAATTCCCTCTTCTTTTTTTTTATTTATGTTTCTTTAGAAAAAAAAGAGTCCTTGACCTTTGGCCTTCTCTTCCTCAGGGGTCTTCCAGGTCTGGTGCTCTCCTGCCTGAAACCATTACCCCAGACTCTTCCATGATCTGCTTTCCTACCCAGGTCTTTTCCTCGGGACTTTCAAACCATGCTGCAGGGAGCCTGATTACCAGCAAGTGCCACTCGAGCAGCAGAGGATTCCCTCAGATGTCATCAGCTGGGGCAGACGCAGTCTTCATGGCTCAGGATCTTGCCTGCCATGCTTCAGCTATGAAGACTTCTGTGGGGCCCGTGCTCCCCTTTTCCCTTGGGCAGGCACCTGGCCTCAGTCCAGACTCTCTGACCAGCCAGGGAATGTCCATGGGAAGCAAAAAGAAGGAAAAAAAAAAAAGAGGAAAAAAACCCCCTGCTGCAGCAGGCGGTTCAGGCAGATCTGCTGCCTCCATCGCTCCCAGGGGCTATCCCCGGATTCCCCTCCGGTGCCTGACCTTTTCCACCTTCCACTTCACTCCTGCGGTGAGGGTCCCTCTTCAGCCTCAGCCCAGTGGCTTACCCACAATTCTGTTCCTCGGCTACTCACCCCTGCTCCTTCGACCCTCTTTTGGGTCTGCCCCTGGCCTCCGCTATAGCCCATGCTGCAGATTGGCCCCAATTCGCTTCACCTGACATGGAAGTAAAGCTGAGCCGGTGTAGATTGGGAGTTCTCGCATAGAATAGACATCGCCATGTGAGGTGGTTCATGTCCCTGGCTAGGGATATGCCCCTGCTGAGTGCCCTCTGGGATCTTACATGCCCTTGTGAGTTGTTTGGCTTGCCTAAAATTGGTCAAGTAGTGAGAACCAGTCCACAGTAAGGTAAACATATATTTTATAAACCAGGGGCATTATAAACTTGGGCCTCGGGCCAGATCCAGATCCAGATCAAGGGGGCTCCTCCCAGGCTGAATCCTCAGGGCTAGCAGCAACTGCAATTGGCCTGGGTCCAGGGGTAGGCAGCAACACAGTGCTGTGTTCAGGCAGCAGCATGGGTCCAGGGGACTACCATTGATGACTATGCCTATCAAGGTCCAGGGACCCTGAGTTCTGTGACAGGCCATGCCCCCAACTTCTGGTAGCCTGCTGGACTACTGGTGGGCCAGATGAAATGGTTCCACAGATCAGATTTAGCCCACCGGCTGCATGTTTGACACTGCTGTTATAAACATATTAGCCAACAATTTTAAAGTCAGACAGAAAAAAATTGTATACTGAACACACTTTATGAAAAAGGTATGTCTTGCATTTTTATCTTCATACACAAGCTTCTGAAGGGAAATGTTGATAATGTAACTGTGTCTATGACATCAGGAAATGCTTCTTTCCACGCTACAACCTGCAGCTTCAATGAGAATTAGTAATTCCTATTGTCCTTTTCCTGTCCTCATGACACAGACCCAGTCTTGGTCCTTAAGACAAAGGACAAACTTATATATTGCTTGTATTATTTTCTTGTTAGTCAGATCTTACCATAAGTCATGATACTTAGGGCACCATGCCTGCTTTATTCTGTAGGAAATATCAAAATAGTTTTTCCTTTGTAAAGAGCAAAATACAGAGCACTGTTTGCTTAATCCCTATTAAATTCCACAAGCCTCTTCCAAAAGAGTGTGGGCCACAGGCAACTCCTTAGCTTGCCACTGGTTTAGACTAGTCCTGACAGGCTATCCAGATAAACATTTACATTTTGAATATAGGCAATTCCCCACTCCATATTTTCACATGCAATTTTTAACGTACTGCTACAATTTTGAGCTTCAATTTCAAAATGGCACAAATGTCCTAACATCCCCTGGAATTCACATCTTGTGCTAAGATCCCTCCTCATTCCAGCATCTAAAGCAGGTCATAACTTGGGGCCACTGTCTCACCAATATATTCCCCATTTTGTAAAACTGCCAAGATTGTAGCATAATAGCAGATCTCATGCATCACTCCCACTGACAACAATGAGAAATAAATTAATCTGACAGTGACTGGGAACTGAAGTAGTGCAATAAGTTGTCAGCATAAAAAATATTTTGATTTGCAAGGAACATCTTGTAGAGTTACACCTTTGTCCGTCCAAATTGCAAAGTCAAAATCTACATGTTTTCACTGGTGTGGGCTTAAAAAAATAGTTGTTAAAAATCAACAGTTTAAACTTGATATTACATATTACATAAAAATAAGAAGCAGATTATTAAGAATGTACTTATCATAAATTGAATCTGGCCAGGGCAAAATAGATTTTGTATGAACATAAAATCCTGGTATTTTCAGACTCATGACCAATAAATTAATTGAAATGAAACAAATCAGAACAGCCTCCATGCTATAAAAGCTTCCAGCCAAAAGGAACTTTTGCCTTTGGGTAGTTATACTACACTTCGGCATCTTAGTCTCCACAGCAGAAAGTTTAAAAAATATTACATTAAATTAGTATTAATGACATTTAATTCTAATTTCTGTGATACAAAGGTAATTAAACATACTTTCAGTTAAAAGAACAAATGAGCCAAAGCTGATGTAAAGGCTCGTCTTTCTAATACTTTTACAACATTATTGTAAATGTTTTTATTTAGATTGCTTTTGTAGATGATAAAGATTTAAACCTATGTATTTCTCCTGTTGTTATGAAGCCTCTTCCATTATGCATGTTTATTTCTAAGGGCAGAAGTGCATCCAGGATTTTACAAAAGGGGCACGTGGCAGCAGTGACTGGTAGGACTGTGCAAATAGATTTCCTAGACATTAGGGCTGGAAGGGACCTTGGAAGATAATCGAGTCCAGCCCCCTACCCCAGGGGCAGGAAGTCAGCAGGGATCATAGGATGCTAGCATGATAAA
The DNA here is from genome assembly GCA_030014935.1 of Caiman crocodilus. NCBI lineage: Eukaryota > Metazoa > Chordata > Crocodylia > Alligatoridae > Caiman > Caiman crocodilus. The sequence goes on along the minus strand of JAGPOW010000271.1, from coordinate 380,052 downwards.
CATCCAGATGTCTTTTGAAGGCATTCAGAGTAGGTGCCTGAACCACCTCCGGCAGCAGTCTATTCCAAACCTTGGGAGCTCAGACAGTAAAGAAGTCCTTCCTTGCGTCAAGCCTGAAACGATCATAGAGGAGTTTGTGACTCTTTGACCTTGTCATCCTTTGGGGGGCTCTGATAAACAGACATCCCCCCAGATCCCGGTGAGCACCCCTGATGAACTTATAGGTGGCCACCAGATCACCCCTGAGCCTGCACTTTTTCAGGCTGAAGAGTCCTATGACTCTCAGTCTCTCATCATAAGGTCTGTTTTACTGACCTTTGATCATGCACGTGGCTCTCCTCTGCACTTTCTCAAGCTTCTCCACATCCTTTTTGAATTGTGGAGCCCAAAACTGGATGCAGTACTCCAGCTGCAGCCTCACCAAGGCCAAGTACAATGAGAGAAAGATATCCTGAGATTTACTTGAGAAACATCTGTGGATACAAGCAAGCATTTTGCTTGCTTTACTAGCAGCAGTATCACATTGGAGGCTCACATTCATCTTGTGGTCAATAATGACCCCTAAGTCCCTTTCGTCCATAGTGCTAACCAGAGTAGCACAGCCGAGCCTATAAGCATGCTGCAGGATTTTCTTCCCAAGGTGGAGAACCGTGCATTTTTTGGTGTTAAACACCATCAGGTTCTCATCTGCCCATTTGCTGAGCCAGTCAAGGTCAGCCTGGATCATCCTCACATCCTTAGATGTGGCTTTACCCCAGAATTTAGTGTCATCAGCAAACTTGGCCAGTCCGCTTCTGATACAAATGTCCACATAATTAATGAAGACGTTAAATACTATAGGACCAAGGACAGAGCCTTGGGGGACCCCACTGGTCACAGCGCACCATGACAATTGACTTCCATCAACCACCACCCTCTGGGTCCTATCACGGAGCCAATTCCCCAGCCAGCGGATCATGGTGTAGTTGAGGCCGCAGTTAGCCAGTTTTACTAAGAGGTGATCCTGGGATACCAGATCGAAGGCTTTTTTAAAGTCAAAATATATGACATTAATCTCTTCTCCTTTGTCCAGATGATAGGTCACCTGGTCATAGAAGGAAATGAGAGTGGTCAAGCAAAATCTACCAGTAACAAACCCGTGCTGGCTATCCTTCAGGATATTGCCATCAGCTAGTCTGTTAAGACTGGCCTCTTTGATAATCTTTTCTAAGATCTTCCCCGGGATAGAGGTCAGGATGGTGGGCCTATAGTTTGCTGGATTCACTTTCCTCCCTTTCTTTAAGGGATGACATTGGCCTTCTTCCAATCATTGAGCACTTCACCAGAGGGCCAGGAGCTCTTGAAGATCCATGCCAGGGACAGAGCTATGGTGCTTGCCAGCTCCTTGAGTACCCTGGGGTGTAAACTGTCAGGGCCGGCTGACTTGAAGGTGTCCAGCCTCTCACAGTGTTCCTTCATGTGGTCAGCATTGATGGAGTATAATTTCCGTCACCCAGGACTCCCTGTCCTGTAATGGGCAGGGGCGTCCCATGGGACTTGTGAAAGACTGATGCAAAGTACCCATTTAGCAAGTTTGTTTTTTCTTGAGCATCAGTTATCAGTTGTCCCATCTGGTCTAGCAGGGGTCCAATGTTGACCTTGCTTTTTCTCCGGCTCTCCATACATCTAAAGAAAGGACTTTTTATTCTCCTTGATACTTGTAGCTAGTTGGAGTTCTGTCGCAACTTTGGCTGTCCTGGTTTGCTCTCTGCAGGTCCGGACCAGTGCAGAGTATTCCTCCTTGGAGGTGGATCCAGTCCTACATCCTTTGTAGGTCTGTCAAGGTCCGCTAGTTCCCTGGAGAGCCAAGGGGGATGCTGTGCCCTTTTGCTGCCTTTCCTCCAAGACACAATAGACTTTGCTTGCACATCCAGGATTGCTCCTTTGAGCAACCTGAACGCCCCTCCCCTTCAGGTTGTGGCCTTTTAGGGCCTCCCTGATAAGCCTCCTGAGATTGTCAAAGTCATCTTTCCTGAAGTCAGGGACTTCAGTGTTGCTAACTGACTTGCCAACTTTATGGCATACGGTGAAGGTGATCAGCTTGTGGTCACAGTCACCCAGCTTTCCTTTGATCTTTAGGTCCCTGATTAAGTCGTCCCCCACTGCCAGAACCAGGTCAAGCAGTGCTTTACCTCTCATCAGCCCATCGACTTCTTGAGTCAGATAGAACTCATCCACACACGAGAGAAAGCTCTGCAACTGCTCAGATTTGGCTGAGTGCTCTTCCCATGAAGTCTCCCAAGACAAACATGCAGCGGTAGCGTGCAGCCTCAGCCAATTCCCTGGTGAACTCCTAGTCAAGCTCTTGATCCTGGGTTTGGGGTCTGTAGTAGAATCCCACCATTGTGTTCCCTGTGCCATGTTCCCCACAGATTTTCACCTAGAGGGTCTCAAGTTGTCCATCCTGGGTGCCAATGTCAGCTTGCAGGGATGTGTAGCTTTCCTTGACATACTCCTTTTGCCCGCTCAATCCCTCCTGTACAGGATATAGCCATCTATACCTGTAGTCTAGTCATGGGTGGAGTCCCACAAGGTCTCTGTTATCCCTATGACATCATAGTTATTTCTGATAAGCAGGAGGACAAGTTCCTCATGTTCATTCCCCAAGCTCCTGGCATTTGTACAGGCAAATAGGGAAGTACTCAATTTGGATTCGGCCAATTCAGAGGACGTTGATTTAATTTGGAGATTCAGATCATTGTCCTGAATCAATTTGGCTGAATTGGCTTCAATAGATCTGGTGCTGATTTGGAGAGATTCAGTGATTCAGATTGGACAGGGAGAGCCACAGAGAAGCCTCCATGGCTGTCATGCCTTGCCCCATCCCCCACCTGGCACCAGTCTCGGCACTTTAAAAAAGAAAGAAAAAAGCCCCACACTTGTTGGCTGCAGAAGTGGTGTTTGGGGCCTCTGGGTATTCATGGCAGAGCCCCCACCCCCCACTCCGAGACAGCACACGGTGCCCTGCCAAGTGGCACTGCACCTGCACCATGGGTTAGCTACTGTATGGGTGCCAGGTGGGGCAGAGCAATGCCCACTGCCCCTTGCTGCACGGGGAGCTCTGCCACAAGCCCTCAGAGGTCCTGATTGCCACTGCCAGAGCCAGTGAGTGCAGGGCTTTTTTCTTTTTTTTTCAAGTGCCAGGAGGCTGGGGCCAGGCAGGACAGTCATGGGGGCTTCTCCCACCACTCCTCCAGCTATGCCTACCTATGCCCAGGTGTGGGGAGTCACAGGAGAAGCCCTCCTGGCTGTCCTGCCCAGCTCCATCCCCCACCTGGCCCAGCCATCACGGAGTGGGGGATGTGATGCAGGCATGGCTCACTCTGGGCAGCAGCAGGGTATAGCTCCTGCTCCCAGCACTGCCACGTCCCCATCAGCACTGGGAGCAGGGGCTCTGTCCAGCTGCAGCTTGCCAGCTGACACAATGGGCGCGGAATATGGGTGTGGCAGTGCTAGGAGCGGGGGGCTCTGCCCTGCTGCCGCTCGCTCCCTTCTGCCTGAAGCAAGCTGTACCCACATCCTGCTCTCCCCCCCACACCAGCTGGGCAAGCAGCAGCAGGGCAGAGCCCCTGCTCCCAGCACTGTCATGCCTGCATCCCACACCCTCCACCCCCTCCTCAAGTAACATTCCCCCCCATCCCAGCTGGGCAGATTGGCTCAGCCCCAGCACCAACTCTTCCCTCCCCCATGCCCAGATGCTTTGAATCAATTTGGAGCTTTTAATTGGTCTCTCAATTCAATTCAGATTCAGGGACCGAATCAGGCCGATTCTTCTCCAAATTGAATCGGCTACTGAACTTTGCACAAACCTAGTGGGGGTGCATGTAGCAGGACTGAGTGCCCAGGGGTGGCTTTGCTGCCCTATGATGGCCAAGCACTTCCTGCTCCACTCCAGCTCCTTGAAGTATCCTTCCTTTACCTTGCCTGCTACACCTTGTTGTAACTAATGTAATGATACTCAGAGAGGCTGCCCCAGGGCCCAAATATAAACCTCAATGGGTGTGTCTACATGATCATTAATGCGCTGTAATTACAGCACAATAAGTTTAGTACCAGTAATTGATTTGGAATCCTCCAAATAGATTCAGAGAGATTTGGAGAGAGTCGGCGATTTGGACACAGATACAGCTTTAAATGTTTTTTCTACATACCTCTAGGTAGTGGGGGCACTGAACGCTGCAGTGCTGGGGCAGATGCAGTGTCCTACAGAATCATAGGGGGCTCCCCAATGCGCTTGGCAGCAGACCCAGAAGTGAACCAGAAGCACTTCTGGTCCACTTCCTGGTCCACTGGGGAATATGCAGGGAAGGCCCCCCGTACTCCCCTAGCTCAGCACCTGGTACCTTCTGGGTTTGGAGGGGGCACCTGGGTTCCCTCTGCAGCTGATCACCAAGCTGATCACACCTCCAGTGTGCTCCCTGGCAGACCCCTTCACTGCCAAGCATGTGGAGGCTCCCCCACACTCCTGTGGTATGCACCATGTGCCCCAGCACCATAGCAATCATGAGCCATGTCTGCTACCTCAAGATACGTAGAAAAAATAATTTAAAGCTGTACCTGTGTCTGAACTGCTGATTCACCAAAACAGCATTGAATCTTTAGATACGAATTGAATCAGGGACAGCAAGCCAAATTAACGCATTGAATCACTGTCCCCGATTGAGGCCAAATCCAAATCAAATAAGGCCCACTTTGCACAGCCCTACTTAGTACCTGTTTGTGACAGGGGGCAGCTCTAGAGGCCAGGTTTCATGCCAGCCCGCCCACCTGTCTATGGGACAGTCCACCCAGTCTCACCTGCCATGACTTTGCTGTTTTCAAAATGGGTGGTAAAATGCAGGAGACTGGCCATTACATGCCTGATGCCAGAGGGAGTGATCTACATCTCCAAACCTTCCCTAAACTGCAGCCCATGCCTCGCAGATGGCATCCATGTTGTCATTATGCTTCTGGCCTAGAGCCGGGCCAGGCTTAGCCTTCACTGTCATGCCTCTTTTACACACACATTCAATCTGCCCTCCTCTCACTAAGGCCTCTTGTACTCCGCCCCCTTTCATAGGGTCACTTTCTCACATCAACAACATGTCCTACCCTGCTCCCTCTTGGAACTACTCCCATAGACCATAGGCTTATCTGGATCACACGTTGGGTGGCAGACATACAGTCTCTTGGGCCTGTTCTGTGACCCTCACCTGCGTAGTGGCCAGCCAAGTTTCTGACCTGGGCCAAACTTGCTCTGGCCCCTCCCAGAGCAGCTTTACATAAACATACACCAACACACACCGGGCCCCTGTTCCCATGCACTGGGCTCCCAGCCCTCTGTTCCCCCTTTCTGGGGCTCCACACTTCTCTCAACTTGCTCTCCAGGGGTTGGCCCATGTGCTGCCCTTCAGGCTGTCTCACAGCCCAACTCAGAACACCCCCTCTGGGCTGCCCTTCAGACTCACCCTCAGCCCTATTCAACCTACTTCTGAGCCCTCACTATCACTCTCTGGGGTCACACATCTACCCCCTCCTTCGGGGCTCCAGGATTTCCCTTCCCTCTGGAGGCTCAGGTGGCTGCAGCCATGCCTGGCCCCTTGCACCCACAGTGTTGTGGGGGAGTTAAGGTGCCCTGGACCCACCTTTCACCAGGGTGGTAACTGGCCTAGCATTTCCTGGGGGCTCTCACACCACTAGGAGCCCAACCAGGCCACCCATCCCCAGCAGGGTGCAGTTTTAAGTCATGGCCAGAACCAAGAACCTCCTATCCATCCCCATCAGCTAATGCCCTTACTTTCTGGTTCCTCCTGCTGCAGCTCAGATAGGTGATATTTCTGCCCTCGCTGCCAGCTGCAAACTGCTGTATAGGCAGCCAGTGTTTTAAAATGATTGCCAAAATCAAACACGTTAGCTGCTTAACTCAGCCCTTAAAGTGGCAGGCACTGCAAATGCTCTGCCACACAGTAATAACAGGTACTAACTTAATAAGCTATAAATAGTGCTACTGCACATTAGTGCAGATTAACACTTTTTTTCCAGCCCTCTGGGGTCCCTGTCTTGGGCAAGGCTGCTTATGCACTCTGCCCCAACTAGGGCAGGCAGAAGTCCCTCACCCTTACAGGGCTCTATGCAGAGTGCCTCTGAGGCACCCCTGTAGCCTCCATGCTGACCTGTAGACACAATCCAGTCAGTCCTCAAGTTTCAAGTTAAATGCCACACAAATACAAGTGACTACTCTTAAGAAAGAAATCTCTCCCACTCTGGGTCTATGCCAGCAGTTTCCAAACCACTCGTGGTACACACACAACCTGTGGGCCACTTTTCCTCAAGCTCAGCACCAGCTTGTAACCTGCTCCACTGCCAGCCTGGTAGTAGGGCCAGGTTACAAGCTGGTCTGAGCATGGGGCAGGGAGAAAGCAGCCCCTCCCCGCCCCATGCCTGGCGCCCTGCACTGCAGCCACTTGCAGCCTGTCTGGGGCTGCCTGTGCCTGCTCTGGACAGCCCTGCACAGGCTGCAAGCACCTGCAGCATGGGGCACTGGCCATGGGGTAGGTGAGGAGTCGCTTTTCTTCACGCAGGGAAGGAGCCCAGGGAAAAGCTGAGTGTGTGGGGGAAGCAGCTCCTCCCCCGCTCCATGCCCGGTGCCTCATGCTGCAGGTGCTTGCAGCCCACATGGGGCTGTCCAGAGTGGGCACAGGCAGCCCCACACGGGCTGCAAGCAGCTGCAGCGTGGGCCACCAGGCCTGGGAGGAGAGGGGCCACTTCCCCTCCACCCACACACACTCTTTCCTTGCCAGGGTCCCCCCGCCCCACACACACTTACTTGACCTTCCCATGCTGGGGCAGCCAGCCCAGAAACCCTGGCTGGGGCTTCCAGCTGGGGGGAGGGATGGGCAGCTCCGCTGTTGTTGGAGCCCACGGAGCTTCCCCTGGGTCCTACTGCCATTGGTTCCTGTCATTTTTTACAGGAACCAAGGGCAGAGAAATATTGATTTTCTACATTTTTTTAGGGGCCCCATGGGCTGCATCCAGCCCGCAAGTCATATTTTGCCCACCCCTGTTTTAATACATAGTCTGTTACCTATGTGTGTGGAAAATTTGCTGATGGTACATAAGGCTGTATCACTTTAAACTGATGGTATGCAGGCTATCTGGGAACCGCAGTCTATGCCATTTTGCAAGCCTGCCCCACTTTGGGCCCTCACCTCCTCACTCTCATGGGTGACTAGGGTGCTTGCCAGGCTGCTTTTACAGCCCCTCTCCCTCATGAGGGGAAGCTGCTTGAGACTCAGGTGACTCCCTTATTAAACACAAGGGTTTCCCCTTGGGCTTAATGGTCAGCCTACCCCTCCCTGCTGCAGCTTGGCCTAGCTGCTTGCAACCTTTATCCTCAGGCTGCCTGGAATCTGCCCCACAGCCTACTTGTTGCAGTTCACTGGCCTCTGCTCAGCTTCCTGCCTACACAGCAAGACTGGCCTGATGCATCATTCCCTTAAAGCAGTATTTCTCAGCCCATGGGTTACAACCCAAAAGTGGTCACAAGGAGATTTTAAAGGGTTGCGGGGAGGCCTGAGCGAAATGCTGCAAGGCTACACGGAGGAGGGGGCATGCTGAGAAGGCAGCAGGGCAGGCTAAAGCAGCAAGAGAGGAAGGGGAGGAGCCAGATGTACCAGCTGGAGGGGAAGAGAGAACAACAGACAAACACACTCTCTCTCTCTCTCATGGGTCGGGGGACTGGGTGAGTGTGGGTCACACTACAGAAAGCTGATAGTTATGCCAGCGGGTCCCAGTGTGAAAAAGCTTGAGAACCACTGCCTTAAAATAACAGTGGCTCCCTGTTACAGTGAATCCCCACTCCCAGCTTCCTCCTCCCTCTGCTGTCTGTACTGAAGCAGGCAGACTGCACCATAAGAACAGGAGCCAGGAACTTTTTCAAGTTCCCAAAGCAGGCAACAGTTTCCCCCTTCCCCTCCCTGCTCACAGGCATATCTCCTTCCCCCACCTGCCATTGCTGCTGTTCTTACTGTGTCAGGTGTGAGGAGAGCTCCAGAAGTGATCCCATTGGGCTATCGGAGGGCTGGGAGGAGGGAAATTCTTACCTTCTTTGGAGACTTAAAATCCCCAGCTGCCGCTTCTGTTGCTTTGCACAGAAAATATTTTTTAAAATCCCAACAAATTTCCTAAATAAAAAAGTGTAGCTGCAGTTTCCCCCTTCTTGAGATTTAATTTAATTGGTTTGAAAGAAGTCAGATACTGAGATCAGGGACATCTGAGCCTCATGAACTTCAAGGTGCATAAATCCTTCAAAACATGTTGCAGGAAGGTTTGTAAAAGCTAGTCAAAAGCCACAAATATTTTTTCTCCTCAATTTTTTCTTTTCAGCTAAGGGGAGAAAAGCCTGTGTGTTATGAAACATCTGTCTCCCAATGACTAGGCTTGTGAACAGGTGCCTATATGGATAAACACTATTTTAATTAATATATTGAATTTTGCACTATTTTATCTTATCCCTTCTCACATCTAACAAGGAAGATACCTCGATTATAAATTTAATCAAAATTTCCAACCCACAGTGTTCCACCAAATTTGGAATTTTGCAAATCAAGTTTCCTCATCCTTAATTGAAGCAAGAACATGAGTTAGGACATCAGGTTCATTCCTAAACTTATTTTTCAGGGACTCTTGGAGTATTTTCTCTGCAATTCCTCTAATCTCCAATAGTTGAACTAGATAAAACCTACTTATCAGCTAAAGACATTTCTATTATGGGGCTTAGTTGGGTGTTATTTGGAGAGAGTCGGCAATTTGGACACAGATACAGCTTTATATATAATAAAGCTATATCTTTATTATAATGGAATGCAAACTGAATATAAGTCAACAGTGTGGCACTGTTACAAAAAAAAGTCAATAGGATACTTAACAGGAGTGTCACATGCAACTCATAGGAAGTGAGTTGTCCACTTGTCCCTATTCAGCACTGGTGAGGCATCACCTGGAATACCATGTCCTGCTTTGGGCACCATGCTTCCAGAAAAACAGACATATTTGAAAGAGTCTAGCAGAGAACAATAAAATGATCAGGTGTTTAAGGAAATATCATGTACAAGGAAAGGTTGGAGGAAGAAGTGGAAAAGAAAATACTGAGGAGGGATTTGGTAAATTTTCAGACGGACTGAGGATTAAGCTAAAGGAGATTATAAAAGACCACAGAGGACAGGACAAGTAGGAGATGTTTTAAATTGTAACAACTGAAATTTAGTTTGGATTTTAGAAGAACTTTCCAATGATAAGGGTACTTAAGCAGTGGAACAGATTACCTTCAGAGGTTGCTGAATTTCTTAAAACTGGAAATTTAAACATGGGTTAGATTAACACTTAGCTCAGACAGTTTAGACTGGGATAATCCTCCCTTGAGTTTGGGCCTGGCAGTTCCTTTCCAGACCTACTTTTCTAGGACTCTGTGGTAAACAAAAACTCAGTTGTATACCATTCCTTAGTAACCATCATATGCAAAGTATTGTTTTAATCCATGCTATACCGATAAGTGCTAGGGCATGGCAGCACACAAAAATGTTATTATGACTCCAGAAGCATCAGTTTGAGCCCTAATCTGGATTTGTGCTGCCATCTGCTCCCATTTGACCTAGCTGTAAACTGGTACTGGTCTGAGGAGTCAGAGACAGAATAACATTCTGGCCATAGTATTCCCTCATGTGCCTCATGTGAAAACCATGGTATCTGAATCATGCTGGTCTGATGGTCTGTTTGGTTTATATGGACCTTGACATTTTTTTTTATATGGGCAATCATTAAAATAATAAAAACAGCATTCACATATATAACCACTGAATTTAAAGCAAACAAATGCAGAGTTCAGGTTAAACATTAGCATATTACAATCCAGGTGCAAAAAACAAATTAAAATATGGTTTGTATTGTGTCCCAAAGTACTCAATCCATTAATTCCCTTGCTGTATTAAGGTACATCTTACAACTATAAATTAGTATATATAACTTTCTACCTGTAAAACATTTTATTTTTGAACTGGAAAGATGAATACCCAAAAGGAGAGAAAGCCAAGGAATTAAAATAATAAAATTTATGTACTGCAGAAGAGGTTGCAATAAGTCATCAGAGGTCAGACCATGTCTCAGCTTTAGGCCTCTGCAAGTCGGCAGCGATCTGATCCAGCTTCAGATCTGGATGCTTCCAATACCAGGGATCTGATCCAGAGCTCCAGACAGGGTTTCTGCTTTGATCTGGCCAAAGCAGCTCCGAAGCTTCAGAGCTGCTTCAGAAATCCAGCCATAGGATATAATGGGGAATCAATTAAATATCTATAACTTTGTTCTTTTTTGCATGATTTGGATGGAACTTGCAGGGATGGTAGCCCATGCTGAGAGCACGAAGTCTTCCAAGTTTCAAGAAGATTAGTGCAGGAGTTTGGGGGGAACTGTACCTCAAATTCTTGAAAGCAAAACTGATGTCACGTGTACGTGTTACATCAGAGGGGAGTGAAAACTGCAGGGGTGGTGGCTCCTGGTGAGGCCAAAAAGCCTGCCAAGTTTCAAGAAGATCGGTGCAGGGGTTTGGGGGGAACTGCACTTCCCCCAAGCCCCTGGACTGATCTACTTGGCAGGCTTCCTGCTCTCAACAGAGACTATAATCCCTGAAAATTTCATCCAAATCAGACAAAAAACAACAAAGTTATAGATATTTTATTGATTCCCCATTATACTCTATAGCTGGATCTCTGAAGCTATAAAGAAGAAAAGCTTTGAAGAAAAGCTTCAAAGCTTTTTCGAAGCACTTCAGGAGCTCCGAACTGCTTCAGAAAACCTAACAAAGCCGGCGCTTTGATCTGGACATGCTGCTTTGGACACCAGAGTCCAAAGCTTTTCTGGATCCAAAGCTCTGTCCAAAGCCTCACACAGCCCTAGTATTCTTTCTAAAACATGTCTCTTGTTACTGAAAACACTATTGTGACTCCATCAGAAGTTGCCTCTGTGGGAGAAGTAGTAAGAGCAATGCCCTAGCCATATGATACCATGGTACTCAAAGCAAACCTACACCGTACTGTCAAGAGAGGCAGAGAAGGAGTTGGTAAAAAATGGAGTGTCTAGATGAAACTAAGTTTTATGAGAGGAAGAAAGGTAGTCCATTCTTAAAGTCAGCTAAAACTGAATAGACAATATTAACATACATATCTAAAACTCTTCCTAAGAAGAGCACTCTGGTTACACTGGTATCAAAGCCATAGAGTTATAAGTCTTTAAAGCTAGTTGAAGCTATAGAGTTTTATTTTTGTAATACAAGTTCATTCTAAAGGAACACTCAAAGAGCATATCTAGTTACCGTGCTATTTCTATTGTACATATGGGTTTGTATAAACTAAAATGAAGAAACATTTGCAAACATCTGGAGACAATTTGTAGCATACTGAAAACTAAAAAGAAATCTTTTTTCCTTTCTCATCTGTCTTCCCTCTTCTACATACTTTCATCACCTTTTCCACAGCTTCTATTTTTTCTTTGGAGGAGGGCTGTATCCCTTCATTCCAAGGCATCCCACAAAATATGGATCCAAACTTATTGCCATGAAATAAAACTGCTGTGTTCGTATCGGATTTCAATTGGGTCAGGATTGCACGCCCTGTATTATACATATCGAACATTTTTCAGTTTCCCTAAAATGCAGCTCCTGCTACAATGGAAATATGGAAGCTATTAACCAGATGCACAAAATGCTATAAGGGGCAAAGCAGGATAAAGTGAAAAGAAATCTATTTCTAAGTTCAGAGAAAAATTGAGGCGAAAGACAGAACTTACCATTCATTCATAAAACCAATGGTAACGTCTCAGGCATTCAAGAAAGCAGAGACAGATGCACTCTAACTTTCAAGCTTTATTGTAAGTGCCCATGGTTAGGTTGGGAGCAAGCAGAACACATTAACCTGTGTGGGGATGCAGGGAGAAGAGAGGGGGGCCCTCATACATCTCCGACTCCTGGCATGCCCTGCAGGCTTCCTGAGCTGCCAGACTCGTGAGCAGAGCCAAACAGCTGAGCCACCCCTGATTGATGTCCCTGGTGGAGACATCATAGCCACCCACCTAGACCTGATGTGGCAGTGGCTCGTCATGACCATCAGCTGGCCGTCTCGCACATGCCTGCCAAGTGTGCACTTGTCCTGGACCCCTGGGTTCTGTGTGTGTGTGTGTGTGTGTGTGTGTGTCCATGTGTGTCTCTTGGACACCAGGTTTCTGTGTGTGTGTGTGTGTGTGTCCATGACTGTGTCCTGAACGCTTGAGATATATGTGTCCATGTGTGCCCTGAACACCTGGGTCCTGTGTGCATGTCCATGTATCCACATGCATGTCCCGGACACCTGGGTTTTTTTTTTGTGTGTGTGTGTGTCTGTGCATGTATCCTCTGTGTGTGTGTGTGTGTCCTGGACACCTGGGGTGGGTGTCCATGCACGTGTCCTCTGTATATATATGTGTTTGTATCTGTACGTGTGTCCTGGACACCTGGGTTGTGTGTGTGTGTTTCTGTGTGTCTGTATGTGTGTCCTAGACTTGGGGGGAGGGGTCCTGGACACCTGGGTTCTGTGTGTTTGGCCATGTATATGTCCTGGACGTCTGGATTGTGTGTGTATGTTTCCATGTGTGTGTTCCAGATACCTGGGTTCTGTGTGTGTGTGCGTGCATGCGCATGTGCATGTGTGTGTACGTGTTCAGGATGCCTGGGTTCTATGTGGTGTGTGTAGGCGTGTGCATGTTCTGGATGCCTGTATTCCCTCTCCCCCTGCCCTGCTCCCTGTCAATGCTACCAATGACTGTATTTGGTGGAAATAACTTTCTCTAAACATTTCCATAACCCGATAAGAAATCATGACTCCTAGCTGAGCACATTAGCCCTTTTATCTCTGGCAACCATAACAGAGAATTAGATAGTAAGCTGAAAGAATAAAGATTCTCTCAAATAAGAAATGTTTATTCATCTGAACAGCCGGTCCAGAAAATCTGCTGGTTTTTAGCATCTTCTGATCTTTTCTTCATTGTGACTGAGGCTGAACCAGGATAGCCTGATGCCATGGGGATCAGCAGGTATTTGTGTTTCTGCTCTGGGACATGAGACTAAGCAGCTGATGAAATTGAGTTAGCAAGTCAGCTAGCAGCTTTGATCCAAAAATACCTGTTTTACAGACTGTAAAATCTAGATTCATCTGGAAGCTTATGTACAGCTCCATCTGTTGAGTGATCTGGTTTGAATAAAGGTAAGTCTGCTTGATTCTGCTCCTAAGGAATAGTGGCAAATTTCCCAGTGACTTTCAGAGGTTCAGGACTGTACCCTTTCCCACAATAAAACCTTCAGTTTCTGAGAAGATGCATACAAGGGTCAGTCAGAAAGTAACACCTTGTATTTTTCCCCTCAGTCAAATATTATTGAAAAAATATTAAAATACACAGAAAACTAGTACATAATCACTAAATGCACAGCTGTTTTTCAACTTCAACTTTTCTGCCAGTGGCCATTTTTTAACCAATGAAAAATGGCATGCAACCTGATGTACATATCACTTAAAGCATTATTTAATTAAACTAAAATTAGAAATGCAATTATATATCAATATCCTACCACACTGAGTTTCAATGTAGTCTACAAAAGACATAATTTATCTTCAATTTGTAGAAGTTTGAAGAAATTGATTAAAATACCCAGCCATCCATTGACTACTCATGTTCAAATAAAACTTAGGGGGTGCATTCAGATGAGCACTCACATGCCTGTTCTAGCATCTCAAAGCAGTTTGAGTGGGACAATGTATTTATGACTGTCCCCCAAGTAGAGACAATGTATTTATGAGACAGACAGAAATGTTGCAACAAACTTTTTAATTTATTTGATAGAAACACTCAACAGTAACTGCTGAACAGTTTAGCATTTGGTGCTGATCGATTGGTGGGCTACAGAGCACACTCTCCATCTGCAGCAGCCAGAACAGATAGGGCCGGGCAATTATGCACAATGGTTCCCTGACCAGCATTTGAATGCTGATTGTAGGGAACACCATGCCCTGCTTGCCCATGTCTCTTTCTGGACACTGCCTCCCACACTTCCTCAGACCATGACTCACTGAATACGTCCCCACTCGTCTTGCAAATGTTATGGAGCATGCAGGCTGCCATAATGAAAGCCGTAATATTTTCTGGCTCCTCCACCGTGTTTTCAAATGGCCAAAGGCACATTTTATAGTCATCCAGCATTTGTTGAGTTAGTAGTTGAATACTGTCTTTTGCTGGTCAGTAATTTGTCCTCAATATGGCTTCATGAGCCAGGGCAGAAGGGGGTAATCCACATCTGCTGTGATAAGCAGAGGCATGGCAACACTCCAGATCGCTGTATCAGGGACCCCGGGCGCATATTGTCCTTTCTCCATCATGCCAGACATCAGCAAGTTTCAAAAGACATTTGCATCATGCGCACTGCCTGCCCAGCCTGTATAAATGTTAGTGAACTGTCCTCGGTGATCCAAGCTATAGCTTGGAGGATCACTGAGGCAAATCCCTTCCTGTTGGTGAATTACCAGCTTCCCTGGGATGGGGATAGGACTGGGATGTGTGTGCTGTCCAATGCACCAATGCAGTTAGGGAATCCCATGGCCCTGCCTTTAACAACTTCCCTGGGGTTATGGAGGCAAATGAAACTGTTCACCATGATGTCCTGCAGCAGCTGGCATACCTCACATATCACCACCCTGGCCATGCAGGGAGCCATGCTGAGCTGGTTCCTGATGAAGCAGAGGCTGGCAGGGGTGGCCAGTTTCAAGATAGCCATGGCCACCTGCTTTTCTGGTGCAATGGGGTGATGCATGACCGTGTTCTGGCACTCAATGTACAGTGACAGCAGTGAGACTATGTGCACAAGTGTGTCCCTGCTCATACAGATGCTCTCAAGCCACTGTTGATCATCCCAAGTTGACAGGACAAGGTGCTCCAACCAATCAGAGCTGCTTGTATGGGCTCAGACCTTGCAATAGTTGCTCTGTAGGTTGATCCACAGAACCCTGTCAGCCTCAAGATCTATGGCTTCCTCTTGGTTCTCCAACTCCAGCTCACAGCCCACTGACTAGTATAGGAGGTCTGAGAAGCTGCTACCCTGTGTTGGCACCTCTGTAGAAGGCCCATCACAGCCTGCATTATGTTCAGTAGCAGTATCGCTGCATTGAGTGCCTCCATTCTCTAGTTGGATGCTTCCAGGGCATCCAACAGCATCTGGTTCTTGCAGATTCCATCAGGATTCATTGAAGCCATGTTGCTAGGCAGGATACAGAAGTTACTGTTTCACTCAGAATACCACCTGCTTGTGCTAGGGAGTTTGAATAGGTAGGGCTGTTCAATAAGGTCATTAGCATTATAACAGTCCTGCTCTTTACATTTCAATCCCTATACACCTCAGGTTCCTGTAACTGCCCCTCCTCTAAACGCTTGGGGTGTCTGATGACCCCAGAAAACTGTGATCTGCCCAGGGCTGCAAATAATAGCACTTAGCGAAACAATGAAGTATCACCCCAGCAAACACCCCCAACCTGGCAGAAGTCAGGGAAGAAATGTGGGTGTAAGGTCCCCATGCTCTTTTTGAATAGATCCCATAGCACATCAGATGCTTTGCCAGACACTGCAGCGGCAGAACCACCAAGAAATATCACAATCACAAAAGTCTAAAATTTCCCTACACCTGTTTTTCAATGTCATGTGTTCAGTGGAAAGAAGGCAAGTGCTGAGCAGAACACTGAAATGGTTGAACCCTGAATTAAGGGTTGTTGAATAGGGACGTTAGCATTAACAGAATTAACAGCCTTGCTCTTTATATTTCAATTCCTATACACCCTAGGTTCCTGTAACCTCCCCTCCTCTAAAAACTTGGGGTTTTAGGCTTTGGGGGGACTAAGCCTGAAATCCATCAAGAGCTCAGCAGAAAAAAGGCAGATGCTGATTAGAAGACTGAATGGATGAACCTCAAATTTTCCTCTGCTCACACCAAACAGACTCCAAGGAGCAGAGTTGAGCAACTGATAGGTCGGACAGTGTTGCCAGGGGGAAAGAGTGCGTGTACTTGAAGGGACAGCTGCAGTCCCTTGCAAGCTGCAGGGCAAAGAATATTGTGTGTGTGGTGCAGTGGGCCATTAACAACTATCTTTCTGGACAATGGGGGTTCTGGGAGACAATGTGGTGTAGGCTATGGATGTCACAGGAGTTCTGTTAGGAAAGGTCACATGAACATATTTCATTGAATGCCAGTACTGAGACACAATTCACACCTGCTTAGTTATGCATATGTGGAAACTCAGATGTGCACAAAAAGGTTCCATACCCATTTCAATACAACTGCTTTCAGACAGGGGCAGAAAGCATCTTGCAACTCTGGTCAGAGTATAGCGACCCCTCTCTCAATGACTCATTTTGGTCCTGAAAATATACTTAATGGAGGTGCTGAACAAGAAGCCATGTCTGCTGGGCTTGGAGGAAAAGTCAGATACATCCCTAAGCCATGGCTCCAACTGTGCATGGGAAGAAGTGGCAGATTCTAATGATATTTGGGGGGGAACAAAAAGTTCTGGAGCAGCTGGAAAATCAATTAAATAATCTAGTCTATGTGGCCATTGCCCAGGAAATGAAGGTACACAGCTACAACTGGGACTGGGCACAGTGCCGCAGCAGAATGAAGGCCCTGAAATGTGCTTTCTATCGGGCCAAGAACCAGAATTCACATTCGGGGGCAAGATACACAATAGCCCCATTCTACAAGCAACTGTCCTGCATTCTCACGAAGGATGTAGGTGATGCTTGCCTCCAATCCTTTGGCACAATGGAGGTGCAGAAGGACCACATCACCTAGCCCCCAAGAGTCCACAGACAGTCCTGCCACTGCAGCAGGCAATACGATATACACTGCGCAGCCTTCAGACAACCAGTCAGAGAAGGAGGGGCGAGTGCTCACAGCAGCTGGAGGACAGGGACAGCTGAGACAAAGTTGTCTTGACCATGGGCCCACTCTCCCCGATGCCCTGCCTGCATAACCCCGAGGGGGCCACATCATATTCCATGATGGTGCTGTCCCCAAAATTGTGGGACACACCAGAAATTCCAGAAACTCAAAGATCAGTGTTGATGCCAGACACCTGAGGATCCAGACCCAGGGACTTGTAAATTACGAGAAGGAGCATTAGATTGGTTTGGATGACTAGGCCTGCTTTTGTGCCAAGGACAAGCACATCAAGGTGGGAGGGAGAGTTTTAATTTTATAAACAGCAAATATACTCGCTGCATGTAACGTTTTGTTTACACAGGGTTGGATGTGCTGGACCTTCTCTAAAAGTTGCTTGGGGTGTGTGGGAGCATTAATTCATCTAGTGGCAGGAATTTGTGCTGCTGAGAGATATACAATGACCCCTTAGTGGACTGGAAAGACATCTGGGTACCTGCATAATCATTCTTTGTGAGTGACTGTATTAACACACCAAGTGGCAGGGATTCTGCTTGTCAATCAACAATAAACCATCCACTACAGGGAGTGGGTTGAGATCTTTGACCATGAATACCTTGGGGGGGGGGGTTAATCCCCATTCCTGATACAAGCTACTGCATCTGCTGGAAGGCAGGGGACATGTGCCCAAAGTGCAGACACCAACATGGACCAGCGGTGAGTGAATGAGTGCACACTGCTGCAGGCAGCGACAGTAAAGAGAAAACATGATGGAAGCTTGGGCAGTAGCCTCTGAATCACAAGTACAGTCTGTGGATGAATGGTGGGATGAACTCTGTGAACTGTATAGACAGGTTGAAGAACAAGATGCAGCAGCTCACTGGGACATCATGGCCAGCACAAGGGAATTCCTTGACCTAGCCAGACAGTGCTGTCAGGATATCACAGAGACCCAGCAAACAGAGGGCATGTTTAAAGAGGAGCTCCTTAGATGCATGGCCCCAGCCCCCATTCATGAGCAGCTCTCCCCGCAACCGGGATCACCCATGCACCATCCACTGTGCATGCCCCTATCAATGAGCTGACCCTCCTAAAGACCCCTGTCCATGATCACTCCCCTATACTAACCACCTCAGTTAGAGCCACTGCGCCTGTGAGTGAAGGGTTCCCCTTCTCTAGCAGGCCAAGGAGAGTACCACTATGCTTTAGGGAAGAAGGGCAAGGTGAGACAGAGGAGGAACTGGGAGCAGGAGGGACGACAAGCTTATGATAGGTTTTTAGTTGTTAGTGCTGTTGCTTCTGTCAGGGGGGAAAGAGGGGAAATAAAAAACAATGGGGGAGTGGACATTGTGTTCCTAAATTATTTTGGTTCCATTTCAGTTACTGACAATACAATAAATGCTTTGGTGATATTAAAATGTGTTGTCATCCATCTCTGTCTGCTGTAATGGTCTGCAGGGGTGTGGGTTGTGGCAGGGAGGTAAGCCAAAACAAAGAAAAAACAGGCTTACACTAGTGAAAGAGGACTTTCCCACCTCTAGAGTTGGGGTGGGGGCGGGGTTGCCCAGAATGTGGGTACTACAGGGTACAGAAATGAGTAGTAATTTAGGGGCACTGCACAGCACTCACAATATTTCCTCTGAGTGCATGCAGTTTCTCACTACTCACCCCACCCAAGGGGGCAACAGGGGCTTTCAAGACCCAGACTTTTACTATTGTAACACAGCAGCCAAACCAAGGCTGAGTGGTGGTGGGCTGACCCAGAATTTTGTTAAGGCAGGGAGCAATAATTGGGTGGGTGCTGCACCACGCATATGATATTTTCTGAGTACATGCATCTTACGAGTTCAGCTGGTGTTTGTCTGTGGAGAACAAAGCCAATTAAAAACCAGGCAAGCAGGCAGGCTTGACTAATTGCTAATTGCCACAATTGAAAGAGGTGTGCACATCAGCAACTCATACAACCCCCTCCCCCACCCTTCTACAGTTCCCCTCTGACATACAGGGAACATGAAGACAAAAATTGAACAAAGCAAACAGAAACCTTTATTTACCAACCAAATAGTATCATAGTATCTAGGGTCAGAAGGGGCGTAGAGCAGGCCATCTAGTCTGACCCCCCCGCCAATGGCAGGAACGAGTGCCGGGGTCACAGGACCCCAGCCAAGTATCTATCTAATCTACTCTTAACGATGCCCAAGGTAGGAGCAAGAACAACTTCCCTAGGAAGCCCGTTCCACATCCTAGCCACCCTAACTGTGAAGTAGTGCCTCCTAATGTCCAACCTGAACCTGCTCTCCAGTAACTTGTGACCATTAGTCCTAGTTACCCC
>JAGPOW010000271.1:346284-359452 GCA_030014935.1 Caiman crocodilus | reverse complement strand
ATTTTGGATTTTAAACCACATTTCCAGACCCATTTCATTGTCACTTCCTGCAACTTCATTGGTGTCAAAGGTCATGTGACATCACTTCCTGATGTGATATCACTTCCTGCGAGGTCTTTGAATATGGCTCGCTGGCCCACTGGGTGATAAAAAGTTTGTGATCCGGTCCCACATTCAAAAAGGTTGGACACCCCTGGGCTACATGAATCAAGGACAATAAAAAGTCCTTCAGATATGTGGGAAGTCAAAAGACAAAACAATTGCTCAAATCAAGAGTGAGACCTTAAGGGGGATAAGGCAAAAATGCTGCTTTTATTGATTACATGAAGCAGTTCCATAAGCTTGGACACATCAGTCATACAAACAGATACAGAAGCATACATGCAAACACACACAGACAGACATACAGACAAAACCACTCCAGTAAGATATTATAGTTACCAGCAGAAGTTAGCACTGGATGGCCAATCCAGGATATGAGTGGGGGTATACAGATGGGCCTCTGCTCCAGGAGATTGCAAAGAGTGGATTCCCCATCTTGGCTGTCTGCATCTGACTTTTATAGGGATTTCGAGTTTGTTCAGCACTGGGATTTTTCTATGCTCTGTTTTCATTACAGGCTGTTTCTTCTGATTATCTCAACTTGAGGTCATTCCAGTTAAGTTGGTATCTCTGCCTTGAAACACAGTGTAGTTCAAATGGCAGGATATGCAAAATTCTTTCTTCTTACTATCTTCTTTGCATCTGATCATCAGGAATTCTGGTTTTCTCTGATTAAAAATTGCAAATTCTCTGATTTTAAAAACATAAAATCCGTGATAAAAATTAAAAGTCCCTCACAACGCTGCTGATGCCTTGCATTCCCTCACCCACAGTCTCAACAGCCCTCCTGATGCTTCTCACACCAGCCTCCCAGACCCACAGACACAGACATGCAGGCACTGACACACACCCCAGTAGGTAAATGTGTGTGGCGGGGGGGGAAGCGTGCCCCTGTGCCCACTTCCAGGAACAGAGCCAGGGGGTGAGGGCAGGGGTGCCACTCTGTGGGCCACACACATACTGGCCAGCCTGACGGAGGGTCCGCACAGAGGCTGCCACCGCAACTCTGCCACTGCACCCTGCGCTACCATCCCACAGCCACTTGCACAACTTTGTGGGTGTCACAGAGCACTGAGGTGCCCTGCTCCCAAAGAGGGGAAAACTGCTGGGGAGGAAGCCCTAGCAGGAAATAAGCCCAGCTATGTGTTGCTGGGGCAACCAGGGAAGGTCAGCTGATCAGAAGGGGCAGGGCCTGGCCCTTATAAACCCTAGAGGCGATTCCCTGCCAACAGCCAGAGGGGCAGGAGCTCCTGGAGGTAAGAGGTGAGAACTGAAGGGACTCCTCAAGCAGAGTAAGGGAAGCGGCTCTGGAGGCTTAAGCAATGATGTTAAGTTATAGCCAGGCAGCTTGTTTTACATTGTAGCCTAGGAGCTTGTTTTGCGTTGTTGTTGTCATGTTGTTACACTGGTGGTTTGGGTGAGGCTACTAGGGGTTGGAGGCCTCATAAAGGGACCCACAGTGGTGTGGGGGCCCTGGTGCCAGTGAGGATGCAGTGTACTTCAGGGGAACCCACAGTGGAGTGTGAGGACCCCAGTGCCAGTGTGGGCACAGCATAGGGGGTACATAGACCCTGGCCTCAGAGAGGGGTGTTATTGAGAAGCCCCAGGGTGGGTGTGGCGAGCCCCAGAGAAAGGGTGTTACAGAGAAGCTCCTGTGTGGATGTGCTGAGCCCTGAAAAGGGGGCAGCACTGCTGGGGAGCCCTAGAGAGGGGGCAGGTGACAGGGAAGGCCCTGTGAGAAAGCGGAGTGCCCTGAGCAGGGCAAAAGCCCCCCAAAAAAGGGGCAGTTACAACAAAGCCCCAGTGCAGGTGTGATGAGCCCAGAGAGGGGAGCAGCACTACTGGGAAAGGCCCCAAGAGAGCAAAAGAGGGTGCCAGTGTGTAGATTGAGATATAACATTTATTCCATTGGTGAGGTGTGGACTGCGGTGTAGGGGGAGGAAACTGAGCCACAGATAGTGTCCCTAGTGGTGGGGCAGAATAAGGGAAGCCTCATGCTAATTACTGGTAATTAATTAATTACCAACAAGGCATGGCAGGTGAGTAGGCAGGCGGTTGCCCCAGAAACAGGTGTGGGGGGGCCACATTAAGGGCAGCCCAGAGGTGATGACTTGTCATACTGGGCAACTGGCACAGAGTGTGGCAGCAGCAGCAGTGTGGTGGCAACCACCATGTGCGGGCCACATGCATGCCACTTGGCTGGGAGGGTGGAATGGGGGGCTTGAATTCCACAGCATGACCCACAACCGGCTGCATGACTCCACAGTGGTGCAGGGTGGTGGCAGCTGCATGCAGGCTATGGGGGCTTTGCGAGCCACCACGGAGCCATGTCCTTTGTCCCTGGATCCTAGAAGTAAATGGGGTTTGAGGACTGTGGGGCAGGGCTGGGGAAGACAGTTGGGGGCTGAGAGAGCGGGGGGTGCTGCCAGCCCCACGCAGCACACACACAACAGGTGGGAGCAGGGCTAGGGGATGAGGGCAGGTGTGCCCCTCTGCAATGGGGCTTTGCAGGCAAGCGATGTGGGGCAGCGTGGTGGTGCCCAACATGTGCGGGCTGCACACATGCTGCCCGACCACCTGCCCAAGGGAGGGGGAGGGAGACTAGCATGCGGCTGGCTGCACTGCTCCGTGGCCGGCTCTGCAGTGGCGGCGAGGGATGGTGGCTGGGGGGCGTGGCCTGCACGCAGCAGCCACTGCCACTTACCTGGAGGGCTATGACAGCAGCTGCCTACAAAACTTCTCGCTGCCACCATGGAGCTGTGCTTGGAGCTGTATGGCTGGCTGCCGGGCCACACCGTGATGGTGGCTGGGTGGCACACAGTCATCCCCACTACCACCCTGCACTGCACCGCTGCTGCCAGACGCATGGTTCCAAGCATGGCCCCATGGTGGCTGCAGGAGGTTTTGTATGCAGTGGCCATCAACACTGGCACAGTGGCTGCTGCTGCTTACCTGTGGGGCCGCCCGTGCCAGCGGTGACTGCTGCTGCATACAAAACCTCCCACTGCCACCACAGAGCAATGCTCAGAGCTGTGCGGCTGGCTGCAGCAGCGCAGAATGGGGTTGTGGTGGGAATGGCTGCGTGCCACCCAGCCACTACCATACTGCCACTGCCACCTGGTGGCCAGCTGTGGGCATGGCTCCGTGGTGGCAGCGGGAGGTTTTGTAGGTGGCAGC
This sequence comes from Caiman crocodilus, assembly GCA_030014935.1. Lineage (NCBI taxonomy): Eukaryota > Metazoa > Chordata > Crocodylia > Alligatoridae > Caiman > Caiman crocodilus. Next base: position 356,173 of record JAGPOW010000271.1, on the reverse strand, counting down.
TGTCACCACTGGCATGGCCCTCCAGGTAAGTGGCAGTGACAAGAGCTGCTGCATGTGAGCCCCCCAACCATGCCAGCCACCATCCCTTGCCACTGCTGCAGAACCAGCTGCAGAGCTGTGCAGCCAACTGCATGCTAGTCTCCCTTCCCCTCCCCTGAGTAGGCAGCCAGCCAGCATGTGTGCAACCCACACATGGCAGCCACCACCACACTGTGCACCACATTGTTTGCCCGCAAAGCCCCCCAGAGTGGCACGTCTGCCCTCACCCCCTGGCCCTGTTCCCAGCTGTGGTGTGCCACCTGGGGCCAGCAGCACCCCCTGCTCCCTCAGCCCCCAGCCATCTTCCCCAGCCCTGCCCCACAGCCCCACTTACCTCTAGGATCCAGGGATGAAGAGTGAGTCTGAGCCTGAGCCCAGCCCTGGCTGCCTCACAGGCTCAGGCCCCACCCTTCCTCCTCCTGGTAGGGCTGAGGATTTCCCACCCTTTCTGCAATTCTCTTGCAGGCTGGAGCTGTGCCAGCCTGCAAGAAAGCTCTTTGCAGAAGTGGAGAATCCTCAGATTTCTTTGCTAAAAAGGGAAATCTGTAGTTTTGTTGATAAAAATAGGGAATCTGTGGTTTTCTCCATTTTTTTTTTTTTTTTTTCCCCCCAAGGGAAATGGAAAACCCAGATCCCTGCTGATCACAGATGAGTTATTCAGCCATCTATTAATTAGCTTAAATAGTTTACTGTCTAGTAACTCATACATTGGTGCCTTGTTGTTTACACAATCAGTTAAAAATTTCTTCTGTTTTCATGCAAATAGTTACCATTCTTTCACCATTCATCCTCTCACATAGACACTCATGTACACGGAGCATATGAAATTCATTTACTCAAGTTAAGCAGGGAACAAGCAAAAAATGGAGTTTTAGTTGTTCATATAATCATAGAGGTTTATCAATTCAATACCATTATCATTTAAACATAATAACCAACATGCAAAAATTCGTACTACAGTGGCAGGTACCATGACCAGGACTTTTCTTTTATCTTTTTTCCTGGAGCCTCTGCAAGTCACAGCAGTGGTTGGCAATGTCTCAATAGGTGAGGACTTCTCAGAGGCTTCTGTTCCTGGTCATTTACAGCAATCCAGTACCTCTGTTAGCAGCTGGATGTATCACTAATGGGCCACATCACACAAGGTAGATGTGCCAGTTGGCCTGTGGGCTGCAAACAATCTTGCAGTCCCCCAGCACCTGCACCAGGCTCTTTGTTTCGGTGGAGGTCCAGTTGGACCAAAACTTATGCTCTCCGATCCGTTCTTCCCCAAATGTCAGATATCTCAGATCAATAAGGGGTAGCCCAGAGAGCTGTGCACTCAATTCAAAAACTTGTGGTACTCAGGTGAAGTACCTGAAGACTGGAAGAAGGCCAATGTGGTACCCATCTTCAAGAAAGGGCAGAAAGTAGATCCCAGGAATTACAGAACAATTAGCTTGACCTCAATCCCCAGTAAGATTCTGGAGAAAATTAACAAAGAGACCCTTCTTAATAAGTTGGCTGATGGCAACATCCTGAGGGACAGCCAGCACAGGTTTGTCATGGGTAGGTCTTGCCTGACCAATCCCATCTCCTTCTATGACCAAGTGACGTATCACCTGGACAAGGGAGAAGAGATTGACTTCATATCATTAAAAAAGTCTTTGATCTGGTGTCCCATGATCTCCTCATGGAAAAATTGGCCAACTGTGGCCTCAGCTATACCACAGTCTGATGACTGGGAAATTGGCTCCGAGGTCAGACCCAGAGAGTAGTAGTCAATGGAAATGAATCATTATGGTGCTCCATGACCAGTGGCATCCCCCAAGGCTCCGTCCTTGGGGTTCTCTTTTACATCTTTATCAATGATGTGTATATTGGTGTCAGAAGCATGCTGGCCAAGTTTGCCAAGGACACTAAACTTTGGGGCATAGCATCCACACCTGAGGATAGGCTAGTGATCTAGGCTGACTTGGATAAGCTTAGTAAGTGGGTGGATATAAACCTGATGATGTTCAATACTGAAAAATGCAACGTACTCCACCCAGGGGGGAGAGGGAGGGACCCGCAGCACACTTATAGGCTCAGCAGTACTATGCTCGTTAGCACCACAGCTGAGAGAGACTTGGGGGTCATGATTGACCATAAGGATGAACATGAGCCACCTATGTGATGTTGCAGCTGGTAAACAAAGCCAAACTCTGACTTGCATCCATAGATGCTTCTCAAGAAAATCTCAGGATGACACCTTCCCGCTGTACTCAGCCTTGGTGAGGCTGCAGCTGGAGTACTGCATCCAGTTCTGGGCTCCACAATTCAAGAAGGACGTTGAGACTCTTGAAGGAGTCCAGAGGAGAGCCACATGCATGATCAGAGGGCAAGAGAATAGGCCCTATGAAGAGAGGCTGAGAGACATGGGACTCTTCAGCCTGGAAAAGCGCAGGATTGGGGGTGACCTGATGGCCACCTACAAGTTTGTAAGGGGTGTGCATCAGGATCTTAGGAAAAACCTATTCACCAGAGTACCCCAAGGGCTAACAAGGACCAACAGTCATAAACTCCTCCATGACTGTTTTGGCTGGACATAAGAAAAAACTTCCTTACTGTCTAAGCCCCCAAGACCTGGAATAGACTCCCTCCAAAAGTGATGCAGGCACCTACTCTGGGCTCATTAAAGAAACAATTGCTTATCTTGCTGGGATCCTTTGACCCTAGCTGACTTCCTGCCCTTGGGGCATGGGGCTGGACTTGATGATCTTTAAGGTCCCTTCCAGCCCTAAAATCTATGAAATCACCCTAAGAAGTCCTTGCTTCTCATGTAATTACTGGACCATCATAGCTACAACATCACTCTGACACTTTGGGAACCTTGTAAAACTAAATTACCACTGGATATTTTATGTCTCTCTCAGACAGGAGAGTGCAGTATCACCCTTAGCTGTATTTCAATATTTTTTTTCAAAGCTGAAATGGCTCTGAATGCAAAAGGCTCATTTTATGTTCAAAAGCTGACTCTTAGCTTGTCTTTCTACAGCCATCTCAGCTGTGTTGCCTGGAAAAAGCAATATGCAGTGACACCAGACACCAGATTAACCATCAGTGAGCGAGCTTAGCAACTGCAAAATAGGAAGCCCCAAATGTAACTGCAACCACAAAAGGGAAAGATGCACTTGGAGCACATTTTTAAGCAATTCAATCTTCCTCCTAAGTAGTTAGGCCTAAGCATTCAGAAATGGGCGTTTAAAACTAGTTCATCTTCCCCGCCAGAGCATACTTAAACAGCCACTATGCAGCCCAATTGTCCAAAGTGCTGGAAAGCAGCAACTCACATAGCTGTTAGCTATTTCTAATAGCAGGTCTCTTCTCCAAGGAAAAAGAAAAATCACGCCACATGTTTTTTTCAACAAGTAACTAAATAAGTTCAATGTTGGTTAAGGCTAAAAAAATTATTTCTTTGGGATAAAAACACTGAAAAGCAATACTGCCAGTTCTAGACATGGAGTTTTCTTCTAGGTGCCAGCTTTTTGGAACTTGTACTTTACATGAAAGGCAAGGATTTTTGTGTGGTACCTTTTTATTGGACCAACTGTATATAGTTGGGAGAGCTGTTGGACAAGCTTCTGGGTATCAACTGCCTTTCCTCAGTGACCAACTCCCAGCTATACATTTGTTCCATAATAAAATATAAAAAATCCTTTCCTCCTCAACTTCCTGAAACATTGAGGCTACAACAACACTCCAGATGTACTACATGTAGTTTACATGAGAATTTCAGCTTTCATTTAAAACAAACAAAAACTTCTACCTCTTGAGGTAGCATAGAAATGACTGAAAACCAAATAGGCACGACAATTCAAATTCAGTTCTTTAAATAATGATTTGTAAGCCAATCATATAGTTAGGATAACAAGCAATTAGTGATATCAGAAGGCTTTGGTTGTTCACTATGGAGAGAGGAAAAGTATAACTGGCTGTATTCTTATCATAGTTCAAAAGACTGAAATAACTGAATCCTGCCCTAATTACTCTCATTCAGTTCAATTGTTAGTGAAAGTCAGAGTGGATGATATGATATGATATGATATGATACTTTATGACTTCTTTCAATTTTTGCCTCTCCATTAAATGAATGGTATGGAGCTGTGTTATGTACTGTCACCTTCAGACTGACCTCTGCAAATATAATTGAGCCATTTTTGATGGACTGACCTAAGGAACCTCTTCCTGTAACTTAGCCAAACCTGTGCCTATGTACTGGAGAGACCAATACCTCTTTTTGTCACTGAAGCAGTGAAGGGAACTTGACAATGCAAATTCAGGGCAGCATTTAGCATGGAGACAATAGGTGACCATTTAAAATAAAGAACGGAAAGTGAAACTGGCTTTAAAATAAACTTTGCTGAATTGTAAAGTAGAGAGGAGGAAGAAAGCAGGTGCAAGTGGGCTAAAGGCTTATTCTAGCAGAGTATCAGAACTGATGTATAATGCTTCAGTTTCCTAGCCTTGACAATCCCCAGCTTCTTAAATGGTCAATGAGATTAGTAATTTGTATTTTCATGATTTAAGGCTGCTGCCATCAATACAATTTTCACACTAAGTGACTATGGTCTCCAATATGTAATTATGTGCTAAACTCCAACTTCACTGTTTAGTTCAGTCTTTGCTCAACCTGGTAGTAGCTAAACATGTCCTAAGGTTCTCTTTGACTCCAAGATCTCTCCTATTTGTTTTCCTGCCCCTCCTTTCTAATTAGTCCTTCACTTTCATATGGGGCAATGTTGCTGCTAGGGTATAGTTACTTGTTACTTACTGGGTTCATTACATGTGCAATTAGTGTTCATTAATAAACTCCAGAGTTTATTGCTTCTAGGCACCATGTTTTCATCTATGCATAAGACTGAAGCATGTTGAGTTGTATCAGAGCAGCCCCAGTTGGCATGGGGATCAGGGGGTCAGTCTGTCAGCCTGGGGCTGCTCCTCCCAGTTCAACATGCTGCACATGGGCAGGCTAGGACACGAGAGTGCTTCAGCAAAGGGCTAGTCAGCAGTAAAAAAAAAAAAAAAAAAAAAAAAGCCTCTGCAGCAGCACCACCAATCAATGATGTAAATACAAGTAGTATCCTGCTGTGGAGTTAGGTAGTTTACTCCAGCCTAATAGAGGCACACATGTAGCTCTGCAACATTTACTGTGAAGCTAAATAATCTACTGTGCGGTAAACATCTTGTATAGATGCACCCACTGGCAAGAAGAGGATGTAAATGAAATACATGGACCACCTTTTTCTTTTCTGTTGGAATATTCAGTGCTGCTCAATTTCTATAAATTCCTTTCAGTGCAGGAAGAGTTAGAAGAGGTTGTTGGAAATTTACTCAGGTGCTAGCACCATCCATGAGCTTGCAAAATTTGGTAGACTAGCTCAATCTTTTTTTGGCTGCTTTTCTATAGTTTAGATGGTTGCCAAGGAAAGAATCCAGTGGTCCCTGGAAAACTAAGTGTCTTCTAGCAAGTTTGGAGAACATCTGGAACAATTGTGTTGGTTAATCTTCACACAGAGGAAATGCCCTCTCTGTGGAAGCTGGGGATTTGAGGGTGGGGGAAACTTGGTCTTTTTCCTAGAAACTTTGTCTTCTTGCTTTGAGTAACAGTGCAGGTGAGGGATGCTTGGCAAGAAGGCACAGCACAACAGCGAAGTCTCACAGATGTGGGAGTGACCCCTCTATGACTCTAGATCAGGCAAAAATATGGCCTGCAGACTGGATCTGGCCCATCAAGGAAGTCTATTTGACCCATGGTGGGTCCCTCAACCTCACTTGGCCCTCTTGGGCATGTAGTGGGGCAGGAGTATTTATTCTTCTTAAGGCATTTGGCCATAGCCTCAAGATGTCTGTCCTGATGGTAACTATTATTTCAACATAAATCAAACCTATATGTAGTTATTTCAAGTTATACGGTCTTAGTGGATAAATGGGATTTATCATATAGCACACCGCAAGGCTAATAAGTAGTCTTTCATTGATCTGAACAAATGCAATGACATTCATTTTTAATAATTAAAGTCTAAATTTGAATATTTTCCAATGTAAACTAATTTGTAGGGCTGTGTGAGGCTTTAGATCCCGCTTTGGATCTGGACCCGCTTCGGATAATCCGACATCTGAAGCGGCACTTTCGGGTCGAAGCAGGATACAAGCAATGTGACTGGAGTGGGTTGGGGGCATCTGAAGCGCTTCGGACCTGCTTTAGATGCTCCAGGGCTGCTTCAGCCATTTTGAGGGAATTAGAAGAGGGAGGGGAAGTGGGGGAGGGATGCAGAGTGCGAGTGGGGGAGAAAGGGGGGGTGGGAGAGGGGGGAAAGACTGATGTCTGTAGGTAGACAGGGAGAAGGATTTCTCCCTGGCTACCTTTCCAATGACGTATGTGGGGTGAGACTAAAAAAAAGTATAACAGTTCCTGTTTCCAGCCCTCCTGTGCCTTTTGGAGCTCATTCCCTGTCAGCAGCTGTGTGAGAGAGAAATGCTGCAACTGAGACCTGCCTGCTGTTTTTTCGTGTTATAAAGGAGTGATTAGGATTTAGCTTAGCTTAGTTTAGTTTAGCTTAGCTATTCAATTCAATTAGTAGTAGTATTACAATTCAACTTATTTCTTTGAATTATTTTTTGGGGAACTTTTTTTGAAACTTTGCAAAAAGACATTTGTGTTTTCCCAGCCAGTGTTATCTACCACTGTGCAAGGAGGCACAGATTGTTTGTTTGCATGCATGCATGCATGCATGCATGCATGCGCGCGTGCGCGCACGCCCCCTCCCAGAATATAGACAAAAAAATCACAGTAGAAGACGACAGACAGATATTTACAGAAGAGCAAGACACAGATAATATTTTGAGACACAGGAACACATGCAAATAATGTCATTCACAGCACAAGACCAGATAGACAATATTATGAGAGCCAAAAAGAAGACACAGGAATAGACACACAAATAATTTCATTCACAGCACAACACCAGGTAGCACAGGAACGATCAATATGAAGTGTGCTGGAAAGGTAGGTGCCAGGTCTTCTGGCAGGGGAGGGAGAGGGGGTAAGGAGAGAGCTAGAGCTGCAAGCTCCCCCCATCCCAAACACAGACACATTCTATTCCCGAGCAGCCATGGCATCAGTGCTGCCAATGGAAGCCAGACAGTGGGACCTAACATCCCTGCACCTGCACCACCTCCGCTCAGTCCAGAAGTGGGCACCAGCAGTGGAATTGCTGCCTCTTCCACCCCAGTTTCAGCTCTCAGCGTGAGCTTCCCACTGCCAGAGAAGGAGCTGGAGCTGGAACCAGGGATGCTGAGTGCACTGGCTCAGGCAATTCTGGGGACTGAGGGAGAATCAGAGATAGTGCTCCACACCCCTCACGTTTCCCCTAGACCCCTCTCTCCTCTGGAAAGCAGCACCTCAGAGGAAGCTGAGGTTGTGGAGGCAAGTGGCTCAGCTGAAGCAGCTCCTCCTGATGTTCAGCCTCAGCCTGCTGAGAAGGGGGAAAAGGCAGGATCCTCGCCCTCAATCCAGAAGAAGGAGAGTAGTGTAGCATGGGATCATTTTGAGGTGGCAGATGATCCCAAGTTTGCCATCTGACAGCACTGCTGAAGGCACATAAGCTGTGGCAAGGACTTGGGACACTTCTCCACCATGGCAGTGCTGCTATATCTGAGAAGGCACCACCCCTTTGCCCTTTTTCCTCCTGCTAAACCTGGCACCAGTGTGAGTGTGCTGAAAGGGAAGTCCCCCGCTCGCTTCAAAGCAAAGGCAGGCCACCCTGGACCAGTGGGGGAAAGGTGGACAAAAAGGGGTGGAGTGTGTTCCCAAGGTGTACAAGATCACCCAGAGTATTGGAGAAATGCTTGCTCTGGTTAGCCAGCCCTTTTCCCTAGTTGAGCAACCAGGGTTCAGGTGGTTTGTAGCACTTCTGGCCCCATTTTACAAAGTGCCTGCATGCATCGCTTTTAGCAGGGTGGTGGTGCCCTCCCTGGATCGGGCATGCAGGGAGTACTTGAGGGAGGAGCTGTGCAAGGCAGGGTCACAGGTAGCCTTGCACTTCATCTCTGACATCTGGAGCAGCTGGGGTGGCAATCATGCCTACCTCTCCCTCACCGGGCACTGGTGAGATCAGTCAGACTGTCGGTGGGTGCTACTGCAAGCCAAAGTACTGGACGAGTTCCATGTGGCAAGGGAGATCATGGGGGCCATGAACCACGTGGTGCAGGGGTGGCTTGTTGGGCAGGCCGAGCTCACCCATGGGTTCACAGTCACTGACAACTGGGCCAATATGGTGATGGCTGTCCGTGATGCCAACTTTGTTGGCATCCACTGTGTGACACACAGGCTGCACCTAATAGTGAGGGATGCCTTGGAGGGGGACAAAGCTGCCAGTGATGGCGCCACCACCAGTACTGCTACAAGCCGGCTGATTCTGAAATGCAGGAAGGTGATGGGCTACTTCCACCGCAGCATCAAGGGGGGCAAGATGCTGTGGGAGAAACAGGAAGAGCTAAGCATCCCACCGCACAGAATCATGTAGGATGTGGAGACTTGGTGGAACTCCACATACCTGATGCTCGAGAGGCTGGTGGAGCAATAGAAGGCCATCCATGAGATGGCCTTACTTGGGGAGATAGGGATCAGTTCCCTCTTGAACAGAGCTGAGTGGAGTACCATTTCCCAGATGGTGGTGGTCCTTAAGCTCTTCCTTGAGGCCACCAAGACCTTTAGCGCTGGTGATGCCCTCCTCAGCCAGGTGATCCCCCTAGTGAGGGAACTGGAGAGCCAAATGGAGAAGTTCCATGGGATTGATGTTCCTGGCTGGGGCAGGCTGCTGTCACCAGATGTGCAGGCACTGGTGAGGCGGCTGAAGGAGGCCATCAGGAGATGGCTGGATCCCCTGCAATCCAGTACAGTCCACATGATAGCAGGCATGTGCGACCAAGGCTTCGGTGACTACCTATCTTGCTGAGGATGTGGAGCCACTGGAATGTGACTTCTTGGCCTACTGGGCAAGCTGCAGCCAGATGTGGCAGGATCTGGCCACAGTTCCCTGGCAACACCTGTCCTGTCCACTGACTAGTGTTCCAAGCAAGACGGTGTTCAGCACTGCTGAGGATGTTGTGACACCCCACCACACCTGCTTGGATCCTATGTTGGTGGATCAGCTCACGTTCCTAAAGGTGAACCTCCTGCTGCTGTGGTTCCCCAAGTTCCACCTGCAGACAGACTGAGTCCCATCCTCCTTACTCCTCCTGCATCAATTTCCTTTTTGGAGGTTTTGAAAAGCCAAGTAATGCCCCACTCTCAGTTGGAGGGGGCACTAACTGCATCACCAGCCAGCAGGGGAAGATCGTGTCCCTGCCAAGCTCATTCCCCTGCCAGGATGAACTTGGAGGTATGGGATTGGGGCTGCGGGGAAGGAGGCGGCCTCAGGTCCTGGGCATGATCACTAAAACTGCCCCCTGCCAGGGTAGGAAGACCGGGTGGGATTGCTGGTGGCACGGCAGCCCTGTAAATGCCAGGACTGAGGATCCCCTGGTGAAAGGTGGGGAGGAGGTGCCATAACTTCCTGCTAATGTGCGCACACACAAAGTCCTGGCTGGGGAACGCCCAGACCTGTCACGACTTTGACAGGCCTGATGCTTGCTGGTTGCAGTGCAGTTGTGAGTCTCCCAGTGAGCTCAGCTTAGCTTCCCAGGATGCCACCTTTAGGGTTGAAAACCCCTTTGTCAGACTGAGGAGGTACCTGCAGTTGGTCCTGGATGGAAGGAATAGTAAAGAAGCCAGAGGCTGGCCTGGCATGCAATGCAGGCAAGAAAGCCAGTCAGTGAAAATGGAAAT
>JAGPOW010000271.1:322429-334973 GCA_030014935.1 Caiman crocodilus | reverse complement strand
AGCAGATTTAGACTGGACATTAGGAAGAACTTCTTCGCAGTTAGAGTGGCCAAGGTCTGGAACGGGCTCCCAAGGGAGGTGGTGCTCTCCCCTACCCTGAGGGTCTTCAAGAGGAGGTTGGAGATGCATCTAGCTGGGGTCATCTAGACCCAGCACTCTTTCCTGCTTATGCAGGGGGTTGGACTCGATTATCTGTTGAGGTCCCTTCCAACCCTAACATCTATGAATCTATGAAAACGAATATTCTGGTTTTATTGTAAACTGTATCTTATTATTTATTATTTTCTGATCTCATATACAATATATTCTTCCTCCTCCCCTCCCCAAACTGCACTTGAAGTCAGATAAGAAAAGTAAAGTAAAGGCTCACTAATGTTTAACAGTTCTGCTTCTTCAGCCTATGTATAATCATCAGTATATTAGAGAGACAAGGAGAACTTTTTATCATTTTTTACTTTTGTTAGTTTTTCAGAGTAGGATAATTCCATCACCGAATATTGATGCAGATGGAGCTAGAAAAAATCCATTTTGACACATACTTATTCAATGGCTAACATGTTGGTAGTTAATAGGAGGGGAGAAAACACAGCAGCAGCTAGTGGTGCCTATGTGGTGGAACAAAAAAAACCCTTAAAAATTACTTTGTGTAATATTTTCTCATCTATCTCCCAAGGTCTTCTATCTGTGTGATGCTTCATATAACACATTATACATAAGAGGGCAGAGCTGTGTCCATTAATTTTCCCTAAAAAGAGGTTAACTCTACCAGCATCTAGTTTTACATGTAACAATATTTCTTGGAAACTGAATAAAATAGCAGAGATTCTGCAAAAAAATACCCATAATTAATGTTTATATGTAAATAAATAATTCAGCACACTCAAAATAGAAAAATGGCTATTTTTTGGTGGGGGGAGAAGGAAGTCACACAAAAAGTTCAGAGTAGCGCTCTTAAGATCAAACAGAACTGACTACAGGGCTGAAGAAATCTTACGAGAATTAAGTAAACTGCATAGAATTTAAGCAAGTAAATATTATTTTTTAATTAAAAAAAACCAAACGATGGTGTTCTGAGGCTTCTTATGAAATGTGGATTTTTTTCTGTTACTTTGAGAAGCAGTTATCTGGACAAAGTTTTCTTTCATCTGCCCCTTTTCAGACCATTAGTTAAACTGGCCTCCAGCAGATACTGTACTTAAGATGGGATTACCCTGTTAATCACACCTTAAACAATAACCGAACAACATGTTTAAGTCAATTTACAGCATGATAAAACAGCAAACAAGCCACAAAGATATTACACATTATATATGTGGAAATATTTTGTGGCTTGTCCATATCATGCCTTAAGTTGAATGTATGGCAGGTTGGGGATGACCAATGACATGTCCTGACACTCAGCTGAGTACTGGGATGTGGTACAGGGCATCCCCAGAGTTCAGGACACAGCCATTCCCTATCCAATTGGGTTGAAGGGGTAGAACCGATTCCTAGACCCCATGCCTCCCAGCTTACCTCCCGCTCCTCCCCCCATTCTCAGGAGGCAGATGGGGTGAGTGCTGTGACCCCACATCATGAAGTGTCCCCCTGATCTTAGGCTAACTGTGCCTCAGATCTTCAACAGCATGTGCAGCTGTTGAAAATACAGATTTTAAAAGGTTCTGGTATTATGGTACCCTGGGATCAAGGAACTGCTACCTGGTCTCAGGGTCCCCGTTCACTGGGGATATCAAAAAACCATTATAGACAGCTTAGCTGCAAATGTAGTTTTCAAAGGTCCTAGGGGACCAGACCCAGGCTTGGGGAAAGGATCCTTGATCCTAGGGACCCTGGGTGCTGGGATCCTTAGAAACTACATGTGTCTATGGGCTGCACATATGGTTTTCTGACATCCCTGGTACACAGGGACTCTGGGATCAGATAGAGATTCCCTGATACTGGGGTACCAGTATACCAGGACCTTTAAACTGCATGTGCAGCCCAACTATTTTTTAAAGGTCCCAGTGCAACCAGCCTTTGGGGACCCAGGATCTGTAAAAAGGGTACATACAGCCCAGCTAGGTTGCATATGGAACTTCTATCAAATCATAGCCCACAGGAGTCCTGGTATTGGGCTACCACTGCCCAATCCTGGGGTCCCAGCACTCCAGGGCCAAGAGGCCTCCCCCCAAACCTAGGTCCTGGGCACCCTAGGTCTCAGGTTATGGGGTTTAATGTCCCCAGCAAAGGAAGTCCTTCAACTCCCCCAGCTAGGAGCCTCTGATCCCACCCATGGCTGAAAGCACAGCCAGAGTTGCCAAGTGCAGGGTTTTGACAAATTGGCTTATAGTTAGCCTAACAGGGGCTGCACCATGGTTGGTTTGAGACTCCTGTGCCATCCCTGGTCCTACCTGACAATTCACCGATTAATTGGTCTGGTGAGGACCACACTGTTCCATATTCCATACCTCTGTGCGGTCCTTGAACAAAACTGGCAATCACCTGATTGTTGGCATGGCTGGAACTGCACTAGAGCCAGTTTGGGAGTCTGGTGTGGTCCCTGGCAGACTATTATATGAAATGCATACAACTTTCCATATGTCCATCATTTTAGCTCCACTCCCCCCCAAATAAAAGTCGGTATTTATGGTCCCTGGATCCAGCTGACAAACATCTGATGGTTGGCCCACTGGGGACTGCACTGCGGTTGTTTCCAGACCCCTGTGCGGTCCCTGGCATAAGCTTGCTTACTACTGACTGTCAAGCACCTGGCTTTCAACTGGGGCAGGCATGGAACCCACTCACAGCCAAACATTTGCATCCAAACCCCAAAAACTTACTCTGGAACAACAGTTAGCTGTGATTCAATCCTTGCAACAGCTCTGTTTATATGATGAAGGAAAGGCACCTCAAAACATTTTACCCTATGTACAGTTCCATAGTTGGTAGGGTTGGAAGGGACCCGAGCAGATCATCAAGTCCGACCCCCTGCCATGGCAGGAAAGAGTACGGGGGAGTACTGGGATCAAACAACCCTGGCAAGGTGTTCATCTAGCCTCCTCTTAAAGAGCCCCAAGGTAGGAGCCAGCATGACTTCTCTTGGCAGTTGGTTCCAGATCCTAGCCACCCTGACAGTGAAGTAGCACCTCCTGATGTCTAGCCTGAATCTACCCTCTGCCAGCTTATGACCATTATTTCTAGTCATTCCTGGTAGCATTTGGGGGAACAGGGACTCCCCTATACCTGCTGGTCCCCCCTGACTAGTTTGTAAATGGCCACTACCTCAGCCTCGTCTTGTGGAGCCTGAACAGGTTCAGGTCCCTTAGCTTCTCCTCGTAGGGCCTGCCCTGGTGCCCCCTGATCATGCAGGTGGCCTTCCTCTGGACCCTCTCCATGTTGTCCACATCCCTCCTGAAGTGCGGTGCCTAGAACTGGATGCAGTACTCCAACTGCAGCCTGACCAGTGTTGCATAGATGGGGAGGATCTCCTCCTTGGATCTGCTTGAGATGCATCTGTAGATGCATGATAAGGTGCAGTTGGCCTTCTGGACCTTGTCCCCACACTGTCAGCCCATGTTCATTTTGGCATCAATGACTCCAAGATCCTTTTCTGCCTCTGCACTGATGAGAAGGGTGTTCCCCATCCTGTAGATATGCTGCTGGTTCTTCCTCCCCAGGTGCAGTGCCCTGTATTCTGTTCTCATTCGCCCACCCCTGTAACCTGTCTAGGTCCAATTGCAGCCTATTCCTCTCTTCTAGCATGCCCACTTCTCACCACATCTTAGCGTTACCTGTGACTTTGAACAGGGTGTGTTTTACACCCTTGTCCAAGTCGCTGATGAAGTTGAACAATGCAGGCCCGAGGACTGAGCCCTGCAGAACCCCACTGCCCACATCCCTCCAGGTCGAATAAGACCCATCCACCACCACTCTCTGAGTGCGGTCCTCCAGCCAGTTAGTGACCTATTTGACTGTGTAGATGTCGACGCCACAGTCCCCTAGTTTTTTAATGAGATGGGGTGAGAGAGAGTGTCGAAGGCCTTCCTCAAGTCCAGAAAGGCTACGTCCACTGCTACCCCTGCATCTAAGGCTTTTGTGACCTGGTCATAGAAGGTCACCAGGTTGGTCTGACAAGACCTGCCTCTAATGAACCTACGTTGGTTGTCCCTAAGCATAATCCCCCCTGCTGGCCCCTCATGGACATGCGCTATGATAATTCTCTCAAAAAGCTTACCCAGGATCGAGGTAAGACTAATTGGCTTATAGTTTACTGGGTCCTCCTTAAAGGGGGAGATGCTACCTAAAATATTTTTTATCATGGAAGAAGCATTCATATTGATGCCATCATAGAATAAACAACATTGCAAGACAAAACTCTGAAAGAGATGTTATGGAAGCTGCATTCCTGTAGGTCAGGTCCCCTAAATTTTAGCAATAGTATATATGAATTTCTTTGGTGAGAAAAAAACAGAAATATTACTTCCACACTGTCTGTGAGTTGTGTGGTAGACTTAGGTTGTTTCTTAGCCTCTAAACTTCCAGCCAGAATTCATCATTGACACCATTTAACTAAGTAAGAGACTAGGAACTATAACAAAATCATGCATCTATAAGAAGATTGCACTGACGTATGTCACAAAGTCTTGTGCTTGTATTCAAATGGTACTATAAGAAAGCCATTAATTTCTCAAAACCATATATGCTCTGCTTTAGCTAAGGCAGTTAACAACGCATGTTCTATGTGAACAGAAATATGAACATAGTTTCACCTCTCAACAGAAAATATACTGTACTAATAACATTTGTCTAAAGGTTTATTTATGTGTAATATCTATATAAATGGAAAAGCAGGTTTTATGCAAAGAATTAGAAATATGTAATTCCATAAATATTTTAAACATTTTTATAAACTTGCTGTATATTTTTACTTTAGAAGTTACAGCAAAATCTTTGAATATTTGCAAAGGAATATCAAAGAAGGACCTGTCCTAAGCTCAGAACATGTTTCATAAGGTGCTGAAAGTCTCCTAGTTCCCATTCAGGTCAAAGCTGTCTTTGTTCAGCCTCCTTGAAGCACCTGAACCTGAATGCAACTCAGAACTTTCTATATTGCATTGCACGCTGAGGCAGCTGTGAAAAATATGACATTTAAATAACATATTCAAAGAAGAAAAAGAAAAAAAAAGGGACAAAGAAAAACTACCCCTCAACATTACTAAGAGTTATCCCCACAGAGCAACAAATATTCATTTTCACAGTTAAAATGGCATATATATATGACTTCTGTTCATAACTTGAAAACTTTCCAACAGGTTTTTCTCAGTTTGGCTGAAATATATTTCCTTTTAAAAAGTTCTGAAATAATTGAACTTTTCAGCCACGTATTTTTCGGTAATTTTATAGTTTCATGAAGAAAAAAAGATGGCTGTCAGGGTTTAAAAATACATTTATTATTTCGATTTAACTTTCCTTCTTGCATCTTTATGTTTCTTCCGGCATTCCTAGAAATATTAAAAGTTTTAAAGACAGTATTATTTAAGAGTTTATAAACCCAAAAGCTGATCTTTTAAATCAGCTTTATTTTTATAGTTAAAAAGTTAGGTGATTGATGCTTCCACAGAACTATCACTACTTTAAGTGACTGGACAACAAAAAATTAGAGACACAAACCTACAATATATATTTTAATAAATTCACATGGGTCTTTGTCCTTGGGATTATATTAAGTCATTTTAAGGGCTCAAATAATTTTTTTTAAAATTCAAATTAACAAATCAGGGAACCCCTCTTCCCACCATGCTATGTTCTACACCTGTTGGTATATAATAGCTTTATTTACTTACCTGAAGTAATAACCTACGTCTGTTTTCCCAGTTATCTTTGTTTTCATGGAGATCTGATAATCTGAAGAACAGCTTCGGACCCTCTACACAGATACATTAGAATAATGGTGATCCATGTTAAACAACTTCAATGGCTTTCATCACTATAAGTTTCAGTTACTAATATTATCCGATTTATTATTTCTTGGGGAAGTCAGAATATGCTTGTATTATTGCCCAGAGACTACAAATACAAAATTGCAAATTCAGATACTTATATTATTCCTTGTCATTGTAGGAGTAGTGAGCAATTGCCTAATACTACTTGAGATAAGAGAAGAGTTAGAATAACTGAAAACCCACAGATAAGTCTGAAAGTATCTAAAATACTCAGAGAGGTATGTCAACTGTTTTTTTTTCTTGTTTGCCATTAAAGAAGTGATAGAGAAATCATATTAAAATATGGTTTTTACCCCTCAGTTTAAGTGGGAATAAACAAGGACTCTGAAGCTGAACCATGTAGCCTCTGTCCCCACGACTCTCCATATTTTCTGTTGGGAAGTGTTAATGAGTTTCATATTATTGATAAATGGGAAAAACTTTGAATTTTGGCATCACCTGATTAATGCTAGAATTGGAAGACATGAATAGTTGAGCTACTATTTGTCACTACTAAGTCCCAACGTCTTGTAGGAAACATTTAGATAGGTTCAGTTTTACCTCTTAGTCTATCATCATCTTTGGAAAAGAAGAAAAACTTATTAGTTGCCTTCTGTGAGGAAGACTGAGCACTGAAAAAGAGACAGAAATTTTAGTCACAGACTCTACTATGCCAGAACAGCCAAAACAGTGAATTAAAATACAATCAAAAAACCCACTCTTGAGACATTTAAAGCTGCCTCACTCTGACACCAGTGGTGTCAAAGATGCATCCCATGAAGCCCCATCATCTGGCCCCAGTGCTGGCCTTGGATCTCAAGCTGACCCACAGACCACGCAGCTGGCTGGCCCTGCATGCAAGGCCTGGGACTTGCGCCCACTCTGGGACCCAAACTACACATAGCATCTGCCTGGGACCAGTTTGGGACCCCATCTCTCTCTCTCACCTGGCTGAAGCAGACACCACATGCAGATTGTTTCCAACCAGCCTGAACAGACGCTGAATCCAGCATGTAGGAGGGGAAAGCTGTGTTAATGGGCCTGATCTGGCACAGGGGCCAGCCTCATACTGTTTACCCCACAGGGCCAGATGAGTTAGACAGCCCTGCTATACATAAATTAACTTATTATAACAATTTTGCAATAGGAATGCCAAAAATATAAAACTTCAGGGTGACTTGCTTACCAGCGAGTGGCATATAAAATTGACTGTTAGACAAGATACATATTATGTAAATATCTGTGTGGCCATTAGTTTTTAGTGTTAAAGCTGTGGTAAGTTTTAAAGCACACAAAAGGAAGGGCTAGGGTTGGACCTTACAGACCAACTGGTTTACAGGCTTTTGCAGGAAACAATCTACTTCGACAGATTCTATAACTAGACTGTCAAAAATAAAAACAATTACAAAGAAAGGAAAGGGACAGGGGGGAGGCAACATTGCTAAAAGAGATAATAAATGGATTAGATCAATCAACATGATTATAAGTTAATCTAGGTTGTCCTACCAGATGTTAACACCTAGCTTAGGTAATGAGATAAGAATCACCAACATGGTGTCATAGAAATCATAGAAAATTAGCAGTGGAAGGGACCTCTGGTGGTCATCTACTCCAACTTCCTGCTCAAAGCAAGACCATCCTCAACTTGATCATCCTAGCTAAAGTTTTGTCTATCTGGGTCTCGAAAGCCTCCAACAATAAAGATCCCACCACCTCTCTGGGTAACCTGTTCCAGTGTTTTACTACCCTCCTAGTGAGAAAATTCTTCCTAATATCTAACCTAATCTTCCTTTGCTGCAATTTGAGACTGTTGCTTCTTGTTCTGTCATCTGCCAAAATTGAGAACAGTTTAGTTCCACTCTCTTTCAAACCTCCCTTCAGGTTCTTGCAGGCTGCTATTAAATCCCCTCTCAGTCTTCCCTTCTGCAGACTAAATAAGCCCAGTTCCCTCAGCCTCTCCTCATAAATCATGTGCCCCAGCCCCTGAACCATTTTTGCTGCCCTCTGCTAGACTCTCTCCAGTTGGTCTACATCCTTTCTGTAGTCAGGGGCCCAAACCTGAACACAGTACTCCAGATATGGCCTCACTAGTGCTGCACAGAAGGAAAGAATCACTTCCCTTGATGTGCTGGCAATACACCTAGCAATGCAGCCCAGAATGCCATTAGCCTTCTTGGCAAGATGGGCACACTGTTGGCTCATATTCAGCTTATTGTCCACTGTAAACCCCAAGTCCTTTTCTGCAGAGCTGCGACCCAGCCAGACAGCCTCCAGCCTGTACTGGTGCATGGGACATCCTCTAACTGCAGGACTTTGCACTTGTCCTTGTTGAACCTCATGAGATTCCTTTTGGCCCAATCATCCAATTTGTTTGGGTCACTCTGAATCCTAGTGCTACCCTCCAGTGTACCTACTACCACTCCTAGCTTGGTGTCATCTGCAAACTTGTCTAGGGTGCACTCTATGCTATCTTTTAGGTCGTTGATGAAGACATTAAAGAAAACCCTTGGGGCACTCCATTTAATACCAGCTACCAACTAGACATCAAGCCATTGACTACTACCCTCTGAGCCCAATGCTCCAGCCAATTTTCTGTCTACCTTAAAGTCCATTCATCTAGCCTATAGTTCCTTAGCTTGCCTGTCAGAATATTGTGGGAGATGATTATCAAAAGCCTTTCTAAAAATCAATGTATACCACATCCACTGGTGTTCCTATGTCCACAGAGTCAGTCATTTCATCATAGAAGACAATTACGTTGGTCAGGCATGACCTGCCCTTGGGAATCCATGCTGAAGGAATATATACTCGCTCAGCTTTACAGTGTCCTTGTGCTGTCTACATTGGACAAATGGGGTAAGGGCTACATAAAAGAATGAACAAATAGTTTTAACCTCAGTTCCAGAAACGCAGAAATCCATGGCAGAACACTAACCTCCCCAGACATTCTGTTACTGACATCAAAAAAGGCTGCAGTGTATGGAAGCTGATGCTTCTTTGGAAGCCATTGGTATCTGAGGTGCCACTCTGCCCGACTTCAGACAAACCTATCTAACCACCTGTGTTTAGGTGTGCAAGTGAGGTTTTCAGCAATGGTTATATAGCAGAAAACATTTAGAAGGCAGGAAGCTAGATTTCACTTCTAGCCTTTGATCAAACATACCAGGCACTATATTAAAAATCCTGCCTTTCTTTTTAAAACACATCTATTTATAGTGAGGTGAGCAATAAAAAAAAAAAAAAATTTTTTTTGAAGGAGACATTAGTAGTTGGAAGCTATGTAATAAAAAAAGCTCTGTCCTAGTTTAGACTACCACTATCAAAATTCCATTAATTTTAAGTACTATTTAATGACTACAAAGTATAATTCAGATTTACATTTCTTTGTTGTTTTCATTTTTTGATGCTTCCGTCTCATCTTCAGAGCTGCTGTCCTGGAAATGTGGGTCCTCTTGCCATTCAAACCTTGTAGGTCTTATTGTTTCAGCTGCATAGGGTTCTGCAATAAGCATCACCAAAAAATATAGTTACTTATTAGATAAAGAATTAAATTTGATTTCAAAGCAATACTGTGGTTTCAAGCAGCTTAGCAATGCTCCCCAAGAATTGTTTTGTGGTGTACCTGTCAAGCAGGTATACATATACCTATCTTCCTAGGCTTTACATTTCTATTCAGAAAATTCATAGTCAGTATCAACATGGTTTAGGGAGGGTACCTGTATCTGATTAGAGTTTTTCTTACTAAGAGAAGGTTTGGCCAGAGTACCAGCAGGCATTTGAAGCTCTCCATTATTCTAGAGAAGGTCTGTGCTTATGCAATGTTCTCAACCCTTACTGGAGGAACAGGACAAGAAAACAACTCATTTCCCCATTTGATAATTCAAAAACACAATCAAGAGCCAATGGGAGAAATGATCACTTTTATGTAGAAAACAGTTATTTAAATATAGTTTGTAGGAAATGCCTGCAAAGATCAAAATAGCAAAATCAACATTTATTGCTTTAAACTTTACTGATATCCAAGCAGTATTTATTTTTTGACAGCATGAAAATGATTTTCCATCTAGAGTGCCATCTTATTCAATATAATTCTAAATGATTAAAAACATAATTTCCAGTAAAAGCTAACTATTAACAGCACCCGAACCTGCATATTTTCTTTCATTTTTACTTTGTGCCCAAAAGCTTGACTAACACCTCATCCAACTATACAGCTGGTTCATTTAAATAATTGCCCAAGAAACCCTGCTTCTCACAGATTCTTGCCACACCTTCTTTCACTGCGGACTTGTCCACATCCACACCAAAAAAGGAAAATGTAAAGCCACCAGATTCTTCTGCGTTGCTTAACATCTGCTGGTCAAACACAGTTGATTCTTCCACACCATCCTCTTCGTTCCAGGGTGTTACTTCATGTTTTTCAGCTATATGTTTTGTAGAGCCAAACATTCTTTTTAAATCCACAGCAACATCATAATATATTTCTTCGGAAACTTCAGGCAATTTCTCAGTCTCTTCCCTTTTCTTCTTTCTTTTAGCTTTACTGGAGTTACATTTTAAAGGACAATTAGAATACATACATTCGAAAGACTTTTTTTTTTTTGCTTAATCACACCTCATCAGATTAAAAGATACTACCTTGAAAGATTATTTATATTATGTTACTGATAACAGAACTCCTATAAAGTGAATTACCTGAATGTGTTAGCAAGTCATTTGTTTTCTAGTATTCTTATTTTCCCAGTAATTCCAGCTTTTAGTAAAGAAACAATTGAAACTTTGAAGTATACTATGCCTGTAATATCAGTTGGGGCTAATCTTCACCTACTCCCTCCCATGCAATTAAGTGATATGACAGGTATCATAGAATCTGTCTGGATAGAAATCCCAGGTTTCAATAGAAATAAAGTATGTCTGGTGATAGAATATGGACCCCCAGAACCAGGAAGGCAGCAGCAAACTAGAATTTCTCAGGGAGATAAGAGAGGCTACAACAGCAGAAAACACACTAATAATGGGTGGCTTCAATTATCCACAAAAAAACTGGGTTAATCTAATATCAAGTTAGCAAGGACGAAGAGACTAGATTTCTTGCCGTTATAAAAGACTGCTTCCTGAAGCAATTAGTTCTGGAACCTAAGAGGAGAAAGGCCATTCTTGACCTAGTCCTTAGTACTGCACAGGATTCAGTGCGAAGGGCAAGTGTTAAAGAGCTGCTCTGCAATAGTGACCACAATACAGTTGGGTTTGACATCTATATAGAAGGGGAGATGAGAAAAAAGAAAGCTACCATAGTAGCCTTTGACCTCAGCCAGGTCGGACTGTTCCAGGAGGTTCCTGGCCGAGATACAGAACCTCCACTTAACCCAGGAGGTGCACAGTCCCACCAAAGGAAATGCCGTTGGACCTGGCACTGGCCACAGGCAATGATCTGGTAAGGGGGCTCCAGGTCCTTGACCACCTGGGTGATAGCGATCATCGCTTGCTGGAATTCACCATCCAGCACAGGGTGTCAAGGGCTTGCAGCAAGGCAGTAGCCCTAGACTTCAAGAAGGCCAACTTCAATGAGTTGAGGAGATTGATGGGAGAGGCGCTGGGGTTCTCGAGGGCAGGGGAACTCAGTGCCCAAGATGAGTGGTTGTTCCTTAGGGAGACAATACTCGGGGCCCAAAGGGTGACAATCCCAACAAGAAACAAGGGGGGCAAGAGTGCCCAAAAGCCTCCCTGGCTCACCAAGGAT
The DNA here is from genome assembly GCA_030014935.1 of Caiman crocodilus. Classification (NCBI taxonomy): domain Eukaryota; kingdom Metazoa; phylum Chordata; order Crocodylia; family Alligatoridae; genus Caiman; species Caiman crocodilus. The sequence goes on along the minus strand of JAGPOW010000271.1, from coordinate 323,273 downwards.
GTCCAGGAGTGCCTGGCTGCTAAAAAGGCGGCGTACACCTGGTGGAAGGGGAGGGCTATCTCCATTGTTTGGACCTGTAGGGGGGCTGTTAGGAAAGCTAAGGCGGACGTAGAGCTAGGACTAGTGTCCAAGGTCAAAGATAATAAAAAGTCCTTTTTCAAATATATAGGGAGGATGAAGAAGGCACCAGGAAATATGGGGCCCCTGCAAGATGCGCTGGGCAATTTGGTAGTTGCGCCAGAAGAGAAGGCAGACCTCTTTAACAAATTCTTCACTCCATTTTCTTGTGCAGGGACCAGGACTTCCCCACCATGTTTCAAGACGAGCTTGAGGGGAACACCTCAAGACCTAAGGTTGAGGAGGACGGGGTTAGAGTGCTTCTGGAGGGGCTGGGCATGTTCAAGTCAGCAGGTCCAGATGCTCTCCACCCCAGGGTGTTGAGAGAGCTAGCAGGGGTTATTGTAGGACCCTTGGCACAGCTTTATGAGTGCTTGTGGTGCTTGGGCCAGGTGCCAGATGACTGGAAGATAGCCAATGTGGTCCCCATCTTTAAAAAAGGGAGGAGGGAGGACCTAGGCAACTATAGGCCCATAAGTCTTACCTCAATCCTGGGGCAACTCTTTGAGAAGATCATCAAGGAGCACAGCTGTGATGGGCCGGCATTGGGGATGATGCTCAGGGGCAACCAGCAGTTTCATTAGGGGCAGGTTATGTCAGACCAACCTGATTGCCTTCTATGAACAGATCACAAAAGCATTGGATGCAGGTGTCACTGTGGATGTAGTCTTTCTGGACTTCAGCAAGGCCTTTGACACTGTCTCCCACCCCATCCTCATTAAAAAAC
>JAGPOW010000271.1:275087-320281 GCA_030014935.1 Caiman crocodilus | reverse complement strand
CCCCCCCCCCCACCCCCCCCCCCACCCCCCCACCCCGGGCCCGCGTAACCCCCCCCCCCCCGGGTTTCCCCCCCCCGGCCCTGATTTTTTTTTTTTTTTTTGGGGTTTTTTTTTTTTTTTTTTTGGGGGGGGGGGGGGGGTTGACTTCCTGCTTAGTCTTCCTACTGCAACACTTTTTTTGAAGCTTAGACTCAAACTGTGTGAATTGTACTTTGGAATACAAAATAACATAACATGTATGAAATAACAATTTAAACTCCAAAAACTCCATTACCATTCATCCTGGAGACAAGGCGAAAGGGCAATCATGATGGAACAGTCCTTAGCTGTCATTGCTATTCTGTACTGTTGAACCTACACACAAACAAAGATTGATTAAGTTATCTCCATAATGTAAGAATATTTGCATTTCTGGACTGTGTTGCAGATACAAAGCCAACAATCACCTTTTAAGTATGCACAATAAAATTGAAGTAATACTTGCTTTAGGAGCTGAAGACAATAGATGTCCTTCAGATCATGAAATCTGAGCCACTTTCACTTCAACATGCGTTACATGATACACATGGCTAGTGGTTCAGACTTTCATGAAAACATATTTGAAGAAACAGCATTTTCAGAGTTTGCTGTTACAACAAAACAGGCAGTAAGCAGCTGTTCATTTACACAGATGATCTGATTGAGAGAGGAGGAAGGGATTTAGCCTTTTTACATAGCAAAAGGTCCAAACAGATTTCAAAAGGCGAGCACAGGCAAGTCCACTGGCTTCCATGGAAACTGTAATGGCTCAGGCAGCTGTATTTTCTCTTGATTGTTATAGTAAAGCTTCAATACCCATACTGAAGAAAGATACCTTTGTCAATGCAAATGCTACTGTTCCATCATCTTCAGTTGAAAGATCTAGCAGCTTCTCATAAAATGCTTCATTGTAAGGTCCACCTATCTGCAATGTATTTCTGATAAATACATGCATACACAAAAAAAAAAAAAAAAAAGAAAAGTGTTTGAGAAAGAGTTCCAAGCTCTACTGGCCAAAACAGCTGTTTTTGGCTTAAAGTCTATCTCTAGCATTATTATGGAAAAAATGCAGTGTTGTAAAGATAGGGAAGTTTCAGATCTTCCAACAATTTGCAGTGCCTCTCAGAAAAGTGATGATGATGGTTATTATGGTTATTGACATTGTTATGTCATTGAAAAGCTTGTTACAACAAATGCCTTAATTACATTTCAAACTATATGCATACAAGTTGGCTAACATGGGAGAAGCTGGGAGCTAAATTTCTAGTTTAGTGTAGTGGTTCTCAACTGGGAATCCACAAGCACCCCCTCAGGGGTACCACCGCACAGGTACTACCACTGGGCCCAGGAAGAAGTCCCTCAAGGGGCTGTGACATGCACTTTCTGATAAGCCTAAAGTAGGCAGGAGAACTGGCTTACCCTACAGTCCCTTCTGGCTCATCCCCCACCCCATGCTCCTCCTGCAAAACACCTCCTTTCCTATATGCCTTATGTTTATGGTGCATTTAAAGTCAGATTGGGAACTGCAGCACCAGCCAGTAATCCTGCCTGCTTTGGAGCCCTCAGAAAGCCCAAATGAGGCAGGAGAGTGCCTGTGCTACAGGATGATTTTACCTGGTTGTGGTGGCAACAGCAGTACCCCAGCTCAGAACCACTGAAGTAAGCTAAAGCAGCACAGTTTAGTCTGAAGTAGCATATGCAATGTAAATGAAGGAGATTCATATAGAAATCAAATCTCAGAGCATTAATATAATTCCGCCTTAACCCCACAAACAGATGCAATTAGCTCAATGTTTAAAGAGGTACAGTGAGAGAGATGGTATCCCAGAGGCAGTGAAAACTTTTTCTTTTTAAATGTGGTCAAAATTACTTGCAGTCTCCAGAAAGACTGCACAGTGGCTACTATTAAGTCTTCAAAATCAGAAAGGTAGTTGGAGAGAAGTGTCTTGAAGTGCTGCAAGGCAGGAGAGAGAATACTACTGGTTTAAGGCCAAGTGATTCAAACATATGCATTGGTGAATCAGTTCCTTCCAACAGGAAAGTTTCTCCTGCCCCTTTTATGCTTTTTCTAAAGTACTTTCCATGGGGAACACAGAGAACACACTCGCAGTGGTTCAGTGTTTCTCAACCAGGGGTGCTGCTGCGTTCAAAAAGTTGTGGAGGGTGCCCTGACTCCGAAAATGTTGAGCACCTCTGATTTAGTGGTAACATACAGCACGGGGAAATGCTACATGAGAGGCACAAATATAAATCATTTGCTCAAACTCCCACTCAAATATGCAAGATTAACTTTCTATGGCTTGCCTTTAAAAAAAAATCCTTTAAAAGCTGTGGGTATATTGCCAATTGTTTATAAGCAGGACTTCACACTAACTACTACTCAAAAAGTAAACTGCATTTTGCAAGTGAACCTGTACTGCGCTCTTGTGGTTAGTGCTTGTACTGCCCAGGGAAGTGACATTCTTGGGAATGCAAGAAGCATCACAAATAAAGGAGGCTTCTTCAGGACAGTCTTTCATTACAGCTGATCCACTGGACCCTGCTCTGACTGCCATGTAAAAAACAAACAAACAACACATGCTCTAGTAAGTATTTTTTTCAAAAGGCAGCCTATACTGGAAGACAAGGATGTCAAACAGGGCCCACAGAGCTGGGTCATCCAGCCCCCAGCCTTCATCAAGGAGTTTCCTCTGGTGGCAGCCAAGCGCTTGGGCAACACATGTAGTGCTGAAGCAGCAGCAGCACTGTGGTGTGTTCCTGTGGCAGCAGCCAAGCAACCATGATGCTGGGCTTCTTTCTGCAGTGCTGCTGAGACTTCGTTGCCACAGCTGTTGCCTGGGTGCTTGGCTGCCACTAAGGGGCTGCTGGGGCTCTGGGGCCATAGGTCTCGCTGGCTTGATTGCCAAACCCCCAGGAGAGCTCTGTGCTGGCGCCTCAGCAGCACTAAGGGAAGAAGCCCAGTACCGTGGCTTCTTGTAGTAGTAGCCAAGCACCTGGGATGCCAAATCTCTTCCTACCAGGTCCGGGGCCAGCCAGAGTGGGTATTATGTATTAGATCCAGTACTGTGGACCCAATACAGCCATCTGTCCTGTGGACCAGTGCCACACCATTCATCTGGCACAGAGAACGAGAAGAGTTGGACCAGAGGTGAGCAATTATTTTGAATGGAGGGCCACTTTAGAAATTTTGATGAGCTGTTGAGGACTGCGGTGGGGGAAGGGATGCTAACTTGGTCTGGCATGACATGGCATGAAGGTGGGGAGGGGTAATTGATCCTATCTGGCCCAGGCCTGTCCACCCTGCCTCTACCACTGGGGCACCAGTCTGAGCAGATGGTCAGGGTCCCCAAGGGCAGGCTCAACCAGGCGGATGGGATGGGGCCGCAAGCAGAAAGGGAGCAGCATCTGGAAGCCAAACAGCTTGGTGGGGGCCAGGGCAGAGCCATAATCCGCTCTCCACATGGCACAATTGCAGCTCTGCTCCAGGTCCCAGCCTTGCATTGTTACTACCCCACAATCCCAGCCCCCATCTACTCATCTCAATCCTGAAAACTGCTCAATCCCAAACACCCAATTCTGCTCAACTGCAGCCCCATCCCATCTGCCCAGCCAAACACACCCTGCCCACAGGGGGGTTCATGGAGACCCTGCCTGCTTGCCCACCTGCTTTGTCCCCAGTGGTGGAGGTGGGGAGGACAGACTGGGGTGCCCCATCAGCAGGGCCAGCTCCAGCAGTGGCAGAGATGCTAGCAGCAGCAGCCACCATGCAGTCTACTGGGAAGCAGAGTCCAGGCGCTGCAGTGCCCCTGCACCACTGCGTGCCCAGGAGCAGCAGGACTGGCTACACATAGCCTCAGCTGCTCCCCATACCTGGGCTAGGCTAGGCCAAGGGACACACAACGGGCCAGACAGTCCCTTAGCAAATCAGATCCAACCCATGGGCCATATTTTGCCCACTGCAAAATTAGATTCCCCTGCTGTAATAGGTTTTCCAGTTACTCAGTACATGCTATGCAAGAGCTGTGGAGAGAAGTCAGCTGCCTCTGAATTCTTGACCCCGATTACTCCTCACTGGACGAACTCAGTATTTCACACACATTTCCCTTAAAAAGAAAGTCCTATTAGAATGGTTTAAACCCCACCTCTATCTCAAAGACTTCATATATTTCAGTGGTAGCAACAATGCTAATATCACATTAACACAACTACACACTGAACAGTTTAATATTAAAAACTCACAATATAAGTAATTTTACACATAATTCTCTTGTTTCATTTAATTTCAGGTTAAAAATATATTTAGTTACAATATAATCATGCAAATCATTACTGCAGATACTAAAGTATCTGCTTGTTTAAAAAAAGGCAACAGCAACTGATGACACCAAACTTTGGGGCAAAGTGTCCACACTGAGGATAGGTTGGTGATCCAGGCTGACCTTGACAGGCTTAGAAAGTGGGTGGATAAAAACCTGATGACATTCTATATGGAAAAATGCAAGGTATATCCCACCTTGAGGAGGAATAAAACCCGCATCACACTTATAGGCTTAGCAGTGCTATGCTTGCTAGCACCATGGCTGAAAGAGACTTGGGGGTCACGATCGACCACAAAATGAACATGAGCCACCAATGCAATGTCACAGCAAGTAAAATGAACAAAACGCTGGCTTGCATCCATAGCTGTTTCTCAAGTAAACCTCAGGATCTCACCCTCCCGCTGTACTCGGCCTTGGTGAGGCCACAACTGGAGAACTGCATCCAATTCTGGGCTCCACAATTCAAAAAGGAAAAGCTTGAGAGTGTCCAGAGGAGAGCCACACACACCATCAGAGGACAAGAGCATGGCCTTATGATGAGAGGCCAAGAGCCATGGGCTCAGGGGTGACCTGGTGGCTGCCTATAAGTATATAAGGGATGTGCATCAGGATCCGGGGAAACACCTGTTCACCACAGTGTCCTAGTGGATGACAAGGTCAAATAGTCACAAACTCCTCCAAAACCGTTTTAAGCTGGACATCTTTACTGTCTGAGCCCCCAAGGCCTGGAATAGACTCCCTACAGAGGTGGTGCAGGCACCTACTCTAGACTCTTAAGAAACATTTGAATGCTTATCTTGCTGGGTTCCTATGACCCCTGCTGACTTCCTGCCCCTGGAGCAGGGGGCTGGACTCAATGATTTTCCAAGGTCCCTTCCAGCCCTGTTGTCTATGAAATCTATGAAAATGAGCACTCCAGGAGAAAAACAATGTGGGGACAATAAGGTTTAAATCACTCCCTGTTAGGACAGAGCATGTCTGTACATGGCACGGCTTCTCTCAGAAAAGATATCATCTCCTCCCCAGAGAGACAGTGTGCTGCTCTCTGGACAATGCTGTTCCAACACAGTGCAGAACACACACCCTTCATAATCTCTATATTGTGTTGTAGGGAAACACAGGCTGACCATGGGCAGTGTGGGTAAACCAATCAGGGATGCACTTTACACTTCCATTTGTCATCAGGCATTGTGTGCGCGCACAGACCTCCCCCCCCCCCCCTCCAGTCTGCATGTCGACATGTACAGACATTTGGTATCCCAGAAGAAACTCTCCAGGGAGTGATTTCACCCTGGTTATTCCCAAGTTATTTTTCTTCTGAAGAGGTCATTTTTACTCTAGGAGAAAAAGCCTGAACATCTATACACTCATGATTTCTCCTGGAAGTGCAATGACTCTCCCAGTAGAAACTGAACGTATGTACAAGGATAGTGTCAGAACCGCAAGCTCGCTGCTCTTCAGGGCCTCTGCAGTTGAATGTCTGTACATGTGGCTGTCTCCAGGTTATTCAAATGTGTGTACACTGCCACTATGTGGACCAGAGATGTCAAAGGCTGCATACACATATAATCTAGGAGAATTCTCATAGGTTTGTTCTTCTGGTAGAAAAGCTTACCCAGAGCCACAGTACAGACATTCAAATGGTGAGGCCCTGAAGAGTGGAGAACTTGCAGTGCTTACACTATTTAGGTATGCACAGGGTGCTCTCATAGATTTCAGCAGGCTCCCTTAATCTGCCTGGCAACAAATGACAGTAGTGCACAGGGCCGCCCTAATCAACCGATCTAGACTGCCCATGATCAGCCTGTGTTTCCCTGCAGACAGCATGGGGATTGTGAATGGGCACATTCTGCTCCCTGCCAGAGAAGCAGAGTACAGGGAGCAATGCACCATCTTCTGAGAGGGAGGAAGGGAGGGGGAGAATGCTGCAGGACTACGTTCCCTTCTGAGAGAAGCCACCACAGTATGTACAGACATTCACTCTTCCAAGAGAAACTTTCCTGGGAGTAATTTCATCCTCATTCTTTCTAGGTTATTTTTCTCCTGGACCACTCATTTTCACTTTGGGAGAAAAGGTCTGGATATCCATACACTTGTGGCTTCTCTGAGGAGTTGCGGATCCCAGACCAGCTGGGGCAGCACCACAGGTCCCAGCATGAGAACTGCCTACACTGGCACTAGCCTGGGTTGTGAAAAACAGGAGGATCCATGGGCCAATCCAGCCTATGGACTGTCTTGAGTATCACTCATCCAGCCCACAAGCCCATATGAATTTGACACAAATTTGCCTAGAATACTGCTTTCTCTTTTCTCAAGTTGATCACTTGTACATTTAAGCTATATAAACCTGATCTATTCTGATTACAGGGAAACCTTGCTAATTCAAAACAGGGGGCCAAAAAATAAGTCTGAAATAAACAGGTTTGAAATAACTGTACTCACAGTAATCTGCATATATGCAAATCGATACAGTAGGTATAGATTCAGTTGTACAGGAAGCCATGCAGGCATTAACAGAATGTTAACAGGAAAAACCTATTGCATAATCTATATTTCAGTTTTAGCTCTTCATAAACTGCTTTAAAGTTTTAGCATAAGCACTTAAAAAAATTACTTCCGTGTATGTTTATACAAAGTGAAAGCTACACAGAATGTCAAGGCCAGAAGGTTTATGACTTACGTGGTTCATAGGGATGGACCCCAGCAAGTGTTTCAAGCTATGTTAACCCCACAGCTCAGCCATGATTAGCATGTGCGTGTAATTCAAACACCCCCCCACAAAGGATGTGTGCTAATTAGCACCCCCCCAACTTGCAACTGGAACCACTGTGGGAATGAAGAAGTTGAAATGCAGGTGATGTAGTGCTTTGCCATGACTTGAAAAAAAAAAAAAGAAGAGTACACACTGAGGGGGATGCCATACAGCAGGTATTTTATAGTAGGCTCCCTCCAGCAAGAAGTTAATAATAATAATAATAATAATAATAATAATAATAATAATGACTTATTCTGTCTGTCCGGACCACTCTGATTGGCAGTTTCAACAGCCAATCACAAAGCTTACGGAAACAACCAATCAGTACTCCAGACAGACAGAATAAGCATGTTATTATCATAGATCCTGGAGCATTTCAAACATATATGCAGGCAAGTCAGAGCTAGAATGAAGCACTGAGGCCACCTGCTGCAGAGTGGGCAGGCTCTGCCAAAGGTGGCGGGAGGAACATTGAGGGGCCTGATCCTTCCTTCCCTTCCCTCCCCGCCCCACCCCATGGGGGCCTGCCTGTCTGCCTGCCTCTCCCATGGCTGGGGGGTGAGCTGGGAGGGGAGGGCAGTGCTTCCCTCCACAGTAGCAGCTCCCCACAGGACTGCCCAGATGGGGTGCCAGCAGGTGGGTCCTGCCCAGGAGTTGCCACTACCGTAGACAGGAGCACCAGGGTTCCCCACAGCTCAGAGGCTGCGTGACCCACTGGCAGCTCACTCCCTGAAGCTTCTCACACACATGGCTAACGGCTAAGGGGGCTGTTTAGTTGAGAGCCATGGCTTGCACTATTGGGGCTTACATGGCTTGCGCCCCACAGCCATTTAGAAGTTGGACAGCACTTAGGATAGGCCTTGACAAACGTAAATAAAGTATACATCTACTTTGGCAGCTGCTCAAATCTTTTTCTAAAGTTGTAGTGAAATAAGGTTTTTCTATATCATATTCTGAGGTTAAGAACAGATTTTACTGGTGACAAAAAAGGGTTAGAACCTCATCTAGAAAATTAGACACTTTAGTGTCAGTAATTCTTCACTAAAGAATTAGAGAGGTTTACCATTGCAGATGTAGTTCCCTGACATAGAGAATTCTACCAGAATGAAATTAACATAGATATTACCATTCCTAGGTCAAACTCATGGATCTACTTCAGATCTGACAGTGTTTAATGGCAGAGGCTTCAAAAGGTAGATGTAGAATAAACTGTCAATAATCTTTCTTTACAATAATCTTAAAGCAATGCAAGGCTAAACCAAACTAGAATGAATTAAAGCAGGGGTGGGGCAGAGACCAGCCTATGGGCCTGATCAGGCCTGCAGTGAACTCAATTTCCCAGCAGCCCCTGCTTGCATTGCTCTGGCAGGGCAACCTGCTGCCACAGGGGCATGCAGGCAGTGTATCACAGCTTTGCCCCAGCTCCTACCCATAGCAAAAGCCACAAGATCACAACCCCAGAGCAGCTCCCCACCCAGCCACACACCGTGTCAGCACGCCGCTCAGGCCCACTTCCATGGAGACCCTGCACTGTCACAGCCCCACCACTCCTGAGGTCTCCACAGAGACATTGCGTAGTGATGCAGGAAGGGACTGCTGGGAAATGGAGCCCAGCCACTGTCCAAATCAGCCATTTTGCCCCCCCTGAACTAAAGCTACTTTATTGTTAAGAGATCATTAAATGCAGGTCTGATATACTCAACTGCCTTGAAACTCATCGAATTTGGTACTCAATGCATTTTGACGCAAAAATTGTGTCCTGGTACTCGTTGTTTGCTTGGTACTCGACGCGGAAGCTAGAACTTGTCGGTGTCGCTTGCCTCGTGACTCGCTACCCTTTCCAGCGGAAACAAAGGGTTTGTTTGGTACTCGTCATTTTTGGTACTCGTCATGCCTCCCGGAACCAATTAACGACGAGTACCGAGGTACCACTGTACTTTACACTGAGCTTGCACATTACAACAGTTCAGCTTAAACGTCCCCATTTACATATGGCCTAAATGCCTATGTCTCCTCTGAACCTTGCCAAATTCCTTGTACCCACATATATGAAACAAGTTCCCAGTTCCAATTAAACACTGGCTGAAAAAGCATGTTTTATCATGATTTTCCATCAAAATAAGACATTTCAGGTACATAAAGGAGTAAATTAAAAGGGCACAAATGCAAACTTCCTTCACACACAGTTTTCTAAAAGAAGCGCTAGTGAGTAATATGTTCTGATTACCTTTGGTGAATATTTTCCTCTGGAAACCCTTTAAGTTTCCAAAAAAATTCTCCCCAGAAGTAGTCTGGACTGGAAGAGATTCATATCAAGCAAACAATTGTTTCAAGCTTCTGCACTATCCAGTTTTATCTATGTCGCATGAAGTATCGTGTTAGAAAATTATGATCCATATATTGTAGCACTGAGTGTGAAGGACAGGACAGATTTCTAGAGGACTCAGGAACAGCAATTCAAACAGATTCTCTCTAGAGACCCATTTTGTCCCATATTTTCACATCTTGGCAACCTAAGCTGAATACAAGAGTCAGTATGGAATCTTACCTCTCTTCAGGAAACTCCTCTAAGTACTGTTCAACTCTACTGTATAAGGGATAAAGTCCTTCAATATCTAACATATCAAGCATCTGAGCCTGAAGAGTTTTATAAAGCAGACAGCCCCTTGGTAAGCCAGAGCCCTCCATTTTATGTTTACCTAGAAGAGGAACAAGGAGGAAAAACAATTTCAAATATGATGCTTTTAAAAAGTGTACCACTACTTTATAAAATGGATTAACATTTTTCCCAGATTGATCACTTCAGTGAAAAAGCTACAGGATGCCTTAAAACTTATGAAATACAGGAGCTGAGCAGTTCAAATATAAGACTCAAAGCTCAAGATTCACATCTTGAAGAGAAGTGTAAATTCTATGTAATGTTGTGTGATGCAGCTTACAGGAGGGACTCCTGTTCTACTTCTGTTCTCTCTCTTAAATTGTTTAAATGCAAAAAAAATAAATAAATAACATTGGGGGGAGGCAGGGGGCAAGAGGAAGTCTCCCTCAGCCATACTCTACTTGGGGAAGTTTCAAAAACACAAGGTCAGAGTTCAACACCTATGTCTGCTTTGTGCCTTTTAAAAAGTCTACCCCAGATAAGCCAGGATCATCATATAAAATATTTTATGTCACACTAAGTTTAGCATCTTGGAAGTTATAGAAGACTTTATATTCCAAGTTATGCAGTACTTTTTGGAGGAAGGAGAAAGGAGGAACTAAAAAAGAAGTTAGCAATTTGATTTCAGACCACTGTTATGGTTGAAAACACAGCATTTGAAATAAATGGCAGTGAAAGGAACTGAGCATCTCTCCAGGGCCAACTATTGCTCACAAACTGAACTGTAGTCACATGTTTAGCACTTATTCAATTTCTATAGCACACCACTCAGAAACGGCATGAACAATTTAACCTTTGCAAAAGTAAGTAGCAAGGAGTCAAGAGGCTTCGTTCCTCCAGCCCTCAATCTTCATTTCCATTACTCATACATACGTGCCAATTTTCCATATGAGTACCTCCTGAGATGCCTTCACGCGACAAACTAAAAACACAACTACACTCCATTTCATACATACACTCCAGTGATTTTTTGACAATATAACATGGAGATCAGATGTGACATGTTTTAATTTTTGTCCACTGCAACTTCGAATGTTTAAATGAATGAATGGCATTTCATCTAATGAAAGGAGTACTAATAAAGCTTTATTAAGTCAAATTTAACACAAGTCAAAATGAGTTAATTTTAAAGAAGCCACTAAGCAGACCTTTTTGGTTTCTGTTTTTTTTTTTTTAAAAGGAAAGAACATGAGAACTGCCATTTACTGGGTCAGACCATAGGTCTATCTTGCCCAGTATCCTGTGTCTCAGTGGCAGTGAGTGCATTTTGAAAGGGAAAGTGAACAGGAGATTTTTTTTCTGCTTTTTTTTTTAACCCATATTGTCTTTTAGCTCACTCTGGTAATAGCCAACCTATAAAATGGCAGTTGCTCAATTTAGCATATTATATTCTTGGATTATACTATATTATTACTGAAATTATATGAGAATTTCTTACCATTTCTTACCAGCTCCTTACTGAAAGTACTTCCTTCACAGTAACTCCTTCCTTGTGAAATAGGAACTGTCTTCATATCACCTGCTCTGCAGGCATCAGTATTACTTAATAGAGTCATTGTAATTACGTGAATTAACTCTTTAATAATTGTCCTTGTACAATGTGGTCCACTGACCAATCCATTTGAAGGAAAAAAGAGAGGTTTTAAGTGACGAGCAAGTTCATTCCAGTCAGACAGACAGTCCTGATCATCTTTACAGCCATAAATTAGTTCACCATTCTGTAATTGGGAAAGAAACATTTATGCAATTCAGGAAGTCCAATTACAGTTATAAACTAGTATTGCAGAGATTAAGCATAAATTTTAAAATAGTTTAGTGCCCTGCTTCGATTAGCACAGATCTGACTGCATAGCAAAGATGCTAATTTGAAGTGCATATTTTCTTTAAAAGAATAAAAAATTGGGAACAACTGTATCTGATGGATAGACAAATGTAATACTGTACACTGGAGAAGTTGTACAGTAGGGTCTTGGTTACTAGTTGAGGTGCAGCTGCTGAACAATATACAGAAAGGGGCCTAATGTAAAAGTAAAAAATTAATATTTTAACATCTCCTTATAAAAAATAACTTGCTGATGGCACATAGTTAAGCTTCAGACTTCTCTAAGGAGCTTTTAAGTAGTATCATGAAGTCAAAGAGTGACAGAACAGATCTGCAAGTCCGTCTCACTAAAAAAATTCTTCAGAGACAGGCATTCACATAGGATAGTCTTAAACTGAAGAGAAGGGATGTTTTATGTTGGACACAGCTTTAAGAGAGCTTTGTTTTCTAAAATGAACATAAGGAACTAATATGTTACATTATTTATCACAGCAAATACTGCCGCATATTTTATTGCATCCATGGGATGTAGTGAAGTAACTTTTTACTGACTCTTAAGAACCTTATTTAGGTATTAGGTAAACACAATTTTTCAGACAAATTTGCAACAACGTGCAGGACTCTCCTTTTCCAAAGACCACTCAAGAGTACATTTTGAAAAGGAGTCTTTTGTATTGATGGGGAAAAGTTATTCTTTACGGCTACTGCTATTCAGTTTTTTCAATTTTATCTCACTGCAAAAGCTTGTAAGGCAACTACTTCATTTACCTGCCGTAACTTAAAATATAAAGGCAGAATTATATTTGAACTGGGAGACAGGGAGACCCTCAGCTGGATATCAAAGTAAGGTTTTGAGTCTTTGGATGTTCGGTTAGACCCAATATTTTACAAGACCATATAAAAAGAAACAACTTTTACTTCAGTCACTCTTACCTTAAATATTTTTAAGTTGTTCTGTGCTTCCTGTAATAAGCTTTTCAAGGCAAAGTGCATTCTCTGTTTACTTCTAAAGAAAAACACATTTGTAATGTTTGAACAGGTAGTCTGCTTACTTTACCTTTACAATAATCCCAGAACTCAAAGGCATACTGTGTATGCTGGTCATTGATACTGACCACATTCATTACACATGTTGCTACTTAACCTAAAGTCAGTGCAAATACAGAAAGAATAGCACGAGAGCGCAAACAGGTGTATATAGCTAAGCTCTTCCTAAGTCTCACGTTTTGACATCTAAAGCTATGTGCAGTAATTGCAGAACTAATACCAAATCATTTGGAATTTTAACTCATAAGTGTCAGGAACAGCAAATATTTTGTTAAGATCACAAAAGCATCAGTACAAAAGACAGCTAGTCAGTCAGACTGTGGTAGTATTAGAGTGACTAGCAAATTGCACATCATGAATGACAGGGTGGTGGGCAGGGGCAGAGCACTGCCACCTAGTACCGCCACTCCACCTCCAGCCCCGTGAGCCCTCCCCACCCTCCCACATCTCCCCCACCTCCTGCCTCTGGCCCTGTGCACTCCCACACACCCTCACAGCCCCTCCCACCCCCCAATTCAATCAGCTATTAGATAAAAACACCAAAAAAGGCCTACTGAAGTGCCCAATCTATACAGATGTTGGGCAAGCTGGGTCCTACTAGCATAATGCCTCTTCTGGGCATGTGCTAGGCTTGGCACAGGGCCATGCAGATTTTAAAGTAAAGGGTGGGGGCAGCCAAAGACACATAGTTAGCCATGTTAATGTGAAATCAAGCAGAAGGCAGCATACATTTTCACCTTATAGAATAAATGAAATAGGTAAGTAGGGTAGCACAAGCTTTGACGAGCAGGAGCTTTGATGAGCAGGAGTTAATCAGATGCTGTCAAAGTATGCCCTTTTACAGCATCCAATGACATGAGCATCATCACATGGAAGCTTGTGCTATGTGTATCTACGTTGGTTAGGGGTGCACCAACAAAGATTTTGCCGATACCAATGATCAATTATTAACCAGCCACATCAGCCAATACTGATTCAATAGCCAATTTAAAGGAATGCAGCCTGGCAGCTTGGAAAGCAGTGTCCAGCTGGTATATTTGTGGGGAGAAAGGGGCAAGGGGAGGGAATGGGCATGTGGGGTGAGGTAGATTGAGGCTCCCACAGTGAGGGAAGGAGTGAGGCAGGGGTAGGTGCTGCCCAGCCAAGGCAATGAATGTAACCCCGCCAGGAGAAGGATGGAGCCATGGGTGGCTCGTCTGGGGAGGCATAAGGAGAGGGCTCCCCACTGCTGAGCATACCCCCAGGGGAGGCATGGTGGGCATATGTCCCCCAGATTTGTGCACAGCTGGCTGCCCATTGTGGACTCAGGGCCGGGGGCTACACCGGCCTCTTCCCAATGTGGGGTAGGGGTGGAAGTGAAACTGGGAGGGGTGGCTATGGGGTGGGCTATAGCCACCCCAAAACTCCCTGTAGCTACCCCTCTCTGTGCTGCTGCTCGTCCCTCCCGCAGCCCCAATACAGCACCCCCCACCATGAAAAAGCCAGCGCAGCCTCTTGCCCCGAGCCCACAGCGGGGAGCCAAGCACACAAAACCGGGGGGGCATGTGCTTCCCCCAGGGGTATGTGCAGCAGCAGGGAGCTGCCCCCACACACTCCATTCCCTCCACACAAGCCACCTGTGGTTTCATTCTGCTCCTGGCAGGGTCACATTCACCACCCTACCGGGGCAGCACCTGCCCCTGCCCAATTCCCTCACTGTAAGGGCCTTGATCTGCCCCCACCCCCCTATACCCCTTCCCCTCCCCAACAGACTTACTGGCTGGATGCTGCTCTCCAAGCTGCTGGGCTGTATTCTTGGCCATGTGCATACTGTGGCTGTGCACATGCACACAGAATTTAATTGGTGAAATTATCTACTACACCATACAAAAAAAGCTGATTGTTGATAATGTTCTTTTTAGAGGTGCACTGATACATTGGTCTGATACTGAATCGGCACCAATATAAAGAAAATTTAGCACATCAGAAATCAGCCACATCAGGCTAATAATTTGGCCGATAAATGGCCCGTGCCCATGTGCAGTGCAGCACAGGCAGCAAGGAGCACAGCCTGGCAGTGTGGAAAGCTCTCTCCAGCTGGTAGGGTAGATACATACTAGCCAATGCTAGTCTGGTGAGGGGGGAATGAAGAGATGTTGGGGGAGGGGGCAGATCAAGGGAGTTCCAGTCTGCAAGGAACTGGGGGGAGTGAGAGAAGGGAGGTCAGGAAGGGGACGCCACATGCATGTATATCAGGGGCGGCCAATTATTTCAGGTGGAGAGCCGCTTACTGAGTTTTGGCGAGCCATTGAGGGCCGCATGACAGGCAGTCAGGGGCAGATAAATATTAATCTTCTAAATTTTTTAGGGGCCCTGCAGACCAGATAGAATGGCCTGGTGGGCCGCATCTGGCCCCCATGCCACATTTTGCCCACCCTGATGTATATGCACATAGCTGCCAGCCAGCCTGGAAACCAGTTTATGCAGGTAAGTGTGGCGAGGGGGGGATTGAGGACCAAATAAGGAGGGAGTGAGTTAGGCAGGGCTGGGGCTGTGGCTGGGACTGTTGCCCAGCTGGGTAGTGTTTGGGGTTTGCAGCCCAGGGCTAAAATGTGCGACTGTAGGGCCCAGGGCAAGCCAGAGCTGTGGGTGACTCATCAAGGGAGTGTGGGGATTAGGGCTGGCTCCCCACCACTGCATGCGCTCATGGGAGGGTTAGGGGGCCACATTGCCCCAGATCTGTGTGGGCTGCAGATCTGCTGCAGGTTTGGGGCTCCCTGCCCTGCTAACTTCCCCCCAGGGCCTCCATGGCCCAGCCGGCAGGACCCAGCGCAGCAGGGCAGAACAGGGCCAGATGAGGAAGCTTCTTGCTGCTGCAAGTCCTGCACCGCCCTGGTGAGGCGCCTCCTGCCTGCCTGGCAGCACCAGCGGGCACAACTCTGTGCTGGCATCCCCACTACTGCCAGGCAGGCAGGGTGTCACAGGGCTTGCAGCAGCAAGGAACTTCCCCACACAGCCCTGCTGCATTAGGGTCTGCTTGCTGGGCCACAGAGACCCCAGGGGGAGCACAGCAGGGTGGGGATGCTGAGTCTGCAGCGAGCAGCCCAACCCCACCAGGGTCTCTGCTCCAGCCATGCCACCTGCAGGGGAGGGGGACCTGGGCTCTGTGTTCTGCTCCCTACTCAGGCCACAGAAGCAACAGTCACTTTCTGCAGGTGGCAGCCAGGGCTTGGGTACTGCTGCTGTGGAAGGCAGGTGGCTGCAGACCCAGGTCCTTGGCCCCCATGGCAGCTGGGGTCCCCCTTTGGTAGGGGGCTGTGGGCTGGGGTGACTGTCACCAGCAGACTGTGTGTGGAGAGTGAGGGGCACCAGGAGGGCCATGGGGCTGTGGCTTGGGCATGAGGAGCGTGGACCTGCATCCTAGTAAGTGAAGGGGATAGGGTGAGCTCTGATTTTCAATGATGAAAAACCCAAAGTCAAAACCCAAAATTAACAGGTATTCAGAATGTATTTTATTATAGTGACTGAGGCACTGGTAAGCTTTCAAACTGTAAATATATCAATAAAACATTACATCCGAACGATCCACCCACCCACCCACCTACACACACACACACTATCTATCTGTTAGGGCTGTGCAGAGGTGCTAGGTGTTTAGTTTCAAAGCTGTTTCGATATGTTTTGAGCTTGAAACAACAAAACAGAAACGACACAAAAAGGTTTTGAAACAAAACAAAGGTACTCAAAACATTTCAAAAGTTTTGAAATGTTTTGAGTTTCGAAGCTGGACTTACTTGGCTTCAGCACTGGTCGCGGCCGACAGCAGCAATCTGCTGTCATCCCATGCACAGATCTGGGGAACCGCATTCCCTGGGAGGAGTCTGGCACAGTCCCACAGTCCTCCCATGGATGCAGGCCCCTGGGTTGGCACATCGGATGAGAGAAGGCTGCCACTGCCACCTGGGACCGGTGCTGGGTGTAGCCCATGCCAAGTGCAGGGAAGACTGCAGCTGCCGCTGGCCCACCCATGCAGCAACTGTCATCCCATGGATAGATCTGGGAGCTGCACCCCCGGGAGGGCTGCCAGGCTCTGCCTGACTTCTTCTGGGGGTGTGGGACACTGGATCTGTACACTGGATGAGAAGAGGCTGCTACTACCGCCTGGGACTGGTGCTGGGTACAGCACCAGGAAGATTGCTGCTGCTGCTGCCACTGTCCCAGGCAGTGACAGCAGCCTCCTGTCATCTGGCACACAGATCTGGGGGCCCACACTCTTGGGAAGGCTGTACCAGACTCCTCTTGCGGGGTGTAGGCACCCAGATCTGCGCTCGGGTGAGAAGAAGCTGCTGCTGCCACCCACTGCTGGGCACAGCACCAGGAAGATTGGCCCCAGGCAGCAGCCATAGCCTCCTGTCATCTGGCACACAGATCCGGGGACCTGCACCCCTGGGAGAAGTTAGGCACAGCCACTGCTGGCAAGTGTCACAGGTTTTGCTATGAACAGTCTGAGGTACAGTTTCTGAGAAACCTCTGCACCTAGCTCCTTGAAACCTGTCACCCTTCATGCCCTCAGAAGAGGCTACCATCCCTGCAATTTTCATCTGAATCACGCAAGAAATGATAAACTTTTAAGCATTTTCATGATTCCCTATAATAGCTTATGGACGAAACGGCAAAACACATCAAAACAGTGAAACAGTTGTGACAAAACAAAATGGAACAGTACTTTGAAATAGAATGA
Source organism: Caiman crocodilus (assembly GCA_030014935.1). Classification (NCBI taxonomy): domain Eukaryota; kingdom Metazoa; phylum Chordata; order Crocodylia; family Alligatoridae; genus Caiman; species Caiman crocodilus. Next base: position 302,941 of record JAGPOW010000271.1, on the reverse strand, counting down.
AATGACAAAGTGAAACACCGTCCCTTTGAAACAGTGAAACAGAAGTTGAAACAAAACAGTGCTGTTTTGCACAGCCCCTATTGTCTATATTTATAGCGGATTTGGAGTTTTTAAACAGAGGATCTGCATTTTTATCAGAGCATTTGCAATTTTAAACAGGGAAAACCAGGATCCCTGCTCATTAGATACCTGATCTCTGAATTCTCCCCAGGGGTGAAAGGTACAAAAGATCCTCCTCCTCCCTTTTAATAGGCTTTGATCACCCAGTAATTAGCTTCTTTTCTTCTGCTAATTTGTCTACCTTCTGCCCTTGGGAATTTCATTTTTTTTTTTTGTTTTTTAACTATACTGTCTTGGCTCTTACTGCTCAAACCAGATTAAGAATATCTTGTATTCCAAAACTATACAGTTGATCCAATAAAAAAAAAGTTACCACAGTAAGAAATCCTTGCCTCTAGTCAATCAGTAAATACATAGGATCAAACAAAAGACTTCCTTACCCTGAAAAGAGATCTAGGGGACAGTATTTACTCAATCGTTTCCATTTTCCATTCGCTACCTGTAGAAAAAAATGCATTACTGGAGATAATCACTAAGGCTACTTGCAGACATGGGAAAAAAAACATGAAGCATGCTTTAAACTCAGCAAGCTCCCACACCGAGCCCAGCACATGACCAGAAGAGTCAGTGTGTTAGTGGGGGTTTTTGGCACTTATCTAATAACTGAACTGATTGAATCCATTTTTTCTAAAAGTCCCAAAAAGCCCCACCAAAGCTCCCAATCTATATAGATGCTGCAAAGCCTGGTCAAACAAACACTGCTTATTTCAGGAAAGCACATGTTTTTTCTCCATGTCTGCATGCAGCCTATAAATCCTTCTATATTACTATAAAAGTACATTTATGCAATTCACCTCTGTCTGGCTTTAAGCCATCTGGTAAGTTTTAAACAGGAGTAAGGCAGCCCCCTGCTGGCCAAATGTAGTAGATCTAAAAGGTTTATTCACCCTCAACTCAACTACATAATATTCAAGGAGAAAGTCTCTCATACTGGTAAAATTCTGTTACCTTGCACTCTATGCATGAACTGTCATATGATGTTTTAAGAATATATTAGTACATGCACAGATTAGTAGTCAAGTGAATGATTTGGGTGGGTTTTGCATACTAATATCAAATTACTTCCATATTTGATGGAACTGTATGATTTAACAAACAGTTCAGCAAGTCAACAGCAGAAATAGTTAAAGTAAATCACTACACTCTGAGGCAGTAACTCAAATATGTTAGCACCTACTCTATTAACTCTCTTAGAGAAATAAACAACCCTACAGTTTCAACAGGTAAACAATAATTTTAACAGAAGTAATAAAATTAAGCACACAGTCAAATCAAATGGAATCAGACTTAATGTGTTAACAATTTACCTTTAGATGCTGATGCATGCAGTAGCGGCACACTTTATGCTTTATCTCTTGTGAAACGTGGCTGGAGAAGGGAATGAAGCCGCATTTTGGCTACAAAAGGCAAACATTTTTTTCAACGTGGATTTATAGCACTCCTAAACATTCCTTTCCAGCCCTAATCTGTCTAAACAAAGGTGATTAAAGATTCAGAAAGGCACATCTGCCTATGTGTTTTTTCCCTATTATCTTATAAAGCCCTTTTAAAAAATGCACACAAAATAATGTATAAAAAAGCCTAGGAGGATTTTGGTTTCTCCATTCCCTAGAAAGATCAGAAATACACATTGTCTACTTATTGGAGAACCATAGTAGTCAACTGGGAGTTTTGTTCCTTATACTGAAAGATGCATTTAAATACTCAGCAAAGAAAGCTTGGTCTCAAGCGTTTGGGTGTATACATGATTAAAGGCAAGCTCATGGTACACAAATAGGTTTAATCCAAGATTAAATACATTTTAGGATGTTTTAACTATTTGGTCATTTTTTTCAGAGGCAGGCAAAGATTGAGGGGGGTGGGGGGGAAGGAATTATCCAAACCACCTTTATGCATTGTGAGGGCTGGAAGGGACCTCGGAAGATCATCGAGTCCAGCCCCCTGCCCAAAGGGCAAGAAGTCAGCTGGGGTCATAGGATCCCAGCAAGATAAGCATCCAATTTATTCTTGAAGGTGTTCAATGTAGGTACTTGAACCATCTCCAATGGCAGGCTATTCCAGACCTTGGGGGCTCAGACAGTAAAGAAATTCTTCCTTACGTCCAGCATGAAATGATCTTGCAGTAGTTTACAACCGTTTGACCTCATCATCCTTTGGGGCGCTCTGGTGAACAAACATTCCCCCAGATACTGGTAGTCACCCCGGATAAACTTACAGGTGGCCATCAGATCACCCCCGACCTGTGCTTTTCCAGGCTAAAGAGCCCCATAGCTCTCAGCCTGCTATCATAAGGTCTGTTTTCCTGACCTCTGATCATGCGTGTGGCTCTTCTCTGGACTCTCTCAAGCTTCTCCACATCCTTTTTGAACTGTGGAGCCCAAAACTGGATGCAGTACTCCAGCTGCGGCCTCACCAAGACCGTGTACAAGGGGAGAATTATGTCCTGGGATTTCCTTGAGAAGCATCTATGGATGCAAGCCAGAGTTTTGGTCACTTTACTAGCCGCAGCATCGCATTGCAGGCTCATGTTCATCTTGTGGTCAATCGTGACCCCCAAGTCTCTTTCTTCCATAGTGCTAGCCAGCATAGCACTGCCGAGCCTTTCATAGTTTCAGTTTCTAGGGTCGGAAGGGACTTTGACAGATTATCAAGTCCGACCCCCTACCATGGCAGGAAAGAGCATTGGGGTCAAATGATCCCAGCAAGGTGTTCATCTAGCCTCCTCTTAAAGACCCCCAGGGTAGGAGCGAGCACCACTTCTCTTGGAAGTTGGTTGGAAGTTCTCTTGGAAGTTGGCCGCCCTAACTGTGAAGTAGCACCTCCTGATGTCTAGTCTAAATCTACCCTCTGCCAGCTTGTGACCATTATTTCTAGTCACTCCTGGTAGTGCTCAGGGGAACAGGGACTCCCCCAAAGCCTGCTGGTCCCCTCTGACTACTTTGTAACAGGCCACTAGATCCTCCCTCAGCCTTCTCTTGTGAAGGCTGAACAGGTTCAGGTCCCTTAGCTTCTCCTCATAAGGCCTGCCTTGCTGCGCCCTGATCATGCAGGTGACTCTCCTCTGGACCCTCTCAATGCTGTCCACATCCCTCCTGAAGTGTGGCACCCAGAACTGGACACAGTACTCCAACTGCAGCTTGACCAGTGCCGCGCAGAGTGGGAGGATCACCTCCTTGGACCTGCTTGAGATGCAATTGTGGATGCATGACAAGGTGCGACTGACCTTCCTGAACGCGTCCCCACACTGTCAGCCACGTTCATTTTGGCATCAATAATGACTCCAAGATCCTTTTCTGCCTCTGCACTGACAAGAAGGGAGTTCCCCAGCCTGTAGGTATACTGCTGGCTCTTCTATTTGAAAAGCACTTAGTACAAACTAGAACTGTAGCGCCTACTAAACTCGTTTTGGACAAGTCAGGTCCTGTACTTTTTGAGGAACTTTTGTCTCGTTATTTGAACACTTTGCTACTTATGAAGCAACCAGTTGCTAGAGGTAGTTTTGTTTATTTAACAGCCTTCTTGTATAAGTATAATGTAGTGGATTTAGTTTATCTAGATTAAAGTAAAGCTGTTCATACTGTGCCTCATTGGAAGTTACTGGCCAAACTGGAGAGAGAAGATGGGTAATAGACATTGCACAGTTGTGAGCCAGATCAGAAGATGATGAAAAGGAGATTAAAAGTTAAGTTGAAAGGTGGGTTATATGACTGGAGAGCAGTTACAAGAGTGTCAATAATGCTCCTCAGGGACCAATCTTAAAAGACCTATCCTGTTTAAATATTTTTATTAGTAAACTTGATACTAAATATAGATGTATCCTCATTTCAAGTAGGAGATGCTGCTAAGATGAATGAAGACCAGGCTCTCTCCATCTTCCCATGTAAATCTTGTTGAATACAACATTACAAATTTTATGAAATGCAGAGTTATCAACTCAGGAGTCAACAACAGTAAAAAAAAAAAAAAAAAAAAAAAAAAAAAAAAATTGCCATAAGATGGGGAAACAAGATGGACATCTGAGAAAAAAGGACCCTGGGAGGTAGTGGTTAATAAGAAGATGACCAGAGACTGCCAGTGTGATGCGAAGGCTCAAAAGGCAGCGATTCTCAACTAGGATGCTGCACACCCTGTTTGCTGCAAGATTCTTTTAAGGGTGATGCATGCTTTTAAGGAGGTAAGCGCACACACAGCCCTGCTTGGCCCCAGTGCAAGGAGGTAAGTGCATGCTTATCCCTGCCCATACCCTGAGCGAAGAAATAAGCACTGTAATAAATAAGATTTAAACAGGGTGCTGCTCAATTCAATATAGTTATGGAAGGAATCTCAACCTTTTTAGACTCAAGACACCCATCAGAAAGTGTCAGTTCTTAGTTTTTGCTCATTTTTACTGTAGAAAAATAGTAAAGCAATTTCTCTGCAAAGAACTCAGGAAGACCACAACATGTCAGAATGTTTTTTACATTATGGAGTCCTATTTGAAATCTCTAGGTTTATCTTAAGAATCATATTTGTACACTGAGCAGTACTATCATTGTGTGGAACCCCTGAAAAGATCTCAGGGTACCCTGGTTGAGAATCACTGTTCAAGGCACAGGGGTATGTCAATTAGGCCCCTTCTATATGTTACAGCAGGGGTTGTCAGCCAGGGGTACATGTACCCTTGGAGGTACTTGTGAAGGCCCCAAGGGGTACACAGCAGCAGCACAGAGAAGCAGGGGCACTTCCGGTTTTGCCACACATGGGTGCACCAACCAAAAAAGGTTGAAAACCCCTGTGTTATAAGTATCCAGCAATTAGCTGCTTAATTGCACAATTCCCTTGAGACCAGCTACACTAGCACACTATTTATTACAAGATAGAAAGCTCCAGCCAGTTATAAAGTTAGACTTTGAAAATGCATACTAACTATAGTTGGCTGCTATCTAGTTTTAATTTGCCTGTGTACCAGGGTGTTCCCTGTGGCTGGGAGCCCCATCAGCTGTGGGCTCCCAGCCACAGGGGTGCATCTTGCCAAGCCGGACAACTGCTGAGAATTCACAGCCTCAGAAACTATAGACTCTGGAACACAGCAGCAGTTGTAGGTGCTGGGTCCCTGCAGCATGCCTCCCAGTGCCAGGACTCAGCTGTGTCCAAGCAGCTGCAAGGCATGGCAACAATCTCTGCACACTAGGGGATGTGAAATCCCTGAGGTGGGAAGGTCTTTGCAGCTGCACCTCTCAGCCACGGGGGTGGATGGAGTTGTCCCTACAGCTAGGAGCCCCTCAGCTGAGGGAGCTTCCAGCTGCAAGAGTTTGCTTTTTGCCGTTGTAGGGATCCTGAGCCCAGGATCAGACTCCAACAGCACCAGCAATGGGGTCTAATGTGCAATTCCACAATCACACCTTCTACCATACATGTGACATGGTAGGAGGGGCAACTGAGTGAATAGTACATTAGATCCCACTGCACCTTTACCTGCATGTGTAGAAGGGACCTTAGAGACACGGAGATACTAGTAGCATTGTACCAGGCATTAGTAAGCCCCTATTTAATATACTGTGCAGTTCTGGTTACCAGTGTCCCAAAACATGGGTGACTGGTGCCACCTCAGTCAGGGTCCCCCAGTGGCACTTCACCAGATGGCCCCACTCCCCAGCTGGCGCTTTCAGGGGGGCACCACACTCCTGCCTGCCCCGCCGCTTGTTGCCTAAGCAGGGAGCGCTGCCTGTCAGGGGGTACTCCAGCGCTCTCAGGGGGTACAGATGAACCCCTGTGCACTCCCTATGCATTGCCACTGTTCCAAAACATAACAACAACAACAAAAAAGGAAGTGCAACATGTTCATAGAAGGACTAAAAGGGCTAAGGGGAGAAAAACCTTTTCTTATGGAAGACAGTGTTAAGAAGCTCAGTTTTTTTAGTTTAACAAACTAAGACAGAAAGGAATATGATCACTTTTACAAATACACTTATGGGGTGAATAACTGGGAGGGAGAAGTGCCATTTAGGCCAGAAAAACAACCAAAAAAAACACCAGCAAAAGATCAACTGGGTATGAATAAGTATAGAATAGAAATTAACAGATTTTTAGGTATGAGAAGAATGAAATGGGTTTTACTACAAAACACAAAACAAGACCTGACAGTCCAGTAAGCCCCTTCTGTCTCATGCTCCTAATGGCAATGTAGTACATTAATTATCTAACTCGATGAGCTACAGAAAACTCAGTCTAACTCTTTCCATATTGACAAAATTCACCTTAATCTCTACACAAAGTATTGGCCGATGTTCCACAAAATGATAGGTCTGCAGCCTGGTGAGGTTAGGAAGGCACATAGCATAGCCACTGAGTGTGTCCAAGTCTTTATCACAGCGAGACTCTGGGGGAAAAACAAAGGAATAAAAACAGGGGACGTTAACCATGTAAATTTTACACACAGCAGTTACATTGTTCTGCACTCAGAAAAAGGGAAGAATTAAGTGGTAAATGTAGGATGAGGCCATTATTCAAGATTGCTTTTAAGGCTTATACCATTTACCATTCACCCTCCTGCTGCAAATCAAGGCATTATGATCAGAGACACTTTGGACAAGAATCTACAGGAAGCAGGGGTGTAGGTTGTAGCCGTGTTGATCTAAGGACATAGGCAGACAAGGTTCTTTGGGTAAATCTGATCTCATTTATTAGACCAACTCAAATAGTTGGAAAAATTCTTCTTAGCAAGCTTTCGGGCACAAACACCCTTTTTTTGCTCTTTTTTTTTTTGCTGAGGATGTGTCTGCAGATGGTCTGTACTCTTCCTGGATGGAATGGTCTTTTGAGTGCAGGCCAAATACATGTAGGGGTCTATTTGGCTAGAATTCATTTCCTTGTGGGATGGTGATCTAGAGGTAATACTCCTCTGCTGGCACTTTCACTAAGTCAGGGGTGTCAAACGCTCCAGGGCCCTGGCCACATCTAAAATGCAGGGGCTTCTCCCAAGCCCAATCTGGGAGGCCAGCAGCAGCCACAGTGCAACCACATTCAGATGGCAGTGTAGGTCCAAGGCCAGATGGCAGCACAGGTCAGGAGGCATGCAATGGCACAGAGCTTTATTTGAGTGGCAGCACAGGTCTGAGGGGACTGTCACTGATGATCATATCCATTGGGGTACGGGGACTCCTAATTCTGCTGCAAGCTATGACGCCCAGCTTCTAGTAGTCTGCTAAGGGAAGGCTGGATGGAACAGTTCTGTGAGCTGCATATACCTGCAACCCCTACTTAAGTCATTAGAAAATGATTTAGCTATGTATCATGTCCTCCCCCATTCATATTTGTCCCCTCTTAAGCAATGGAAAAAGCCCACCCAACAACAAACACTGCAGCTGGTATTGTCAGAATATCTTTCTTTAGAAAGAAACTCGATTTTTGTTTCAGACTAAAAGATGGAAACTATGGAAATCCATACTGTGGCTCCTGAATGGCACTGGTAATGAACTGTGCGAGTGTTACATGCTTTAGTCATGCTTCTAAAAGACAGTTCATGTTTCTATTTTTCAAAGAACTTTAATTGCCACTTACCAACTATGCTATCACAATTCATGTACAGTAAAAAATTATGGCTATTCTTAAGTGTATTATCTGCCACACTATTTCTATTACTAAAGAAAGTAACAGAAAAAACATTTCCAGAAATTAAAAGGATGCATACTGGGAGAGACCCTTAGTAATAGGAGAAGAAAAAAAAATGTGGACTATAATACCCTCCCCCCGCAATAGTTTCATTCACCATTCAGTAACAGCAGATCTGGAAACAAGAACAATCCCCTCATGTCTCAAAATTTCCTACTACTTTTAGTGCATGGTTATACCTGTTGCCCTCATTCTCTCTCAGTCACTGAAGCTCCTTTAGAAAGAGGCTGTGCTAAGGTGCTTACCAAAATGTCATACCTTAACTTATTACCATCCTTCCAAAAGCAACTGCTGCCCCAGGACAGTAATGCATAGATTTTCAAATTTCATAGGATCCTCTGAAACTTCTGCAAAATTCTCTGTAATAAGGAATTTGCAGATGTTTGACACCACCCTCCACATTTCCCATGCCCAAAGGAAATGGTAACTACGGCAGTCAATGCTTTACTCCTCCTATTTACCTAAAATTAGCACAGAGTTCAAAATGTAAGCACTTTTTACCCTCTCCCAAAAGAAATCCAGGGCAAATGCTTATTAGCCCCTAAACTCTGAGCTGGATTCTTAGTGGAGGGGAAAACTGAAGTTATGGGACCAATAACTTAACATTCAGACCTGCCTTTGTTAGGAAAACAATTTCTGAAAGAAAAAAAATGTGGGAAGAGAATTAGACTGAATAACCATGCCAAAAAACACAGGTTCAAAAACTAACCTTGGAATACAAGCAGCAATTAAGATGGTGACAATTTCTTTATTATGTGCCTTATTATGTGCCTATAAGAAATTATTCCTCTCAAATTGGTTTTAAAGCTTAGATAAAAAAAAAGAAGATAAATCTTACAGAGGGAGCTGGGCTTATTTAGATGAGAAGACTGGGGGGCGAATTTGATAGCAGTCTTCAACTACATGAAGGGGGGCTCCAAAGACCCTCTGCACCCTGCTCCTTCCCCCCTGCTCCCTGACCCTGCCCCACACTGCAGAGTTTTCTGTCCTTTTCTCTGCTGGTTGATAAGTTTTTTTGTTTGGTTTATTGCTTGTTTTTTGGTTTTTTTCCCCCCAGTAAACTCGTGCTTGGGGATAACCTGAAACTGTGTCTTAATTACCCTGATTAAGCCTAGGGAAGCCATTAATCCATGCTTAATAACATGTACATTAATGGCTTCCCTGGGCTTAATCGGGTAATTAAACTGCAGTGTTGTGCTATGGGGCAATCCGGGGGGAGGGGCTGGGGGAGGACGGACATGACTGCCAGGACCCCTTGGCCAATCACAGGCATTGGGGGTAGGAGGGGTCTTGCCACGTAACAACGCCCGAAGAAGGCAGCCAGACCTGGGATCTGCCTTTGAAATTGGCTACCCACCTCCTCAAGTTCAGTAGATCCCTACTAATTAGCAGACTCTCATCAAGTCAGGCATTGTGGAAAAAAAAAAACCACGCCCTGTTCCCAGACCAAGGAAACCTCAAAGATGATATGCTGACACCTCTGCCAAACCCAATTCCATTTTAAGTAGTGATCTTAAAGCCAACATAAGTTTAGTTTTTATACAATGCTTGTCACTCAATATTTCACACACACAAAACTCACTCTTTTGAAGAGCCCTGGGCATTGTGCACTCATCCAGTGTTTCCTTATGCTTCCATACAAGGGTATAAAGGGCAAGATAACTATAACCATCCCTTCATTCTATAACCATCCCTTCATTTCCTCACGATCTGAAGCCCATAACGGCTCCAGGACTATTAAAAGTGGAGCTGGCAGTCAGGTCAGGATCTCAAAGAGTAGTTGGCATAGGGCAAGGGTCGGCAACCCCTCGGCACCCATGCCACTAGTGGCATGTGGAGACATTTTTCCCGGCACACTGGGAGGCACGCAAATAAATTGTTTGTTTGTTTGTTTTAAGTTACTGCTCTGGATTCTCCAGTGCAGCCACAAGTCCCAGCATCATGGCGGGCACTGGGGCAGAGCCAGGAGAACGCAGGCAGGGAGGCTGTCTGTGCTCTACTGTCCCCACCCCATGCTCCCAGGCTGCATTCTCCAGCCCGGCTGGCCTTTGGATGGAGCTGCCCAGGCAGGCAGACACCCTGTCTCACCCAGGGCAGCACTGAGGTGCTGAGTGCTGGGGCCGGGCAGTCAGGACAGAGTCTGGGCAGTGTGGGGGGAGGCACCACAGGCAAGCCAGCCCAGTCAGGCCCTTAGGAAGGCAGGGTCTGGGCGGGAAGTGGGGGCTTCCCCGGGCTCAAGCTGTGGTGGGCAGGCTGGCAGGGGTGCCCAGCAGCACCCATGGTGGAGCTTGGCTCAGCCCACGCAGCTCTGCAGGGATGGGCTGTAGCCACCCTGTACATGTGGGGATACTGCCTGGCTGAAGCAGGACGATGAGCTCAGGGGGTGGGGGGGGGAGGTCTTCCCTCTCCAGGATCAGCCTCCCTCCACACTGGGTACGGTGCAGGTATGGCAGAGCCGTCCCCAGTGAAGGGTCCTGGCTGCGGGAACTTCCCTGGAGCCTGGGAACAGCCACCACGGCTGCCTCAGCCTCCCTGGTCTTGCCCACCTGCAGCTCCCCTCAAGGGGCCAGGGCTGGGGAAGGTACTACACAGAGCCACTGCATTGCAGGCTCCCAGCTGGCTTGGCTCTGAGCACCAGCCGCAGCAGCTATTCTCAGAGCCCGGGGAACAGCCTGCGGCTCCAGCTCCCACTGTACCCAGAGGACACAGAGACCGCAGGGAGAAGCAGGGAGCTCCTTGAGCCCAGCATCCTGCCCCAGCCAGGCAGCATCCCTTCATGGGCAGGGTGGCTGTGCCTCATCCCTGCGGAGATGCATGGGCCGGCTGGGCCTCACCTCCAGTGCTGCTGGGCCCCACTGTCGCCAGAGTAGCGGAGCCCTGGAGCAGCCCCTGCTCCCCACCTGACACCAGCTCTCCATTTACTGTAAAAAAAAAAAAAAATCATTAATGATTATTAATTGTATTAAATACGCAGGACATCCTGCCATTTACCCCCTCTGCCCTAGTTTTGTTTTTGTGGTGTGCCGGCACTCCAGCACCATACAAGGTAGACACTGTGTTTTGTTCATCATTCCGGCCCAAAAACATTGCCTACCCCTGGTGTAGGGTAACCTTCTTTCCAGCATGCATCTGTTTCAGTCCCATTACGGGTGGAGGGCTGTTGTTTGGATCAGTCAAAAAATTTTGCTTTGCAAAATTTGACATCTGATCTAACTACCAAGTTATGGCATAATGTTTGACCAGATCAGTGGCTTCTTCCCACTGCTGCCTTGAAGATATGTACTGGCACATTCTAGAAGAAAGCTACATAACACTGCCTCTGTTTTGAAACAGATCTTGACATTGGGAACAATTTGTCACCTATGTGATAAGACAGCAATACTTCATATGGTCCAGATACTGTGACTACATGGCTTTTCAAATGACCAGACGTGGTCCAGGAGGAAGAGGGAAAGCTTAAGAAGTTTGGTTCTCTTAAATTAACAGAGCCTAATAGTCATTGGGGAAAACCAGCCCCCAGCAGAATCCAGTCCTGAGCTAGACAGGCTTCCTATTTACTACATATGAGGATCTGGACATTTCAAAAAAGATCCAAGAAAAACAGAAGGAAGATATTAAGGTAGCCAGTTGGAAAAAATTGATGCCAGGAAAGAGAGTAATGTCTAGCACCATTTTGCAGCTTACAGATATGATTCAGTGACACAGCAAGGCACCTCCTACTCACAATCCATAGCCCACACCCTATAGATATAAAGTAGGCAACTTAACCTATTCAGAGATGGATCCCACTGTTAAAGATGGCTAAGGAAGATCTTGAGAGCTATGGCACTCACCCCTCTTCCCCATATAGTTCAGTTTCTTCTTCTTTATAAAGGAAGAAGGTCTACATCTTCCATTTCCCTGAATCATGCTATAGCCAATAGGACACTCTGAATTAGGCACTTTTTGAGTTGTTTCTTAGCTGTACAATCCTATCCTATCAAGGTAGACTCTCTCTCAACATACAGATGCAAAACTACAGGTATCTCCAGAATTTAGTGGGAAATAAGGGGCAGTTTTCAGAATCAGTTTTGGAAATAGGCAGAAGGTAGGACAGAGTGTTAACATACAAACTAGTTGGTTCAGGGAGATATGAAACTTTATAGGTAGTGACTTACTTTGACAGCTTACCAGTTTTGAATTAGGTAGGCTTTATATGTGTGTAAAGCAGGACATATCTATGGCCCTAAGGCTCTGGAAGTGTTGTGGGAGGAAGGGGAAGGAAAAAGTGACATCTTTGAAGTGCAGTTTTGTAAGTAAGCACAGAGACTTACTGGTTCAGATAAAGTGTTAATGCTCCTCAAAGGGTAAGCACAGCGCAGCCTTCTTCCTATGAAGGAAGGCAGAGAGAAGTTCTGCTGTGGTGACTACAACCAGAAAACACAGTCTCAAGGAAAAAACAAGGAAATAAGTTGTGTAACAGCAGCTTGAAATACAGGAGGTTCAAGAAGATATTGTTGAAATACCATGGGGTGGGTTCTGATCTTTAAGAAGCAGCTAAGTACATAATAAGACCTTTGAGTAACATGGGTGACAAGGTATACAGAGAAATGGAGAAGAGACAGATAAAACAAGCCACTATTACAGTTAGGAGAGCAGCACACTAGCTCACAGTGTGTTAACTGCACCATGTATTTGGGCCCCCATCATCTAGATTTTGCCAAGTTGCCCATATGGAGAATATTTCTATCTAACATTTAAGACTTTTGTGTGGATAGTTCACTATGCAGGAAAAATGCATGAACTTCAAAAGAGCACACAGTCTGTCAGTATTTCTCAACCAGATAACTGGCAAACCATCAAGTCTGATTCTGTTTCATGTCCAGAAAGTCTTGGAGAGACAACACAACAAATTGACATGTGCAATAAAGACAGAGGATCCTTGTCCCATCTAACTTTTAATATTATTCTGGAGATCAGTGGGCAGGCATATAGGAGGCCTTGAATTCATTATTGCAAAAAGGAATCTGGCAATAAATATGACTGCTTTCTATGAGAAGAAAATGTCAGCATTTGGGGTGGCATTCTATTCCTTTCTTGGTCATCTAAGTGTAGGGTTACCATACATCCAAGTTTTCCCAGACATGTCCTCTTTTTTGATCCCCTGTCCTCCATCTGGGCAGGATTTTGCTCTGCCTCTGCTTTTCCCTAGCACTTCTGGCTTGGCTGCTTGGGGTTGGGGGAAGCAAGGAAGGTGATTGGCTGTCGGGGATCACATGCACTGCACATAGGCCGCAGCAGCTGCTCTCAAGTGAGAGAGTGAGCAATCAGCAGGGCTGGCGGGGGGTGGGGGTGGTGGGCAGGGAGCTGCAGGTCAGGAATGAGAGGCACCAGCAGGGCTGGGAGCAGGGAAGGAGGGCAGGAGGCTGTTTGGCTGGGAGTGAAGGGCACCAGTAGGACTGGGGGCTGTGGGGCAGCAGTGAGGGGCACCAGCAGGGTTGGGGGGAGTGGGCCTGGGGCTTAGGAATAAAAGGAAGAGGCAGGGCACAGGCATATCACTGCCTCCTTCTGACTGCTCAGCACAACGCTCTAAGCACCACGTCACAGATCTGGTATTATCCAGTGCCTTCTCCAGCATTTAGTAGTTACTGGAAAAAAATGGGTGAAGGGCAGTGTAGAGAGGAAGTCTCTGCCTCAGTGGAAATAAGGCATCAAGCTAGAATTAGGGTACCCATCCTGTCAAGTCAGCAGTTACTTCAATGGGCTCTCTCACTGTCTGTTCTCTTCCTCCTGGCCTCACAGATCTCATACCACCCGACTTGTGGCATGATGGTTAGAATGCCATGCTGGGAAGTAAGACAGGCCCAAGTTCAAACATGCTCTGCAACAGGGAGGCCTAATACCCTAGTCTCCAGCTTCCCAGGCAAGTGTCTTAACTATTCAGGGCAAAAGCTGGGCAGGCCAGCCACCTCCTCTGGAGTTCTAACACCCACCAGTCCATGTACTTCAGTTGACTGCATTTTGGGGCCACAAATATCACTACATAACCACAAGGGGCACATGCACACACACAGATGCATGCACATGTGCAATGTATATGATCATGTAGCCATCCACACCTGAAGGCTTATGCATCCTGGACTAGACATCCTACCAGCACATAAGAGCCAACAATAACTTGTAGAGAGACAAAAAATTGCCACTTGGTATACTAGGGATGGAAAAGAATGCCACACTTGGTATTTTTTGATGGTAAAAGTGTCAACTATGAGAATTCCCCATAAATATTTTCTCGGAATGACTCGGAAACTTATGCTAAGCTCGGGTCTGGTCACAGAAGTTAAAATACAGAATACTGACGCTAACTGCATATTGCGAGAGGATGCGAGTTCATAGCTAGGCGATCTGAGAAAAAAATATAATAACAACAACAACAACAGTAGTAATAATAATAATGAGGCATCTCTTCAACTTATCTTGCTATATTCAGGATGATTTCAGGCAGACTCCTAGTTGTCTGGTGTGTAATCATATGAAATGTCTATCCTTGATTAATTAGTATGATAAATATTTCTTTTGCAATTACCTTGTGTTTATGTGTAGGAAGAGACATTCTTCATATGTGATAGATGTCTCCTCCTGATTGTTTTTTCTGGCTGTTAATCAGTTTCTTTATATGTTCCAAACTGGATAACTTCTTGTTACTGAAGAAGGTAACTCATTCAAATTAGAAATTTCTGATAACCAGTAATAAGCAGGTTTTTCCTGTCAATTACTGCTTGGGTCTCTCTCTTGATTTACACAACTAAAATAATGCTTTGAAGATGCTAAACTAAGGGTATAAAAAATGCAGTAAAAGAGCAAACAGTGCATGTGCTTCAAGAGTGAGAAATCTCTCTGACACCAGTTGCTAATGTGCCCAACTTACTCGAGAAGTTGAAGAGAAACAGACCACCTCTTCGTTGCCTGTTTGGTAAGAAATTTAAATACTTGTAGTAAATAAAGCCTTTCTGTCACTCATCAAATGAGGTGTTGTGTCAATCCCTGGGCTAGTCTGGAATCCTAGGTTTTTATTTGCTAAATGCAGGGGGAGAGTGGGGAAGTTAAAAGGGGGGTGTGGCTCCCCACTACTGCGCACACATCCAAAGGAGGCATAGGGGGCAGGTACCCCCCCCCGATTTGTGTGCAGGGTGAGGATAGGCTGCCCACTTGCAGATTGTGCTCGGGGTAGGATGGCAGGGGGATAGGCTACAGAATAGGCTATAGTCACCCCAAAATTTGCCATAGCCACCCTGTAGCTCTGCCTCCCAGCACCATGCACCCCAAGCACAGCCTCAGCCCAGTCCCCCAACCAGGAAGAAGCTGCCACAACCCCTTCTCCCCAAGCCTGTCCTTCCCCCACACACAAATCCAGGGGTCAAATGTCCACTGTGCCTCCCAAGGGGTGCTCACAGCAGTGGGAAATCACCCCTTTCCCTATCCTCCCCGGATGAGCATCCTGCAGCTTCGTCCCACACCCGACCCTGCCCCAACACGGCAATGCCTACTCCTCCTCCAGCCCCAGCCTCAACCCCAGACCCACTCTCTTCCTCATCTTGGGGACCTCGATCTGTCTCCCCTCCTCCCCCATGCCCCTTCTCCTCCACAGATTTGTCAGCAGAAGGCTGATCTCCAAGCTGCCAGGCTGCATTCCTGGCCATGTGCATGATGCAACTGCATGCATGCACGCAGCGTTTATTAATAACATTATTGGTTATACCAGGCAAAAAAAAGCTGATTGCCAATAACATCAATATTCCTTTTATCGGTGCCAATATGATATGAACAGATATATTGGGGCACCCTATCTTCTATCCAATTTAATAATGAGCATGAACGTGCAAAAGTCTTATGCCAGGTATAACTGACCCAGAAACCTCAAGTATTGAATTCCCACTTAATTTATTGATTCCCACTTAAAGATAATTCAATTTTTTAAGAAGGATATTACTGTGCAAAAGTCTTTAAAGCCATTGAGATTTGAGTGAAATTACTTCCCTCTTTAAAATAACTGACGTCCAACTCAAACTTGACCTTATAAAGCAATCGTACCACTCTGGCCCATTATGGTGTCTTATAGTTAAGCAGAAATAGGTTCATTCAGTACCTGGGAACTAAAGAAAAATCCACAAGCTGCAAATAAAAGAGTAAAAATTTAACAAGTCTCATCATCCATCTTCATGCCTCTGATAATTTCAGGAAAGTGAATTAACGCACATGCCCTGCACATGTGACAGCATGCACAATCTCTCACCCCTCATGACTATGCAGAAAGTGTTACAAACCTGAATTGCCCAACATGAAATGACGTTTTCTTCCCAATTTGTGTTGCTGAACTTAATCTAGGACATCACTTTTACTTCAACATAAAACAATTTTGGCTCACAAGTGAGTGATTCTGTCCCTTTAAACATCAAGCAAGACATTCTTAAAACAAACTGTCTCCCACCCCACAAAAAATCACTCTTCAGTTCTTTTCTTGCACAGTTATAAGGGACATTTTATACTTGAATAGGACACCTTTATTTTAACATAAAAATACTTACCTGGCCTTTCAGACTGGATTTTTAAACAGAGCTGTTTTACAAAGTTCAAAGGTAGCTGAACAACTTCCTTAAAAAAACAAACAAAAAAACCCAATTAACTACTTTCCTATTACAATAATTTAAAGGTCTTAATGGTTATAAATAAAAATACACACCATTCTGGACGAGTCAAATAAATTACATAGAAATGAATGGAACTGCAACAAAAAACAAAATAGTTGAGAACTTTGCTTGATAGTCAAAGATTCTACTAGAAAAAGCTAAACATTTTATGTAATCCTGAGTATCTGAGGAGCCTGCCTTTTGTCAATTTGTCTAAAGAATCTTTCTAACCTCTATGCAATTATGATATAGTTTGTTTGTTTTTAAAAAAAAAAAAAAAAAAAGCAGCCAAAAGAGGGATCAACAGAAGAACCACATTACTCATTACCCAATAAACTTCTATGGGTGGGTTAGACATTCTAAAAGCTGAGTAAATTTTCTTTCTTGTACTGAGGACTTATGAGCAAGGATCCGGGTTTTTCTGTGCTGAATGGAAAATGTGTTAAAATCTGGATTTTCTCATTTTAAAAAGGAGAAAAACCCAGATTTTCTCCTTTAAAAGGAGAAAATGGCAGGAAACACTGGATTTCCCCTTGAAGGCTGACAGAGTTCCAGCCTGCAAGGGACTAAAGGGGAGCAAAAAAAGGGTGATCAGCAAGGGGCGCCATCTGCACATGCACACATACACATGGCTGCCAAGCAGCCTGGAGAGCAGCTCCTTGCAGGTAAGTCTGGTGACAAGAGGTGGGGGTGGAATTGAGGCCCCCATAAGAAGGGAAGGAGGGAGTTGGTCAGGACTGGGGCTGCTGCCCAGCTGGGGCAGTGCATGAGACTTGGGGCCTGAATGCATGGCTGCAGGGAGCAGGATGAGGCTGTGGGCTCGTTCCCTGCTGCTGTGCACACTCCCAGGCAGGGTAGGCACATGCCTCCCAGGTTTGTGAGCAGGGAAGAGGCAGGTGCAGGTTCGGGGCTCCCTACCCTGCTGCCCTTCCCGAGGCCTCTGCAGCACAACAGAGCAGAGTGGGGCAGAAGCTCAGAACTGCCACAAGCCCTGCGCTGCTGCTATGGTGAAGCACCCTCTGCCCTTCTGGCGGCAGCAGGGGATGGCAGCATGGACTTGTGCCCCTCACTGCTGCTGGACAGGGGGGCACCGTGCCATGGCAGTGTGCAGCTCCCAGAGGCAACAACAAGCTTCCCCATTTGGCCCCACTCTGCCCTGCCATGCTGGATCCTGACCACTAGGCTGCAGAGGCCCTGGGGGGAGCAATACAGGGTGGAGAACCCAAGCCCACAGCAGGAAGCCCATATCTGTCCCCCACCCCTGAGCGGCTCCACTCTGGCCATGCCACCTGTGGGAAAGGGGGAGCTGGGTTACATGCTCTGCCATAGAGGCTGTTGGGTGGGGAGTGAGGGGTACTGGCAAGGGTAGGGGGATTGGGGGTAGGGAGTGAGGGGCACCAACATGGCAGAGGGGCTGTTGGTCAGGATTGAGAAGTAATGGCATGGGCAGGGCACTGGCATATCAGGGCTCCTAAGCACCAAAGCGGGGGTTGGGGGGGAAGTCGCAGCTAGACCCGCATCCTGGTGAGCAAAGGGGGCAGGGGGAGTTCTAAATTTTCCATAATAAACAAACAAAAAATCAAACACCAAAATGTATAGGCATTTAAAATTCATTTCATTAGAGTGATTGAGGCACTGATAGGCTTCCAAACTGTAAATATATCAATATCATATTCAACTGATACCTATATACATAGTGTTGTTTCATTTTAATCAAGGAAAAATGCAGAGGGGGTAGGAGGGCATTAATCAGAGAATGTGTAAGGATGGTTTTTAATCAGAGAATCTGTGATTTTTAAACAGAGAAAACTGGGATCCCTGCTCATGAGCCATACGAAATCTAAAACCATTTTACATTTAGGGATTACTGCATTTGCGTCTCCTCTGTCCCATCCTGCCCTTCTCCCTAAGTTAAGACTAAAAGCAGTGCTACGAGAAACAGCATGGCTGATAGAGCATGCTGTCTACTCTTATTGGGAAACAGAGCTGTATATAGGTTGAATGAAGACTACAGGCTCAGCTCACCCTACGCGAGAGATTTTTTTTAGAAAAACTGAAATAATCAAACTGCCACCCCATTCCACTTCTCCAGAGCCCCCCAGCTACAGAAAGGATGTGGACAAATTGGAGAGAGTCCAGCAGCAGACAGCAAAAAGGGCTTGGGGGCTAGGGGACATGACATGAGGAAAGACTGAGGGAACTGGGCTTATTTAATCTACAGAAGAGAAGACTGAGGGGGAGGTTTAATAACAGTATTCAACTACCTGAAGGGGGGTTCAAAAGAGGATGGAGCTAGACTGTTCTCAGGGTGGCAGATGACAGAACAAGCAGCAATGGCCTCAAGTTGCAGCAAGGGAAGTTTAGTTTAGATATTAGGAAGGATGTTCTCACTAGGAGGGCAGTAAAACACTGGAACAGGTTACCCAGAGAGAAGGTGGAAGCTCCATCATTGGAAGTTTTCAAGACCCAACTACACAAAGCCTTGGCTGTGATGATCTAGTTGGGGACAATCCTGCTTTGAGCAGAAAGTTGGACTAGATGATCTCCTGAGGTACCTTCTAACCCTAATTTTCTATTATTCTATAAGAGTAAAACAAACCAAACTCATGCATTCTTTAGAGCTCAAGTGGTGCCAAATCATTTTTTCCAAAACTGCATGATCCCAAACTTAACTAAAGCAGGGGTGTCTAAAACATTCAGCACTGCAGGCTGAGCAAGTTGTGTAGGGTTGATCTGCAGGCCAGATCCAGAGTATGGAGCCATGTCATCTGGCCTGCAAGGCTGAAAGTTTGGCAGCAGCAGCATTAATTGTCACAGCCCCAGTAAGATGGTGGTCAGAAAAGCAGCAGCAGCATTAACTGATGCAGCTTTGGGAGCAGAACCTGAAAGACACACGTGGAGCCTGGACAGACCCCGGCTGCTACAGCAATAGAAACAATGACAGGACTGATAGCTAGCTGGGTCACATGCACCCCACAAGCCACCAGCTGGGCAGCCCTATTCTACAGCACAGATAAGCTATGGACCTAGATCTCCTGACTTCTCATCTAGCATCTGAACCACAGGATTTTTTTTTTTAATTTCACCTAGTAAACTTTTTCTTTTTGCAGTGGGATGGTAGGTGTGTCCAGGTCCAGAAGCAAAAATAATTGACTTGTGAATCAATAACAGAATTTACAATCCTGCAAGCACAGAAATAGGAGCTTTCCTCCCATATTTTTGGTATGTTTTAGACATTTTAGAATGTCTTGGGATGGCAGGTTAAAACTGACTCATTTGGCCAAGAAATACTATTTTATACTCCTTTTACAGATTTAAATGCTTTTTCTTACATTTGGGGACTTATGGTCACTTAGACTTTATATGCAGAAAGAAAGTGTTTCAATGGGAATGCTTTAATTAAAAGTTTCTCTGTGAGCAAAACAACCTACTTTAAAAGAATGTTATTTAGACTACAAGGTCAAAAAACTCAAAGTTCTTAAGTGACTTAAGAAGGTCATCCAGTTTCCCTATGCCTCCCCTGAGGATATGAGATACTATTCTAGTTACATGATATGGTTTAGGACAAGCTTTAACTTGGAATCTTCCCTCAAATTTTCACCTTTAGTAGCAGAATCCCAGATAATAAAGGCTGCTGCCAACTATACTTTCAGTGGGCCTAACCAAGTTTTAATCATGCTGCAAGAACCTTTGGGACTTGTAACCAATATGAAAAGAGAGAGGCAAGACAGCCTTAAAACACCACTAATCAAAGTCCACCTCCAATCTGATAGTCTGGAAAAAGTCGATCCAGGAGGCAGACTAAGGATCTGGTCCCAATATAAATTGCAGAGAGCAGCAGCTTTGCTTTAATGTATGCATCCTGCACATATAACCACTCAGAACAAGTTTGCACAACTTGGGCCCAGCAACAGCCCTTTAGGGAAACAATTTCAACATGACTAAATGATGCAAATACTTAAAAGTAAATAAGTGAAGGATAAAAACAGTTACCCCAGGATGAACATAATTCTCCCCAAAAAACTGTTTCATGACGTGTTTTCCAAAATCAACAAGGTTTTGCAGGTGATGCAAGATTTCTTCTGGAGTCTGAAAAAGAATGACACATAGGCAGCTTAGCTGACACAACAATAGCTAACAGCCCTTGAAATATACACCTGTGCCAAAGATTTGGAAAAGGATCCATGTTGCTATTCAGTCCTACTCATTGATTTTTACAAAATTATGGTATAAAAGCGCACCAATAGGTTGGTCCATATTGTATCAGCACCAATAAAACAAAAACTGACATCATCAGCGTTGGATTTTTTTGGCTGTTGTGGCCAATAATGTAGCTGATAAATGCCACGTGCATGCATGCAGACGGGGGGGGGGGGGGGGTTTTTTGTTTGAGACCCGTTCGGTGTGGGGGGTTGTGTGGCGGGGGCTGGGGTTGCCTTGCCTGGGCTGTGTGGGTATGGGGCGGGTGGGGCAATGGGGTTGGGGGGGGGGGAGGGGGGGGTGCAGTTCCAGCCCCCTGTAGCCCCCCTCCCACAACTGCTCCCCCCTGGTTCAAGCACAGCCCCAGCTCAACACCCACCTCTTCTTCACAGCCTCAGCTCTTCCCCACCGGGAAGAGACCAACACTACCCCTTAGCCTGCAGCAGAAGCCCACCCTTGCTCCATGCACAGATCTGGGGGGACACGTGCCCCCTCATGCTTCTTCTAGGTATGTGCACTGTGGCGGGAGTCATCCCCTTCTTCCTTCTGCCCCCCAAATGAGTCACTTGCGCCTCTGTCCTACTCCACCCCAGGTGGGAAGTTCCTGCCCCAATCCCAGCCCCACTCCCCAGCCCCAACAGACTTACCAGCTGGACACTGCTCTCCAGCTGCTGGGCTGCATATTGACAACTGGCATATTGGCAACTGATATGGCTTGTTAATAAATTGGCCACTTCTATCGGCCAAAAAATCTTTATTGGTGCACCCCTGCTATAGTATATTGTATTTACTCACATACCACACACAATCTTTCCTTTCCTTATCTTCGCTCTAGCAGCTACACAGAGAGAGGGGCAGAGTCCAACAGGAAAGATCCAGGAGGGAGCGGGGTACAATGGGACTGCAGACGTACAGTCCCACTCTGTTTTAAATCTACAGTTTAAAACCAGTTGACTGGCAACAGTTGTGGCATTTCTATTCGCACAGTGCTGAGGCAGTCAACTGATGTCATGGCTTATTATAATTTACACAATCACACTTCACTCTGTAAGTGTTAACAACCCTCTCTCCTTTTCAATGGCCTCGATGTTCCATTAATCGAGCTATCCCTTCTTTGGAAATTTTGCTGTCAGTTAGGAGGAAAAAGGCTAGAAGCAACTATTTCACAGCTCTGCAGACTGTTTTTAGCTCTTTTCAAGATCCTACATCCACTCACGGAATCCATTCTTCAACAGTAGCTATAGTTTCAGCTTTTGCCTGAGCAGTTGAGAACTGCCAACAATTCAGCTATGAAAGGGTTAAAACTGTAGCTTTTGCCTGAGCAGGAAAGAGAAGGAAAATGAACTGAGTATTAGGTTATGCCCCTGCTCTCCTCAGCCCTAACTTAAAAAATATTTTCCTTCATTCTGCCTTCCCAAATTAAGGTGGGAGTCTTATTTGAGGGCATGTGGTATGCAAGAAAATATGGTATTTCACTGCTAGTATTTGAAACCCAGCCTCTATGGAACTGCCATCCTGATACATTTCTTCTTTAGTTTAGGAAAGCACAAAGAAGCAGAAAAGTAGAGTCTGGAATTAGGACAAATTTGGAGATCCTGGGATAGGTGAGGGGAGATGAATATTCCTTCCTGGTGACTGACAAGGTAACTGAGCGAAAACAGCCTTAAACTCTATCTGACATTTAGCTGGCACTACAGAAGACCATACTCTCAGGGGTCCAGAAACACCAATGATAGATAAACAAGTACCAGTTCTTGTAGGGTCTGTTTTCTCACCTGCTTGTTTTCCTAGACAACACAGCCCCATAGCATAGTCCAGGGGTGCTCAACCTCTGGTGCATGGGCCAAACACAGCCCATGGAGCCTTGGAATCCAGCCCATGGGGTTACCTCTGGGTCAGGAAATTTGAAAGCAGGGCAGCAGTGGCCATTAATACAGACACCTCCCCCAGCCTGCCAAGCTCCCAAACCCCAAGCCCAGACAGGCTGTTGGAGCTGGGCACTGCCCCCTTTCCCCTGCAGGGCTGGGCTCCTCCACTTCTTCCCACATCTGGGTTGGGGCTGGGCCATGCCTCATTCCCCACAAAGGACCAGGTTGGGGCTAAGCCATGCCCCATTCCCCCAAGACAGGGCTGGGTTGGGACTGAGCCACACCCCGTTCCCCTCCCATGGGTCTGGGTTGGGGTTGAGCCACGGCCCATTTCCCCCCCATGGAGCCAGGCTGGGGCCAGGCCACATGCCCCATTCTCCCCCACGGGGTCAGGTTGGGGGCAGGCCATGCCCCGTCCCCTCCTACAGAGGCAGGTTGGGGTTGGGCTGCTCCCCACCTCCCATTATGTGGCCAAATGGTGCCCACCACACTTGTTCCAGGTGCTAAATTGAGAACACTAGCCAGATCCAGCCCACAGCAGGAAAAAAAACAGTGGAACACCACTGAGTCTAACCCGCCACTACATTTGAAAGCCTTATATAAGGGGTTGAAGTAGTGCCTCATGATTAAGAAAGAGTTCTATACTAATGTTTAAGCTGAGGGAAAAAGAAGAGTGTAAAATATGAACAGGAGAAAGTAGAGAAAATGAGGTAGGGAAGTAAGTGTTCATTGTCTGTCTCTCTATACAAGATCAGCACTGATATAAGGAAATTGACAGTAATTGGCAATCAACTTTTTTTGGCTGATGTGGCTGATAATGTCGCCAATAAATGCCCTGTGAATGTGTGCAGCCATAGCGCAGCATGCTGATGGCCAGGAGAGCAGCCCAACAGCATGAAGCGCAGCCAGGTCCAGCTGGTAAGTCTGTTGTGAGGGAAGGAGAGTGGGGAGGAACGCAGACTGAGCCCCCATGGTGAGGGAGGGAAGGAGGGAGTGTGACTGGGGCAGGTGCTGTACAGCCAGGGGTCAGTGCAGAACACAGCCGCAAGCAGCTCATCTGGGGGGCACAGGCAGAGGGAAGGTAGCTCCTGCCGCTGCTTGCATCTCAGGAGGTCATGGGAGTGTGTGCCTGTGGATCTGAACATGGGGCAAAGGCAGCTACTGCTGTAAGCTGGGGCTGAGGCTGCACTGGACTCTGGTGCTGGGAAGGGGGCTTGGGGGGGCTGCAGAAAATTTTGGAGAGGCTGCAGCTCCCACCCTGTAGCCCCCTCCCACTGCTGCCACTACCCACCCCAAGCACAGCCTGGCCCAGCCCCCTGCCCAGAAGAACTCGGCACTGCCCAGCCCCAGACCACAGCAGCAGCCCACCTTCAGCCCACACAGATCCGGAGGCACACACCTTTCATGCCCTCCTGGGGTGTGTGCAGCTGTGGAAGCTGCCCCCCCACCCCACCTCCCTCCCAACAAGCTGCTCACAGCTCTGCCGCATGCCCTGCCCCAGCTTTGCAGTGCCTACCTCTGCCTGCTCTACTTCCTCCCTCACCACAGGGACCTCAATCTGTTCTCCCCCCTCATACCCCTTCCCTCCCTCCTTGCCCTTTCCCGCACAGCAGGCTTACCAGCTGGACACTGCTCTTCATGCTGTCCAGCTGCAAATCAGAATTGGATCAGTATAGGCCAATTTGGCTAACTAAAAAAATCAGCCATTGGTACTGGCTCAAAAAGTTTTTTTTATCAGTGAACCCCTAGAAATACCAGCAGCACCTTTTTACATTTATATAAGGTTCATTAAATATGAAATGCATTAACGTACTGCAGCTAAATAATTTACATGAGAATCCTCTCTCTGATTACAGGATGTACAGCCATTAGGGTAGTGGTCATTCAGATGTTTGTCTGTTTTTATACTCAGTCTACTAGGTCCAACTTTGAAACTAATAGGCAAGGTAGAATACAACTCCAGTAACTACATCAATCAGGTGTAATAGTACATTTCTTAAGTGTAAATTCAAATTACATATTAAGAGTAAATTTTGTATTCTGTACGTCATCACAGGTCCCTAATTTCACTTCTGGAACAAATATAATGCTTTCACCTACATGTAGTTCTATTAGTACTAGACCATTAAGTTAATGTTTTTTATCTAGTTAGACAAGTTGTTTCCTGTTAAAATGGTAATTAGTAAGTCCCATAGACTATAACAGTTAGTGTTCTAATATCATATTATAGCCATGTTTATACTGGGCCAGACAGTGGCACCTTCAAGGTTGCTGCACTGCTCTGTGCACAATTGCCTCCTGTACCAAATGTAGCATAACTACGTTCATACAGTACTGAAGAATGGCAGAGCCAATTAGTCTGCTCTTAACCTATTTAGCTAAAAAAGTGGCTACACTGCTTCTAGTTTGGAAGCAGACTACAATACTGGTATGGCCAATATTTCCCATAAACTATAAAAGAATATGAAAAGAGAAGGCTTAACAATAGTTATGAAACGTCTATCTAGCCAGAAGGAAAAGAAACCATCAAAATGTTTAGACTGCATTTTTGTTATTCTAGACAAGTTAGGATATGGCAAATTCTTTAACTCCAGTAGAAATACCCCCAACATTTTATTTTTTAGACTGTAAGTCTACTTCTCCCCAGGTTCTTTTGTGGAGATTCTAATGAGCCTGGGGGAGGTAAGAAATGACAGACAGTTTCTACCTTTAACTCCCATAGCTATTAAATTACTAGGCTTCAAGGCTGTTCTTTTGCCTAGTATGAAGCTTTGATCATCAGGTTGGTAAACAACTGTTTCTTCAGAATCTAAGTATTTAAGATTCAGTTCTGTTCCAAGAAAATTAATAATTTCTGAAGTGAAAAGGCCATCATATTTTTAAAATGAGGACTTCCAAACACAGCTGTCTTACTACAGTACCTGTGATAGAAAGTTTAAGCCAAACCAACCCTGCTCTCTCCAGAGCTGTCCTACAATATGCAGTAGGAGTGTTTACCAGAACACTACAAAAAAATCTAGCTTCAGTAATATTTACTGAAATATGACACATTGAAGTACTATACTTAGACACAAGGAAAAAAATGTAGTAGTAACAATAATACAATGACAAAGAATGAAAGAAAAAAGCCACAGAAGTTCACTGACGGGACAACTCCAAATGGAGCTTTTGTCTATGTCAATGTTTGTCAAGCTGTTTAGCTTGAAAGCACCACTTTATAACTTTTCTGAACTTCACAGTACCCCAAGTAGAGAACCACTGAGCTAGATTCTAAATTCAGTAGAAGATATGGCAGGGGCCTTGAAACTAAACAGATTGAGAACCACTGATTTAGTTGGTGCCACATAAGAACGGCAGGAGCAGGACCTAATCCTGCCATGCCCTGCTCTTTCACTATCTGTTCCCTCACCTGTCTCCCAACTCTTCCAGGCTATATCTGAGGGTTCAAGGGCAGCTCCTGCTGCTGAGACTGATCCTATAGTCTTATATGTCAGCCACCACTCTCATGGCCAGCCTTGAGAACATGGAAGAAAGGAGTTGAGGGGATGAGCCAGGCTGAAAAGCATGGTGCCATTAGCACATCCACCCATGTACAGCAGAGTGCGCTGCTGGGAACTTGAGAACAATTAGTAGACTGCCTGGGTGTGAAGGAGGATGGCAGGCACAGGGTACTAGATGTGGAAGAAGAGGATTTACCTCCAAACAGGGCCGAGGGTGTTTGGCATCCCTAAAGGGATCTAGAAGCACCTCAGCTGAGAATCACTAGTATACGCCTCAAATCTGAAGCCTTCAACAGTTAACCAAATTAAGACCCTAGGAACAAAATGACACAATGGCTGCATGCTGGAACTATGAACTGAAAATACTAACAATGAAGATTACTAGTGTGATACAGAACAATTACGGGCCTAGGTAACACAGAGAATACTAGACTACTCATCCCCCAAGCAAGTATTTCTTGGTTTTACTTTCCCAATCCAAAGAGCTACACAAAGTCATCCTCCAGAAGTACTATCAGCCTCTACAATACTTAACTCTTCCCAGCCTCCTTCGTAATCCTCCACACATCACTTTAGCTTACATGCCAGAAATTGCTCGTTGACTCCAGACTATTCTCCTCCCTGCCCTTAAAACTCTATATGTTAATCTCAGGCAGGGGTGTGCTAATAGAGATTTTTGGGGCCAATACCAATAGCTGATTTTTAAGGAGGCATATCAGCTGATACTGATCTGATTTCTGATACAGCTGCATGCAGCTGGTTAAGTCTGTTACGGTGGAAGGGAAGGGAAGGGAAGGGAAGGGGAGGGGAGGGGAGGGGCATGGTTGGGGGGAGAGGGAGATCAAGGCCCCTGCAGTGAGGAAGGGAGTGGAGTTCGGGCAGGCACTGCCCAGCTAAGGCAGGGCAGGGCTGGGATAGAACTGCAGCCACCCTGAAAAAGAATCACCATAGCCACTCTATAGCAGCCCTCCCAGTGTTGCTGCCACCTGCCCCAGGCAGATCTGGGGTCACATGCTCCCCCACTCCCCTCCATGCCCTCCTGGACAAATAGCAGGACCAGTGGTAGGAGCCACCGGATTCATAGGCCAGAAGGGACCTTGGTTGATCATCAGGTCCAGCACCTCACACTAAGCAAGAAAGACAGCTGGGGGTCAGGTGACCCTAGCAAGGTGACTGTCCAATCTTCTCTTGAAGATCTCCAGGTAGGTGAGCTATTTCAGAGTCTGGACACCCTGACTGTGAAGAAGATTTTCTTGATGTG
Organism: Caiman crocodilus; assembly: GCA_030014935.1. Taxonomy (NCBI): domain Eukaryota; kingdom Metazoa; phylum Chordata; order Crocodylia; family Alligatoridae; genus Caiman; species Caiman crocodilus. The sequence goes on along the minus strand of JAGPOW010000271.1, from coordinate 275,676 downwards.
GAGCCTGAATCAGTCCTCCAGGAGTTTGTAGCCATTACTCCTAGTTTTCCCCTCAGGTGCCCTGGTGAACAGGTGCTCACCGAGCCCTTGGCGTACTCCCCTAGTGTAGCAGTAAGATGCTACCAGGTTCCCTCTCACCCTTCTTTTCTTCAGGCTGAAGAGTTCCAGATCCCTCAGCTTTTCCTCGTATGGCTTGCCACATAAGACTCTGATCATCAGGGATCTGGGTTTTCTGTTTCCCATGGAAAAAAGGAGAAAACCACGGATTCCCTATTTTTATCAGAGAAAACGTGGATTTCTCTTTTTAGCAGAGAAATCCATTGATTCTCCAATTTTGAAAAGAGCTCTTGCAGGCTAGCACAGCTCCACCTGTTATTATTATCCACCTGTTCCTTCCCTGAATGGAAAGGAGGTACGTCCCCTTAGCCCCACAAGAACAGCGAGGCACCACCCGGCCCTTCTGCACATGCACGCAGTTTAAAAAGGGCCTGGTAATGGCAGAAGCCTCATGTGTGTCCCAGCTCCCGTGTGAGATGCGCAGGTGAAAGCCCACTGCATCCCTGTAAGCCTAGGGACCACCGACAAGCCC
>JAGPOW010000271.1:256125-271553 GCA_030014935.1 Caiman crocodilus | reverse complement strand
GGTCTCAGCTCTGCAGCTACAATTATCATAGGCAGTTTTGATCTGTTCTTACAGCATGAGAAGTGAATTATGAAGCATATATCTGTAAAAAATAAGCTTCAGAATATTTGACATCACACACAGGAGTTATTGCATTAGAATGGCTTATCATAAAGCCATGACAACACTTGTTGGATTAGCATTGCTAGTATGATTCTTAAAGTCAAGGGGGAAAAAGTATCACTGAGCAATTCCATTTACGGAAGTTTCAAACTTGGAAAGCAGTCTCATAAGACTACCCAAATTTAACAAAGACTACCTCTATTCAATACAATGTCATTTAGATTAAGTAAAAAAAACATGTTTTCATACTATACTGCCTCCCTTGAATACTATACCCCCTTTCATATACCATACCTTGTTTTTAGAAAGGCAGAAAGAAGAAGGTGTGTGTGGAAGGGGGGTTGAGTTCTAGCTGTCAAGAGCGTGGACAGAGCCTAATCTTCAGCTTGCTCAACCTCTCTTTTGTGCTTAGGCAGAAAATAGTTTTGACCCTTTCACAGCTGAACTGCCAGCAGCTCTTGGCTGCTCAACCAAAAACTTAAATTGTATCTGCTGTGAAGACTGGACTTCATGGGTAGAGCTACGTCTTTTGAAAAGAGCCAAAAAACAGTCTGCAGGGCTGTAAAATAGGAGCGACCAGGAGTAACTAACAGCAAAGTTGTCAAAGAAGGGACAGTTTTGATTAGTGGAACATCAAGACCATTTAAAAGGAGAAGCTGTTAACAGCTGTGGAATGAAGAGCAATTGACAGGAATCATAGAGTATAAGGAGCCATGACATCAATATACTCTCTCAGCAATGCCTAAATAGAAATGCCACTACTGTGGCCAGTCAGCTGGTTTTAAATGTGGGTGGAGCACAACTGCATCCATGCTCTAAATCCACCCTGCTACATTCTGCCCCTCCCTCTATGAAGCTGCCAGAGGAAAAGTAGTATCAGCCATCTTACAGCATCTCTCATTTAAAATGTGTACTCCAATTTTGGAAGGTTACTTATCAGGGAAAACTAGTATGTGATAGGTGAGCAAATACAATCATTAATAACTTTCTTGTTTAAACTCATCTTTTCCCATCATTAAATGTGTGATACATTGGTCCAATATCACATCAGCACTGATATAAAGAAAATTGACTATATTGGAAATCAGCCTGATGTGGCCGATAAATGCCCATGCATGTGTGCAGCCACAGCACAGCATGCAGGCAGTGGGGAGCACAGCCCGGCAGTGTGGAGAGCTGTGTGCAACTAGCTGTTGTGGTGAAAGGGGAGAGGGAGGGAAGGATTATGGGGGGCAGATCAACACCCCCCGGCAGTAAAGGAGGGAGTGGGGTTGCAGTAGGCACTACCCAGCCAGAGCAGGACAGGATGAAGCTGATATGCCTCCTTAAATAATCGGCTATTGTATTAGCCCCCAAAATTTGTATTGGGGAACTTCTACCCAACGCTTAATCATAAACTGAGTGGTTGAACCAGGGTCCACAAAGCCCCAGCCTGGCTCATTGCTGATGGCGAGTCCACACATGCCTCAGACAGGTGACAGGAAAGGGGTCAGGGATGCATGGCCACAACAAGGATTGGGACCTTTGTGGCTCCCTTGCCATCCACTCCTGGCACACCAACATCTTACAAGTCAAGTCTGTGAGTGTTTTTGGCACTCTACCCAAAAATGTTGTCGACCACTGAGCTAGACTCTTAAAACCTGGATCATGATTACTTGTGAACCAGTGGCTAAGTGGACAGACAGGCATGAACACAATCCTGTCCTGGGAAAATAAATGAAACAAAACAAACCAAAAAAGGATTTTGCCAGCATGTTTATAACATGATTCTGGTAACTACAGAACAGCAAGTCTTACATGTATTCCTGTCAAATTGGTAGAACGTTTATTAAAATTAAAATCAATAGTCCTACAGATAAATAGGACATATTGGGGATAAGTCAGCATAATTTTTTGAATACAGAAAACTTATTTCACTCATCTGCTGGCATGATAAGATGGTGTTCAACACATGGATAGGAAGGTTCCAGTTGATATATTTGAATTTTTAAAAAACTTCTGCTAAAGATCCCTCACCAAAGGTTCTAAAAAAAAAACAAAAATAAAAAAAAACCCTGGGTTGCCACAGGATTGGTCCTTTCATGGATCGAAAGTTGATTAAAGGGTAACAATCAGAGTATGGCTAAATGATCATTTTTCAGGGTGGAGGAAAGTTGACAGTCAGGTCTCTGCCAGGATCTGTGGGCGGTAGGGAGCCGGTTTTGTTCCATATATTCATAAATAACCCAGAAAAGGGAATGCACAGTGAAATCTCCAAGTCTGCAGATGATAACAAATTATTCCAGGTAGGCAAATCCCAAAATGATGGGGCGAAGGCCTGGAAAAATCTCACAAAATTGAGTGAAGGGGCAAAAGTAACAGCAGATAAACCTCAATGTTGAAATGTGAAAAATAATACACAGGAAAAAATAACCAAAGGAAAGAAACCTTGGAATCATTATAAATGGTTCTGTAAAAAATATTGCCTGAATATGTAGTGGTGACAAAGCAATACAATGTTGGTCATCAAAACAAAAATGCTACAGGATAAATCTATACTACATTTGCATCTTGAATACTATGTGCAGTTATGGTCTCCACATTTCAAAAAGGATGCAATGGAACTAGAAAAGGTACACCGAAGGGCTACAAGGATAATCAGAGGTATGAGGCAGCTATTTACCAGAAGCAACTAAAAAGGCTAGGAACCTTCACTTTGGAAAGGTGAAGGCTAAGGGGTGATATGATAAAGGGTCTAATAAAACTCATGATGGGGTACAGATAAACTGAGCAGAGAATTGTTATTCACCAAGTCCCAGGACACAAGACCTAGGGGGTACCCCATGAAATTATCAGAAAGTGGGTTTAAAACAAAGTAGAGTAAGTACTTCATTTATACAGCACATAGTTAAACTTGTATAATTCATTGCCATAGTGACCATAGGGGCAAACAGCATACCCAGGTTCAAAGGGGGATTAGCTAAATGCATGGAGGACAGGTCCATTGGAAGCAATTAAATCATCAGTGGTCTATCCCAAACATCCTTAGAACAGTGATGATTGATACCAGGGAGGATATGGCAGGGGATGACTGAGATATACCCTTTCAAGTATTTTCCTTTGTTCACTTGCCACTATTAGAAGTAGAACTATTAGTTATAGACCTGCAAGCCCACTCAGTGATTAGGAAGAGACAACTAAATGCACAGCAAGTTTCATGGGACAAATTAGAATAAAAACAGGATCAGGAGTGCAGGTTACAGATTAGTAACTAGGATGCAAAGGGAGGACACCAAGCACTGAATTCCAACTGGAATTCCAGCTGGTGCTCACCCCTGCTTAATATATCTAAGAAACCAGAGGATGCTGCCCAGTGAACTCTGTTCAAAAACATGCACAAACAATGGAAAAAGAAAGACAGCCCCTTAGTTGCCCAAGCATCCTCAAGTTACTCTGCCAGATGGACAGTTTAGCCAGGGCCAAGAGATTGACCAGAAGTTCTCAGGACTTTGTAGGGCTATGGATAGGACATGCACAAAATAAAAGGGCAAGGAAAAAGGTGCAACTAGAAAATAAAGACATTCTTGAGGATGTAGAAGAGGAGCTGCAGCCTGGTACACTCCAGATACGCTTGCAATACAGACTCCCTTTGGCTGCAAAAGGGGCAATGGTGTCAGGGGAGTCTATTAAGCATGCCAGGCACACACCCATGCCAAAACCTCCATGCAAGAGCTACCAACCTGGATGCCTTGAGGGTCATAGGACAAAGACAGAATACTGGCTAGTAGAGGTGTGCAAAACGGGCCATATAAAATTCAAAATTTGGATTCAACCCGAATTGGAGACAGTGATTTGATTCAGATCACTGTCCCTGATTCAATTTGGCCAAATCCAAAAATGAAGATTTGATGCTGATTCAGAGAAGCAGTGATTTAACCATAGACATAGCTTTAAATATTTTAACTACATACCTCAAGGGACCATGTGGCTTGTGAATGCTGAGATGGCAGGGTGGGTGAAGTGTCCCACAGGAGCGTAGGAAGGCCCACCCCCGCATGCTTGACAGCAAACCCAGAAGTGGACCAGAAGTACTGGGTCCACCACCAAATGCAGTCTCCCCCACCCCCAGCTCAGCAATAAGCCCTGGAGGGACCCTGGGTGTTCCCCCAGACCCAGGAGGGTACCAGTCACCAAGCTGGTAGCGGTGCAGGGGGGCTTCTAGTCCACTTCCAGATGTGTGGCCGAGCACACTGCGGGCCCCCACCCCCCGCTCTCCTGTGAGACACTGTGTTCACCCCAACATCTCAGCATTCACAAGACACATGGTACCTTGAGGTATGTAGAAAAAGCATTTAAAGCTGTGTCTATCTGAATTGTCAACTCTTTCCAAATCAATTCAGAGAGATTAAAGGGTCTCTTGATTCAATTTGGATTCAGAGATTCAGCCACCGAATCAGGCTAAATCTCTGCCGAATTGAATCAGTGACCGAAGCTTTGCGCAGCCCTACTGGCTGGTCCATTTTGTCAATGTTGAGGACATTCTTAGGTACTTCCATAATTGTATTAAGAGCAGTAGATAATTCATCTTCTGATAAATGTTGTCCTCTGTGTTGAGGATCCAAAATGTTTGCTGCCAGAAGAACTGGATGACAGCAAAATTCAGATCTCTTAGTAAACATTTGTTTTACTTCTTTTTTGGACACAGGTGAAGAAGGCAAAAGCTCAATAAGATTTTCATTCAGTTGTCTGAATATCTCTGGAATATTTAAAAAGCTTGGTGCATCTCCTTTAAGTTTCTTGATAGCCACTGAAATTGGTAGTAGCCAACTGAATACTCCTTGAACTCGAACCCAGTCACATCGTTGTCAAGAATCTGCTTCTAAATGTTCATGGGAATAATCTGGGATACTGTGTCATCTATTAAAGCACACTGCAAACAGTTCTTTGTGTACAGCAAACCATGTAAACACTTTGTAGCTGAGCCCCATCCAGTTTCTCCTGGCAATAAAAGTCCATTTTCCTTCCCCTGCTTCTCTTTCTGTAATTTCTTCAAAATCCGATTAGCAATATGACAATTGCTGAATACCTTCACAATTGCTTTTCAGTTCGCCAATATTATCTTCACTGTATTCCCACTTACTATGTCCTTTGCCAAAAAGATTCAACCCATGAGCAAGGCAGCCAAATACTATTAAATTAGGTGCCTTTAATATTTGCCCTGCAGCTTTCATGTTACTCGCATTATCAGTTACAAGAGTTTGTACCCTAGAGGGATCTGCACTTTCAATCTCTTCATTCAGTAATGTGGCTATGTATTCACCTGTATGACTAGATCTGGTAGCAGTTGCTTTCAGGAATCTTGGTTCAGGTATTTGTAAGCAATGTTCAATAAAGGATTTCCTTGTATATCAGTCAATCCATCTGACATCAGAGTCAGTGATTCTGCTTGACCAATCCTTTGAATAACCATTGTTTGAACTCTATCATACTCTCTGCCTAAGAGAGAATGTGATAAGCAATAACATGACGGTAATTTATATGACGGGTGAATTAGCTTGTAATGTTCCTTCCAGTATTGATCTGTAGTTATGGAAAGAGCTGAACCACTTGCAAATATAGCTCAAGCTAATGTCTCATCTGCTTTTCCTTGATCTTCTTTTGACATTTTGTCCACAAAGCTTGATAAAGGCTTGACTGTCTTGAACAGCTACTCATGGTGGATCGCATATCTGGTGACAGTGATGTTGAAAGCGAGGATTCCTGCTGCTTCTTCCCCCAGACTTGGCAGCTCAACATCTTCATTTTTCATTTTTTGCAAATCTGCTATTTCACTTGAGCTACCAAGTTCCTGCAACAAAAGTGGGGAAAGATTTTTATTTCAGCCTATTCTAGTCTAGCCTCATCCATCACAAGGAGAAGCGGCAGGGGGTTTTGCTTCCCCGCTTCCCTGCTGGAAAGAACACCTTGCTGCTCAACTTGCTGCTCAGCTACACTGGAACTGCAGAGCCAAAGGAAAGTATATGCTGGCTTCTGCCATCAGCCAGAGGACTAAGCTCACTCTGCTGGGTTGAAATAGTTAACTATTTATCTATTATTTCATTTTTAAAATAATTATTCTTAAGCCTAAGCCACTTTGGGTGCTTAGTGCAAGCAGAAGAGTAGGATACAACCAGCCAACCAAGTCCAGTTGCATTAACAACTTTTAATATGATAATGGTTTAAAACAATATAGATGCTGATCTATACTGTGTGTTGTTTAACATATTAATTTGTTTACTTACATAGGATTCTTGAAGTAGACTTTTCTCAGCTGATGTTGTTCCACCATTTGGTTATATCAGCTTTCTGTATACGGCTTGTACTCTTTCAGGACAGTTTCATGGTATTAAATGTTTCTTTGTTCTTGTTGCGTTGTTAGCATACTCCTGCCTGCAGTATTTGCATCTACCAACTTTCTTCCTTCTTTCAGTGGCTTAAGCTTCATAAGAATGATGCCTCCACTAGTTTTTTTTCTGATTAGGCATTATTATGACTACTTCAAAAGCAAAAGCTCTAAAAAAAACTAACAGATCTTATGCAAACACTTCCAACTTCCCCAACTCAAAAAAAAGAAATGAGACACTGCTCTGTGCATTTGCTGAACTGAACATGAAACAAAAATTAATCACAGGTTTAGTTTTGGTTTTGCTTTCACTTGCAATCTGAGATGAAATAAGAATTTTAGCTTTGGTTTTGATTAGACCTACACAGCCAATTAGGTGAATTCATAACTTGGTTTTTAGTTTGGATTATTATGTGTGTGCATTTACCCTCCTGTTTCCAAATCAATAAAACATATATATAGTCGCTCACATACTTGTGAGGGATATTTACCTGAAAAACATTAGTTGCAACTTTAAAACTGCCCTGCTTGCCTAATATTGTATTGGTGTCCACTCGTTACCAATTAATTTTATGAAACAATGAATTTTGAAAAATGGAAAAATTTTCCATGGAAAAAATAAAACACTGGAAAATTTTCTGCCCCACATCTCTGCCTCCCTCGTGACATGGGAAGCTTCCTGCCCCCTTTGCATTCAGCCAAGATCACAGCAAGGTCTGGGCCAAAGACATGCCAGAACACTCAGTATAACTTTGCTATCAACCTGTTGATGATCACAGACTTGGTGGGCATCAGGTGGAGGGCTTCTAACAACTCAGCCAAAGTAAGAGAATCCTCAAAGCTGGTCTTCATCACTCATTTTGACTTGTCAGAGTCCCTTCCATAGGAGCTTAAAAGTATCAGCATTAGTCAGACCTTGGGAGAAGAGACCTGCATAGAAGACCCTGGGCCCTCCCACAGCTTGCTAGAGTTGGTGAGCTGCCATCCTTGGCTAAGTAGCAGGTGATGCATTTCTTGTCATCTCTCCTCTTCTCCAGGGCATAGAAAAAGTGGGAGCCATGACCTTCTCCCAAGGGACATAGACCTACAATCTAACAAGTATACCATGGAGCTCTTCTTACTTCTCCTGACATGATCCACAGAAAGACAGGTTCTCTGGTTTGCTGGCCAAGTGCCTCTCCAGCTCCAAGACCTCCCTTTTGAGCTACTCAATGGCCATCTCCCTCTACTGGCTGTGCTTCCAGGTGTAGTCAACAGCATAGGAGACTCGCACTAACCTTCCCATATCCCACCATCTCTGCACCAAGGGAAAAGTCCACTGCTGTTTGTACCAGATTAGCCAGGATTTCACAAGGGCAACATCCTCCAGCTGGCTGCTGCTGAAATGCCAGTAGGCTGGCCCCAGCTGATCCAGTCAGCGGCGGATGTACGTGCACCCCTCCCCCGCGGAGTATGGTGGTGCACCCCCTACAAAAAAGCACCACTGACACTGTCAACAGCATCTATGGGCAATTGCCACTGCCCCACCTCTCCCCTGCTGCCGAAACAGCCGGCAGTGTCTGCAGGTGGTCTGCGATTGCTGTTCGATGATGCCAGTGGCATCTATGGGTAGCCACCGACCCCTGGTTGGCGATTGCCACTCCCCCTGACGACAGTGCCACCGGCATCTGCAGGAGCTCCCTGCTCCCTGACACTGCTGTGCCCCTAGCATGGCCCCCCCAGCTGCTTGGGGCACTCATCATTCACATCACTAGAAAGATGAAGATCCTTTCTAGCCAGGAGTAACATGCCTGATGTTCCTCTACTTTGAGGGAGGTGAACTTGGTTGCATTGTCAGGGTATTGGGCAAGCCAGAAATTCACCAGAAATTGAGTAATGATCTCCCTCTTCAGATATCTATGGTCACCTGGCTCTACTCTCTGCCAGTTCAGTCCTGCACCTCAAGGGTGATGCTGAAGTGTCCGAGAACCAGGTACTCATGAGGGCTCCGAGTACTGTGGTAGTTGATAGAATATCATCTCCAAATTCTTCACAGGGGCATAGATGTTAAGTAAGTTCAGGATTCACTCCTATTTTTGGTCCCAGCACCATTTCAACCATATGAAGGATCCCTGGCTGCAATCTGAAGGAAAACAGAGTCACTACCTCACATATCTCTGAGGTGGCTGAAGTGGCTCTGATGGCCAGTGTCATGTAGGTCTCCTTAAGCCACAGCATAGAGCAGGGCTGTCCAACTTCTCAGTCACTGGGGGCCACGCGCAGTGCAAACTACAGACCCAGGGTCCATACACTGTACATACTGTTTGCTATGCAGGAAGTACCAACACCCCCCCCCCCCCCGCATGGGTAGCCCAACCCCACCACCACCAGTACTGAACATAGTCAAGCAGGGAGTCTGGTTCCTCCCCACCACATCCACAGCTTTGGTCCCCCTCCCAGGCAGACACCATGCAGGCAGCTCCCCTCTGCCACTGTACCAAAAGCATGGCATGCGCAGCCCATGTGCAACATGGGCACCCTAGAACCCTTTCCTGCTGTGTTGCACCATCTCCAGGAAAAGAGGCAGCAAGCAGAAGAGGAACCTAGAGGGGGAACCTAAAGACGCAGGCCACCACTGTAGCAGGAGCAGTGGGAAGAGTGGCCACTAGACAGGAGCCCATGAGCCACATGCAGCCTGCAAGCCACCACTGAGAATCATAGAGCTGGAAGGGACCACGAAGGATCATCGGGTCCAGCCTCCTGCATGAGCAGAAAAGACATCTGGGACCAGGTGACCCCAGCCAGGTGACTGTCCAGTCTTCTCTTGAAAACCTCTAGGGTAGGTGACTGCACCACCTCTGCAGGGAACTCATTCCATAGTCAGGACACCCTAGTTGTGAAGAAGTTTTTCCTAATGTTCAGCCTGAAACTATTTTTGAGGAGTTTGTGGCCATTGTTTCTAGTTTTCCCCTAGGGTGCCCTGGTGAACAGTTGTTCACCGAGTCCCAGAGGTACACTTCTGATATAGCAGTAAGCCACAATCAGGTCCCCTCAGCCTTCCTTTCTTTAGGCTGAAGAGTCCGAGACCCCTCAGCCTCTCCTTGTATGACTTGCCATGCAAGTCCCTGATCATACACAGAGGTGGCCCTTCTCTGGACCCTCTTGAGCTTTAGCATGTCCTTGTTGAAGTGTGGCACCCAGAACTGGACACAATACTCCAGCTGCGGAGATATGCACCCCATATCTTGGGGTCATCCACAAACTTGGCCAATTGGCTTTTTACCCCCTTATCTAGGTTGTTGATAAAGATGTTGAACAGCATTGGGCCAACTACGGACCCCTGGGGTACGCTGCTGTCCACATCGCGCCCAGATGACATCAATCTGTTCATCTGGTCTCTCTGAATCCTACCCTGCAACCATTTTTGCACCCACTTGACAGTCCCACAGTTGAACCCGATATCTTCCAGTTTTCTGATCAGTACCTCATGGGATACCAGGTCAAAGGCTTTCTGGAAGTTGAGGTATATGATGTCAACCACTTTTCTCTCATCCAGGTGATGAGTCACCTGATCATAGAAAGAAATGAGGTTGTTTAGACAAGACCTGCCTGCAATGAAGCCATGCTGGCTGTAATTCAGTATCATGCCTTCTGCAAGTTTGTCACATGTAGCACTTGAACCACTCTGACAAAGTACTCCCTCAGCCAGAAACAAAAGAATACTTGGCATTTGTAAAGACACATTCTGCAGCCACAGACATTAAGGGTGGAGATGGTGAAAGTCTTTACGTCTGCGAGGTGGTGACTGGAGGCTTAACGGGTTCATCTTGAAGGTTGATGCCAGTTGCTAGGCCCAGCAGCAACCCTGACCTCCTCCCATAGACAGAGGATATAATAGCAGCTGTGGGCTCACTGGCAGTTCCTGGCATTATACCTCTTAGGTCCCTTGTCCTACTCTAATACAGGTCTCTTCTTCACAGCTCTGAAGATTTGGTGGTAATCCCTGACGCAATCTAGGATGAGCCTCACCTCGTTCCCAGAGCATAGTGTACTTTTCAGGAATGGAAGCAACTCTTCCCCAGGCACTCTTAGGGCCAAGAGAATTATAATTTACACTGAGCCTACAGAGTCCCAATAGTCCTACTACTCATTTCTGGGTAGAGTCAAGGCACCTCCCAACTCATAGGGTGGATAAGCACATCTCCCTACTCTTCCTCAGTGGGGGCAGAGGCTTGATGGAACACTGCTAAATCATCTAATCTGCTGTTCCATGACACCAATGGGGGGAGAGGGGGGCAGAATGCAGCCCCTGAAGGGAGAGAAGGGATAGTCAAGGTAGGTGACAGGGCAGGAAACAAGAGGCTCTATAAGAACCTACACATACACTATGATGGACTCTATATTAACTGTTACCACACAGGAAAGAGATCACAGAATCACAGAAAATTAAGGTTGGAAGGAACTTCAGAAGGTAATCTAGTCCAAACCCCTGCTCAAAGCAGGTCCATCTCCAACATGATGACAAAGCCCCGGCTGGAATTAAGCCAGGCCTTAAAAATCTTGAAGGATAGAGATCCCACCACCTCTCTAGATAACCCATTTCAGTGATTCATCACCCTTCTAGTGAGAGAGTTTCCCCCCCTACCTACTACAGAGATATCCAACCTACACTTCCCTGGCTGCAATTTTGAGACCACTGTTCCTTGTTCTGTCATCTGCCACCACTGGGAACAGTTTAACTCCATCCTCTTTGGAACCACCCTTCAGGTAGTTGAAAGTGCTATCAAATCCCCCCACTCTGTCTTCTCTTCTGCAGACTAAGTAAGACCCGTTCCCTCAGCCTCTCCTCAGAAGTCACAAGCCCCATCTCCCTAATCATTTTTATTCTCCGCTGGACTCTCTCCAGCTTGTCCATATCCTTTCTGTATGTGGAAGGGGGGCCCAAAACTGGATACAGAACTCCAGATGTGGCTTCACCAGTGCAGAATAGGGAAATAATTACTTCCTTTGATCTGCTGGCAATGCTTCTACTAATGAAGCGTTGGATGCTGTCAGCCTTCTTGGTAATGAGGGCACACTGGTGATTCGCATGACTCATTCAGCTTATTGTCCACTGTAAACCCCAGATCCTTTTCTGCAGAGCTGCTGCTTAGCTAGTTGCCCCAAGCCCGTACCAGTACATGGGATTCTTCCGTCCTAAGTGCAGGACTTTGCACTTGTCCTTGTTGAACATGAGATTTCTTTTGGCCCAATCCTCCCATGTGTCTAGGTCACTCTGAATCTTAGCCCTACTGTATACCCACTGCCCACTACCCCCCGAGCTTGTTGTCATTTGTGATCTTGCTGAGTGTGCAATCCAGCCCATCTTCTAGACCATTAATGAAGATACTGAACAAAATCTGGATCTGGGAGTCCTGGTGGATAGTTCGCTAAAAACAGCAGCTCGATGATCAGCAGCCATCAAAAATGCAAACAAAATGTTAGGGATTATTAAAAAAGAAACTGTAAATAAAACAGAAAGTATCATTATGCCCCTTTATAAATTAATGGTGTGCCCACACCTTGAATACATGTCCAGTCCTCGTCCCCACACCTCAAAAAGAATGTAGAAGAACTAGAGAAGGTGCAGAGAAGGGCAACAAGGATGATTAGTGGTATGAAGGTGCTTCCATATGAGAAGAGACTAAATGGGATCTAATTAAGTTTAGAAAAAAAGAGATGCTTGAAGGGAGACATGATAGCAGTTTACAAAATACTAAATGATGAAGAAAAAACAAATAAAGATTTATTTTTTTACTGTCTCTCAATACAAGAACTAGGGGTCATAAAATGAAGCTAATAGGTAGTATGTTTAACAGTAATGAAAGGAAGTTTTTTCACACATCGTGTAACTAAGGTGGGGAACTCATTGCCACCAGATGTTGTGGAAGTTGACAGTTTAGTCCAGAGGTGAGCAAAATGTAGCCCACCAAGCCATTCTATCTGGCCCACAGGACCACTAAAAAAAATTTAGAAAATTAATATTTATCTGCCCCTGGCTGCCTGTCACATGGCCTTCAATGACTTGCCAAAACTCAGTAGGCAGCCCTCAGCCCAAAATAATTGCCCACCCCTGGTTTAGTTGGATTCAAAAATGGATTAGAGAAATTCTTGGAGTAAAGGCACATCAGTAGCTCTTGAGCATAGGAGTTCAGGAACAGCCTCTGAATCAGAACTTCCTAGATCTTAAATGCTGGAGGCTGCAAGTAGAAAAACCACAGTGGAAACAACCCATGGTCATACCCATTTCACTCTCCCTTTCAGAATTCACTCTCTGCCACTATGTGACACAGGATACTGGGCAAGAGGGACCTATGGTCTGACCCACTAAATGACAATTCTTATGATCTTAGGCACTTGGCAGAGGCATAAAGCATCCAGAAAAGCCACACAAGGCGCTAACTGAAGCTGAATGCCCTAAGAGTGCCTATGAGGTATCCATGATCCACCCACCGTTAAACACTTCCTCCTGGTCAAGGGACAGGAGGACAAGTGACAGGCCAGCTTTACATGAAAGCTCAAGGATATTCTGGACCAAGTAAAAGTTGTTGAAGATGGCACACCCTAGAATAGTGTTCATCATGTACCTTGTCAGGTACATCATGTCCACCAACACAGACTTTAGCTACAGTAAGATGGCTTTCTCTACAAACCTGTAGTCTGTGCAGAGATGCAAGACTGGACATCAGCTCCTTAGGCCAGAGGGGTGCCCCTTTTTGGGCACCAAGATCAGCATGACCCCAATACACAATAAGGAGATTTCCCCATCTCCTTCAGACTTGGCCCAAATTGTAGCCAGAAGGCCTGGTTGAACTCCACAGTCAGTCAAACAATGACCAGAGAGACTTGGTGGGCATCAGGTGAAGGGCTTCCGAGACCTCAGCCAGGGCCTGAGGACCCTCCTGCTGGTCCTGATCACCTGCACTGCCCCTCCCACAGGACCTGACAGATATGAGCACTGGTCAGATCTAGCAAGAATTCTACAAAAAGGCCCTCGACCTTTCTTGCAATACAGTGGGATCCATCCTCTACCAGGAGGCACATGATGTACATCTTGGCATCCCTCCTCTTTTCCAGCGCACATCCTCCAGTAGACTGTTGTTGAAGTGCCAGTTAGGCAGTAGGCTGGCCACAGGCACTCAGGTCATAGAGTAACAGCAGCACAGGCAAGGTGGTGATCACTAATGGGAGCCGGCCAAATGCCAGAGGTGTAGACTTGGACAGTGTTTAGCAGGGAGATGTAAATCCTGTTCAGCCAGGAACAGTGTCCCTGAAGTTCTTCTACCCTTACCCAAATGTTGCATTGTCATGAGGGTGGTGGGCACACCAGACATCCATCAGGGAATGATCAGAGATCACCCTCCTTTGGATATCTGCAGCAGCCTAGTTCTACTCCCTGACAGTTCAGTCCTGCATCTTCAGGATAAATATCAAACTCCCCACTGAGAACCAGATACTCAGGAGGGCACAGAGTGCTGAAACCTAGGTGACTACAGGTAAACTGCATCACCCCCCAAGTTCGGAAGAGCAGCACAGATGTTAACAAAGTTTCAACCCGGAGATGGAGCAAGCAAGCCTAGCACCACCTCAGCTATCTGCAGGATCACTAGGGTGGACTGTAACAGGGCCTTGCCCTGTTACTAGGGCAGAAGTGGGCAATTATTTCGGGCAGAGGGCCGCTTACTGAGTTGTGGCAAGCCATCAAGGGCCACATGACAGGTAGCCAGTGGCAGATAAATATTAATTTTCTAAATTTTTTTAGGGGCCCCATGGGCCAGATAGAGTAGCTTGGTGGGCCACATCTGACTTGCGGACCGCATTTTGCCCACCCCTGTACCAGGGGGTCGGGGGAGTCTGAACAACCGCACACTTCAGAAGCACCTCTGCACACCCACCCCAGACCTGGGAGAACTCACCAGAGGCTTGGGGAACCAGATCCTGGGACATACTGAGCCCTACAGCAAGGGAGCTGACACAGGTGTGGGGAGTGAGAGAGGATTAGCCACGTGAGCCCAGAGTGGGAAGGATAAAAGACACTGAAAGCAACCTAAAGGGGCTGCATCTGGCCAGGGAGCAGGCTGCCTGGAGCCTGGAGTTGCCAGGGGTTAAGCAGCCACCAAGCAAACGCAGAGCAGGGCTCTTTTCTATTTGCTTGATCATTTGCTTTGTTGCACAAGCCTGCAGGCACTGCAAAGTCTCTGAAAGGTAAGAGGCAGCCAGGAGGTGAAGCTTGGAAGAACCAGTGGAAAACAGCTAAATGCTAACTTATTTCTTTAACTGTCTTTGTTTTGCATTGCTAACAAGTTTGGGGTGGCCTCCAAGTATTATCCACTAGCCTGGCTGCAGCAGAGGCAAAGGCCCAAGAGCAAAGGGCTCTTGGCCAAAGCCAGCAGCAAAAGTAAAACTGGTCAGCTCAACTACGTTGACCAAACATACCCTGCGGTGATCTGCCCAAATTCTGCCCATAGCAGCCTACACAGATGTGGGGAGAACCAGGATGCCACCCCCTGGCTCCATGAGAGACTGTTCCCCAGAAACAGCAGAGTATTCTGCCTGCCAGAGGCAGGAAAGTACCTGGAACCTGTGGAGACTCCCCCCCTGCAGCCACAGATGTTGATGTTCACAACAGTGACAGTCCACATTGGTGGGGGGGGTGGGAGGCTTAGTGGGGGCTTCATGGGGGCAGTACCAGCTGCACAGCCTGGCAGCAACCCCACTGTCCTCCCACAGATGTAAAAAGGTATTGTGAAAGCTGGGGGCCTACTAATACTTTTCAGGCATTTCTCTTCTTGGGCTCCTTGCCCACCCTCACCAGAGCCCTCAGGGCACTTAGGATCTGGTGGAAATCCCCCCCCCCCCCGCCACCGTCCGGGTGGGGTCCCTCTTGTGCCCAGGGCACCGGATGCGCGCCGGGGCCCGGGGAAACGCCGCCCGGGGCCGGGGGGTG
>JAGPOW010000271.1:237931-248109 GCA_030014935.1 Caiman crocodilus | reverse complement strand
GATGAAAGGGACTTGGGGGTCATGATTGACCACAAGATGAACACGAGCCTTCAATGTGATGCTGCGGCTAGTAAAGCAAGCAAAACGCTGGCTTGCATCTATAGGTGCTTCTCAAGCAAATCCTGGGACGTCATTCGCCTATTGTACTCAGCCTTGGTGAGGCCTCAGCTGGAGTACTGCATCCAGTTTTGGGCTCCACAATTCAAAAAGGATGTGGAGGAGCTTGAGAGAGTGCAGAGGAGAGCAACACACATGATCAGAGGTCAGAAAAACAGACATTATGATGAGAGGCTGAGAGATATGGGACTTCAGCCTGGAAAAGTGCAGACACGGGTGATCTGGTGGCCACCTATAAGTTTATCAGGGGTGCTCACCAGGATCTAGATGAATGTTTGTTCACCAGAATGCCTCATGAGATAAGATTGAATGGCTACAAGCTCCTCCATAACCATTTCAGGCTGGACATAAGGAAGAACTTCTTTACTGTCCAAGTCCCCAGGGTTTGGGATAGACTGCTACACACTGGGCTCTGCACCACATGGTACTGCCTCAAGACCTGCACAGGATGCCACATGCCTGCCGCCGCCAGGAGGGCCGAGGCGCTTGGCCAGTGTGGGGGACACACATGGCATCCTGCACTGGTCCCTAGGCAATGGCACCAGCAGTGAGGTGCAGAGCTCAGCATGCAGCACACAGCCTACCTCCACCCGAATTCAGGGGACACTCACCCATGTCTGTCCCAGAGTGCACACAGCCCTTCCCCACCTTCCACTGCCTATAGACCTCTGCAGGATGCCATGTGCATGCCATGCACTGGCCAAGTGCCTCTGCCTGCTCAGTGGTGGCAGGCACACGGCGTCCTGCCCAAAGAGTCGCTGCTGCAGCTCTGGGGGTGGGGAGGGCTCCCGGGCCGCAGACTGAGTTGGAAGCCCCCCGAGCCTGCCTTCTTGCCCTGACTAGGTGGTGTTCCCCTGTGGGCAGAGTGGCTGTGCCCCACCCTGCAGAGCTACGTGGCCTGAGCCGGGCTCTACCTCTGATACAGTTGAGCACCTCCACTGCAGCCTGACTCTGCAGAGCCATGGAGCAGGCCCCATTACCTGCTCAACTCCCTCTCTCCTCCAGCTACCGCCTTCCCAAGGGCCTGGCTGGGCCAGCCTGCCAGCAGTGCCTCCCCCTGCACCTGCTCTCCCCCGCTTCTCTCTCTGTCTTCCCTCTCCCCTCTCTTCCATCCCCCACATCACAACATGCTTAACAAAAAAGAACACACAAAAACAAAGGTAGTAAATGAAGTTTTATTTATTGGTACCAGGTTTCAAATTTTTAGAAAACCTTGTATTTACTGTAAAAAAAAAAAAAAAAAATCATCAACACTTATTATTCATTACATTAATATTCAGTGTGTACCCTCTGCCATGTACCTTCTGCCCCAGTTTTGTTTTTCTAGTGTGCCTGCACTCTGGCACCTTACAGGATACACATTGAGGGGTTTTTTCGGTACTTTGGCCAAAAATGTTGCCTACATTGTCTTTTCTCCAATTTACAATGGTTTTTTATGGCTACCGTAACTGATAAAACAATGTTTTATGAGTACTAAATGTTTTGATGTTGCTTTAATACACAGTCTGCTACCTACGTGTATGAAAAATTTGCAGGTGGTACTTAAGGCTGTATCATTTCAAACTGGTGGTATGCAGTCTGTCAGAGTTTGGAAACTGCTGCTGTAGTTGGCACTTGTCATCTACCTAAAGGAGAAAGTCTAAATGCTGCTTGACAAATTACATCCATCATTTTCCATATAAATTATAGGACTGTGTGTTCAGAAACAGGGTTATTTGATTTAAATCAAATAGTTTAAATCAATATTTAAATTACTGTTCAGGAAGCCTTAGTTTAATCGTTTTCTGCAAAAAGTGCATTCTTGTTGTTTGATATCCTCTATTCATTTAACTTCTTGAAACTGCGCTTTTAGAGAGGTAAGGGCATGACTATGCCTGCAGAGACACAAGAGAGCTGATGGTTAGGTAATCAGCAGGGATCCAGGTTTTCCATTTCCCACAGAAAAATTGAGTAAACCACGGATGTTACCTTTTACCAGAGGCAAACACGGATTTCATGTTTTACAAGAGAAACCTGTGGAATTTGCCATTTTGCAATGAGCTCCCTGCAGGCTGGCAGATTTCTGGCCTGCAAGGACCTGGGAAAAAGGCAGAGAGACAGGGGATGCCACATGCACGGACGTGCACATGGCCCCAGGCAGCCCGCAGAGCAGCACCAGAATGTAAGTGGGGAGGAAAGAGCTGGGCAGGGCTGAGGCTGCAGCCTAGCAAGGTGGGACTTGGAGCCTGGGGCCACAACACGCAGCTGCAGGGCCCCAGTGTGGGGCAGGACAGGGCTGCAGGTGGCTCATCTGGGGGAGAGGGAAGGACAACTCCCTGCTGCTGTGTGCACTCCCAAGGGGCAAGGAGGACCCAACCCCCCAGATCTATACCCGGAGGAGGTGCAGGCTGCAGGCTCAGGCTTCCACCCTGGTTCCCACCTACAGGGCCTCCGGAGCCCAAAGGGCATGACCCAGTACAGCTGGGGCCAGTGGGGATCTCCTTGCTGCTGCTTGCCCCCCTGCTGCCCTAGCAATATGCCTCCTGTGCCTACTGCTGCTTTGAGGGGTGCAGCCCTGCAACACTGCCCTCACTGCAGCCCCGTGGTGCAGGGGACGTGTCAGTGGAGCAGCACAGGGTGAGCAGCAATGAGGAGATCGCCTTGTGGCTCCACTGCTGCCTGCAGTACAGGGTTGTGCCCACAGGGCTCTGAGGGAGGGAAGCAGGCTGGCAAGGAACAATATGGCCACAAAGGGATCTCCTCACTACCGATTGTCCCCATCCCCCTCTCTGCCCTGGCAACGTGCCTCCTGTGTGCTGGGCTGCACCCCTCAAAGCAGCAGCAGCAGGTGCAGGAGGCATGTCACTAGGGCAGTGGGGGGACAGGGCAGGGAGCAACAGCAAGAGGTTCCCCATGTGGCCACACTGTCCCCAGACATGCCAGGTCATGCCTGCTGGGCTTGAGGCCCAAGGGAAGGGAAGCAGGGTAGGAGCCCAAGCCCGCAGCATGCGCCTGCCCTGCATACAGATCTGGGAGGCTTCTCTGCCTCCTGAGAGTGCGCACAGTAGCAGGGAGCTGGCCTGCCCGAGCCCACAGCAGGGAAGGGGGGGGGAAAAAGTGGGAGAGGGGGCTGCAGACCCATGTCCATAGCCATAGTAGTTGGGTCCCCCTCTGGTAGGGTTGGAGAAGTAGGGGTTGTGGATAGGGAGTAAGGGGCACCAGCAGGGCTGTTGTGGGGTGGGGCGTGGACTTTAATTTTAAAATCAGAGTTGGGGGGTTTAAGCAGAGAAGTTGGTTTTGTTTGGTTTTTTTTAAATCAGGGAAAACCAGGATCCCTGGTAATCAGGTCTGTTATCTCTTATCTCCATATACTGCTGTTAACAAGGATATTATTTCTGGAGACAAATCCAGAGTTTGAAAAGTGAAACTAAGCATTACAGAGATAAGATCTTCTAGACTGAGCACTAAGTCCCATTGGGTACAGTGCACATGGCCTGCTTGCTTTAGGGGTGCACCAAAAGAGTTTTGGGGACCAATACAAATAGCCGGTATTTAATGAGGCGTATTGGCCAATACCGATCCGATTTCTGATACAGCTGGAGGCAGCTGGTAAGTCCAGTCTGGTGGAAGGGGAGTGGGGAGGGAAGGGGCAAATCAAGCCCCTGGGGGTGAGGGAGGGAACAGGGGGGGAACTGGAGCTGCAGTACACACCTGAGGAAGGTACTGGGGGGAGGGTGGGGGGGGGACAGGACCTTGTACTCCCCAGAGCTGTGCAGGGCTCTTCTCAGCAGGGGCTGGGCTCAGAGTGGGTGCCAGTGGTGCTGGGAGAATGCTGCATCCACCCCAAAATTTCTCCACCGCTCTGCTCCCAGTGCCGCCACTGCAAGCCGCCCACCTCCACCTGCACACCAGGAAGAGCTGGGGCTGCAATGGGCAGATGGCGGTGTTGGGAGCACAGCAGAAGCAAAATCTGGGATGGATGCATCCTCCCAGCCCAGCCCCTGCTGAGAAGAGCCCCACACAGCACCAGCTGCAGACTACCCCACCCCACCTGGTGTCCTCCCAGAGTGCAAGCAGTGGCAGGAGCTGCCTCCCCCACCACACTCCACCTGGGCAGCACCTGTCCCTGCACCCTCCCTCACCGTGGGAGGTGTTGATCTACCCCTCCTCCATGCCCCTTCCCTCCCCCACCTTCCACCACACCAGACTTCCCAGCTGGAAGCAGCTCTCCATGCTGCCATCTCTGCTTCTCACAAGCACAGGCACTTATTGGCCAAATTATCAGCCCCATTGGGCTTATACCCAATACAGCCAATATTCTTTATATCGGTACCGATCCGATAGAGGTGCACCAATACATTGGTCCAATAGTTTTCTTTAATCTATACTAATCTACAGAGGAACCTCTGGGAACCCCATTAAGACTGGCCCCCTAAGTCCATGGCCTGTTGTGGCCTATTTATAAAACTTTTTCTAAAAAGGTCTCAAATAGTATTTATAACTAGCCAAGCTCATAGATGACACCAAGTTATAGGGAAGCACGATCACACTTGACAATATGCTGCAGATACAGGCGGGCCTAGATAGGCTGGCAAGTTGGGCAACTCAGAACCAGATTCGGTTTAAGATCAAGAAATGTAAAGTGTTCCACCTGGGAACAAACACCCTACACACCTAAAGGCTTGGCAATGCCAACCTGACCGGCACTAGAAACAAGAGAGATCTGGGGGTAGTAATTGACCGCAGGATGAATACAGACTGGCATTGTGATGCTCTAGCCAGAAAGGCAAATAATACTCTGGTGTGCATCAACAGATGCATCTCCAACAAAACCAAGGAAGTGTTTCTTCTGCTCTACCCGGCACTTATGAAACCACAAATGAAGTACTGTGTCCAGGTCTGGGCACCACACTTCAAGTAGGGCATGGAAAAGCTCAAGAGAGTCCTGAGAAGGGCTCAGTATGATCAGAAATTTGCACGGCAAGCCATATGAAGTAAGGCTGAGGGACTTGGGACTTCAGCCTGAAGAAGAGAAGGCTGAAAAGATACTTGGTAACAGCTTATCACTACATCAGGGGCATTCACCAAGGGCTCAGTGAGCAACTGTTTCCCAGGGCACCTTTGGGAAAACCAGAAGCAATGGTCACCAACTCCTGGAACCTCTTCAGGCTCAACATTAGGAAAAACTTCTTCACAGCTAGGGTGTCCAGACTGTGGAATAAGCCACATCCAGAGGTGGTGCAATCACCTACCCTGGAGATCTTCAAGAGGAGACTGGACAGTCACCTTGCTAACAGTTACTTGACCCCAGTTGTCTTTCCTGATTGGTGCAGGGGGCCAGAACCAATGATCTTTCGAGGTCCCTTCCAGCCTACACTTGATCTGAGCCTTCAAGAGGCTGTTCTATGAATCTACGAATAATTAGAAGTTATAATCCTTATTTCACAATAATATCTTTGAGCTTTAACACATCACAAATTAAAGCTATCTTTATATACGGGGGAGTTTTAATGCATCTTAAAAATACAATTAAATCAAAAAACTGATTTAAATAAAAAAATCTGATTTTTTTTTTTAATTAAAAATTGTTGATCTTTAAATTGGGATACTCTAGGGAAAAAAATCAGGAATACACTACAGTGATGTAGCATCTTTGCTGTCCACTGCATATAGGTGCTGTCATGCTGAATGTTAATAGTTATGTTTCAGGTAAGTGAATTTCTAGTTGTCTTGTGCCAGATATCATGACAAATTCAAGAAGATAATATGGCAAGACAGCATCAAAGCCAGGTTTCTGAGAAATTAAAGCTTTACTTGTATAGTCCTAAGTGGTAAATAGCAATATCATATCTACTGGCATAGCACACCTTATCTTTTCCCCTAAAATAAGCCATCCAAAGTTGGGGTAGGAATTTTAAGTGAGGAAGCTTATTTCTATGCTGGAGTGGAAGCACATGGAAGTTGCTGCCAATTTGCCAGTACCCAGGGCAAGGTAAAAAGTTGAACTTTGCAGTTTCAAGAAAAAGGTGATATTGAGAACTGGACTTGTGCCTCCTGTGTGCCTGTGCTGTAGTAGGGAAAACTCAAAAAAAACCCCAAATGTTTCCATTCTTTCTGTCTTCCCCCAAAAAGTGCATCTTCTATGAAGCCACATGTTAATACAAGAGAATGAAGTAATTTCTATTAAGTGATTGAGAGAAAGACTGCCAGGACGAAGAGAAAACAGAAGGCAACAAGAGGCCCAGGTACAAATATTACATTAGTTAAACCAAAAACAATCCTCACATTAGTTCCCTGACAGTTTTGTCCCAGAAGAGCTCTGGGGCTAAGGTAAAGAAAAAAAATCCTGCTCTTTTTTTTTTTTTTATCTGTTTAAAGGACAGATCCCTTTAAAATGGATAACATACAACATTTCTACAATACCATCTTTTTTCTTTCAGTCCCAAGCCCTGAGAACGTCTCCTACAATAAGTAATGCTGTGCTTCCACATTAGTTTGAAGATGCATCCTGAAGTGAAATTATAACTGACCCTGCACAAGTTAAGATTCTCTGTAGTCTAACTTTCACTCCAATGAAAGTGCTGCAGGTAAAAACTGCTATTCAACATGTAATTGGGTTTGACTACCACACTGATAAGAGTTACTAGATTATGTTCGCTAACTTCTGTAATCTGTTGTTACTTACTCATCCTTAACAGCTTTGATCTTGCATACAAAAACTAACTACAAGAGTGTTTCAGAAAGTAATGGCAATTTTGAAATAAAGCCACTGTGTGTGTAATGATCTTTTCCTGGACCACATCATTTCTCTATAGTTTGACAATACCACACCAGTTTCTCACTCATTGCACATAAAATGGTTTTATTTCAAAACTGCCATTACATTCTGAAGTACCCTTGCAGAAACCTTACATACTTCTTACTACATAGTAGGAGCATAATACTTTTCTACAGCAGTTGTAAGAGGTCAACCTTTTTGGCCAGCATGCCACAAATCAGATACACACTCTCCCTGAGCATCAAATAACCCTTCTGCTCAAATCTGCTACTGTGCTTCCTGCTCCCTGCCCTGGGCTCATTGTCTGATCTGCTGCTCTCTTTTCTGCTTCCTGCCCTATCTGCCACTGTGCTGCCTGTCCAAGCCCCAATCTGCTGCACACCACACAAAGGTTTCCTATGCCATTTGTGGTACATGCCACTCATTGGCCACTTATATTCAACGGTATTTCAGATTAAGTATTTCCCTCCTCTATCTTTAGGTATTTGGACTGTGAGCCAAAGGAAATGGTTCTCACATTGGTACTTCCACATTTTAGCACTTGTAAGGCATCTTAGTCATAGGTATGAAGAAAAGAAAAAGATAAAGAATCTTAAGGTATAAAAAAATATTTCCAAGCAGCTACAGTATCCATTTAAAGCATAACTTAACTTTGACAGATGTCATCTTGGCTTGCAAGTGTTACAACATCCACCTTACAGGTTAAAACAAATTTTGCAACTTCGATTCTTACAAAGAGAAGCATAGTTCTAACAAATATTGTATAATTCAGTTGTTACCCTTGTTTCCATCTTAGTTTTGATAAAATATTGTTGACATAAAAAAGAAAGTGATCTAGGTTAATAAAATGTCACACCGTCTGAGGAAAAAGACAAGTTTGACTCTATGGCAAGACTTCAGTGTACTTCCAGCTAATGACAGGTAGTGGAATGAAGTTGGAGTCACTTTAATACTAACATTTGAGCAATTGTTTTCATTCATTTGAAGTAGCAGTCTCTGATATTCAACTAATTAAACAAATAGATGCTTAAGGACTGAACACCAAACAGTAAACAACAGAATGAAGATCAAATCTAGTGAAGTCAGATTCTGGAATTGAAAAAAGTGGCAAAAACAGGCTTTATATTTTTTTTTTAAATGAAAGCAGGAGACCCCCAAGATCTTTGTGGTGGAAGTTTGAGCTCCTATCTTTAAGATAATTAGATTCCACAGGTAGGTAAGTTAAAAGGGGCAGACACAGCTTCTGCCAATCTTCACATAATACTCATATTTGATACAGCATCAAATTATTTTAGTGTGCAAGTTGGGAAATGCTAGACATTCCAGACACCTTGGATATTTTTGGCAGCGCAAAATAAGTTTTATCCAATACAGGAATTTGATGTTAAGCATATGACCAAGACGACTGGAATATTTATCCTTTTACAAAGACTGAAGACCACTTCAGATCATCAAATGTTCCTATTCTATTCTCAGTAATTACATGCTTGCCCAGCTTGCCAGCACTCAAGAATTTAATCATCAGTCATTTGCATGAGGAAGAAAATCCCACAACTGCCCAATGCCAATATATCATTCTGGAGATAGCATTTCTGAAGTGAATACATCTGAGCTAGGACAAAACTCACTTACTTCTTTAAAAACAATTAATTCACTTCTAATCAATTAAAAAAAATCCAACACAAAAGCAAACAATGAAAAAAGTAGCAAGATTTCTTAGTTCTGATTACTAGCTCTGTATCAAGTTATAACTTTACAGGCATTACAGAATATATATAAACTAAATAATAAATAAAATGTCTATACAGATATTATCAAAAGCTAAAAGTTCAACTTTGATTAAATTAAATAAGCAACTGCATGAGTGCTACATTTGCATATACAGGACTACTGCAGAAGATACCCAATAATATTGTAGTACCTGAAATATTTTGAAGGAAGCTAACTATTTTTTGGGGAGAAAGCAATACAGAAAAAGTCTTGAGAAAACAACAAAGGAAGAGAAAAATTCCCTGTTAAAAATGCTGAGACACTGTCCAAGCAATAACCCAAGGAAGTTTCATTTTGATAGCTAGGCCATTAACTAATTTTCAGCACAATTTGCTCCAAGTAATTTACTGCAGCTTCTGACTTACTGTTATCCTACAATCCTTTTAAAGACTTGCATAGCTAGGAAATAGAGGTACAACAATATATCCGTCAGATATCAGATCAACACAAATATAAAGAAAATTGACTGCATTGGAAATCGGCTTTTTTTTGCCTAATGTAGCCAATAAATGCCCTGTGCATGCGCACAGCTGCAGTGCAGTACATAGGCGGTGAGGAGCACAGGCTAGCAGCTTCAAGAGCTGCGTGCAGCTGGTTAATCTGTTGTGGCGGAAGGGGAAGGGAGAGACAAGAAGCACAGGGGGTGGGTTGCAGATCAAGGCCCCCATGGTGAGGGAGGGAGTGAGGCAGGGGCAGGCAATGCCCAGCTGGGGCAGGGCAGGACCTGGGATGGAGCAGTGACTCATCCAGGAGGCACAGCTCTCACCACTGCATGCACCAATACCTGGTGGTGGTGCCTGATACCTGGATACCTGACATATGGAAGATATCGAATTTTAGCCAATTTTTTAAATGAGATCTTCATAATTTTACAAATAGGAAGGAAGTTTGACTACCTGAAACTTGAGATTCTGCTCCTGCCTTTGTTTGAGGTAATTTGCACCATCACAGAGCCTCACCAGATTGCTCAGACACACCTTACCACATAAGGAACGCCAGCCCAGAAAAGCATTCCATCTTTTTACTCCTCTGTAAAATATGAAACACCCTAACCAGAAGGAAATATGACTACATCCTGCTACCACCAAATAGCTTCAAGGGAAATAAACTATTCTAACTTTTCTCTGAGCCTAACCTGCATATAAAATGAACTGTTCCAAACAGGGGACTTTATGACCCTTCAATTCTCCTATGAAATATGAACTTTCATTTCTATCCAGGAGAACTTATGCAATCTTTTCTCCTACACCTGATGAAGGTGTTTGTGCCCGAAAGCTTCCAATTAAAGAAAGTTTTTTGCAAAAATCTAGTTGGTCTAATAAAGAATATCACCTCTACCATGAGTCCTGATTGCTTTGGCCACTAGACCAATATGGCTACAACTTGGATACTGTGCAGACTGCATTGTGGGCGGTGATCCATGACACCACCTAACAAGCCAAACCCCCGTAGTAAAATCAAACCCCTTGTAGTAACGCCTGAGGCCAGTTTCATACCATAAAAGGAATAGAATGAAAACAAAGAATTTCATAGG